>JAJJWX010004557.1:0-595125 GCA_023529315.1 Papaver bracteatum
CGCAACTACACCTCCGACTTGATAGATGTTATCACGCTGGTTTCATGAGGCCATCTTTACTACGTTGTGTTTCATAAACATCCGGGAATATCACCGATCTTTGATAATACGTCTGTTCTCTTGAGTGTATACTCGTATTTGAACATCTTGGAATCATAATGATAGCGTGCTTGCATCCATTTTTGAGATGGAAAATGCGCTAAGAATACCCCAGTCATACTCCTTTGGTAACGCAACTACTTCTTATATGGGAGACAAAATTCTGAAAGCGTCTCTTAATGTTTCTGCTGTCGATACAGATATGGAATATCTTCGACGTTGTTTCATCATTTTGACAGTCGTGTATGCGGTACTAGAGTTAGAGTTGGCGCGCAGGATGCTGTATCTCGGTGGTTTTCCTCTTACTGCTTCGGAGAAACTGGTTCTTTCTAACATGGAAGATGTTGTTGTAGATGAGCGTTCAACAGCTCCATAGGATGACCAAAAGCGCAGATTCTCCAACATAACACGATAGACGTGCACCACTGTCTGACAGAGTGACTCATCCGGATCTTGCTCAAAATCACATATGGACATCGTTATTTTCTTGGGGATGCTCCCTTGAGGTATCGGCTCTAGTGAAATATTGACACCATAGAGCGTTGATACGTTTCACCGGCATTCTTTAAACCAAATGGAAGTATGGTATAATAAAAATTTATGAGAGGAGTTCGAAAAGATATCTTACTTGTGTCATGCTCGTACATCCTTATCTGGTTATAGCCGCTACATCCATCCATGGAGAAGAAGATGCCTTGTCCACTGGTTGCATCTACTAACATGTCGATATTAGGTAGAGGAGGATCATCTTTGGAGCAGCACCTGTTCAAGTCTCTGAAGTCTATGCAGCACCTGATCCATTCATTTTCCTCGTGTCTGAACTGCAACTGTTTAACCGACTTGGATCCAGGTATGACATGTAAATGATGGGTGACCAATTTTCATCTAAATCCGGCATTTCTTCATATTTCCAAGTGAATATGTCCTGGTACTCTTTGATAAGTTCCACGAGCTTTGTGCATTTATCCGTACATAAGGTTGAGCTGATGGAGATAGGCCTAAGAGATTCCTCAACGATTTCAATTTCATCATTTGTGGAGTTGGTGCCATCTTGCAGCTGTTGTGGAGTATCTAGCACTTGTTCTTGTGGTTCGTTGCTGTTGTAGCATTCCATTGGGTGGAGAGACTGGGTAACAGTCTCCCCTACTAATTGATAATGGCAGTGTCGGTATACCGTTTTCCTTTTCTGGTCACGACTCGTCACAAAAGTCCGTTCCCGTTTTCCCTATCTGGTCACGACTCGTCATAAAAGTTCATTACCTCTTCGTGTAAACGTGGGTCGTGGCTTCACAGGATGGGGAAGAATGCTTCGTCATCAAAGATGCATCGTGGGTTTTAGCCCTCAATGATGCAAGATGGTCTTCTTCCTGAATTGACGCCCACGTGGGGAGTGGGATGCAACAAACATGTCTGATTATTTCTGCGGAGGAGCGTCGATAAGGCCGTCTTGAACTTTGAATCCTTGATGCGTGTGGTGACATGTATGGCATGGTTGTGAAATTCCTCTGGTTGATTGCAGCAAAACGTATATGTCCACTGATTCTTCGAGAGGTGTAAAAGTTCGCATAAATTTTCCAATAGAGAAAACACTTCCTGATCCACTGACCTCTGGCTCATAGTGAGACTATTGAATTGAGGGAGATCGTTGTGAGGATCAGTCCCCAGTGTATGAATCTTCATAACATGACCGCTCATATCTTATGTCGCTTCTTTTATCAGGTCCATGTAGGTCCGCGCCGCTGAAGTACCTTCTTAGGTGCGTTGAATGCGTTCCTTGTTGGCTCCAGGGGCTGTCGCGGCTCTTGTGTAAATCGACCAGTTAATGTCTTAAGAAAAGTGATAACCTCTTTCTGAGTTGCAGCCATATCCTTTTGAGTCTTAGAAAGAACTTCTTGCTTGTCCATCAAGTCTTCAATGGTAATGAGAGATGGTCCTACTCTCGTCCCTCCGGCTCCTCGTCCTGATGAAGGAGTGAAAGTTGTTGTTCTGGTGACCAACGGAGGCGTTACACTTGAGGAGATGACGGGATTCGCGGCTTCTATAGCTCTGGTGATGGGAGGAGTTACACCTACTGGAATATCTCCTGCTCCGCTAGTATTGGTGATAGAAGTGACTGCTCCACTAGATGTATTGACCACGGAAGCTCCACTGACAGGTACATCGACACCAGGAGTGTTATCCACAATAGCTCCATCATAATTGATTGCTGATCCAGACCTGAGTCCCACCATCTTGAAATGAATTGCTAATTAATTTTTTCTAAGATCTATCCCCTTGAAATTATGAAAATTGAATCGGGTATTGAAAGATTAAATTTGGAATTGGAAATTGATATCGAAACCGAGAGATTAATCTCCCACTGTGGTCGCCAATTGTTTATGGGTAAAAACTACTTCTGCTAGTTTTGGTAATTTGGGGTGTGTGGATGAGAAGTGAATCTAAATATTAAACAAATGCACTGTACGTGAGTTATTTTGATTCGAGAGATCAATCTATAAAATTCTGGCGTAAACCAAGAAATGGTCGTTCCAGACTTGTTTCGGTCACAAAATGAAGGATATGGGTTGATCTTAGGGAGGGAAGCGAAGAAGGTGTTGAGATTGTGAAGGTGTAGGCTTGTTTATGACTTGTAACAGAAAGTTGAGCAGGCTTACAATTAACGCAAGCAGGCTCTGGGTGTTTGAATACGCTTCGTATTAACACTTGGTTTCTGTGTTGTGTTCTCTTGTGTTTGAAATAGGGAGGAGAACCTATTTATACAAGTAATTTGAGCCTTATTCACGTCTCTCGTGGGAAGTGGAGGAAGTGGAGTGATAGAGTAGTGGAGTTATGTGTTAGCGTCACAAGATCAGTCTTGCCCACTTTTCCCATCATCACTAACCGTCCATGTCTTCCTGACACGTTCTTGTGATGACGCGTTGCACGCTGTAAACCGCCAGACCAATACCCCAGTTTGTGACATGATTGATGTCTCGAGTGTGTGGATCATGGTACCCACAGAAGGTAGCATGTAATGCTAGTTAAATAACTAAGTTATTTAGGAAGTCGATACTTGTAAAGAATCGTGTGTATTCTATGCATGTTATGCATCGAATGTATTCAACATATATGAAGCATCGATGTTGAGAATTATGCCCTGCCTACTTCACGTGAGGGTTTGGAGGCTAGAAAATCCTCCCTTGGCCGACCACATGGTGTGGTAGAGTGGCAAACGGTGATCACGGTGATACCTCACTGGTCGCCTAACTCATATCCTAGGCCGTTCGTCCAGGCTGGCAAAGTTGGACGGACAAGATGACTTGCGACCCACATCTGCGACCATCATATTAGGGTTTAGGAGGTGCGCGAGTGAACTCTTTTAGCTTGGTCGAATCCAAGCCTGGGAAATATTTCGTGGAGGATCGATCAGGCATGCGTGTAGACGGCATGCTGATGCCCATGTCATGCTTCACTGTCCCACGAAGGTTTGATCTAGGCCACTCAAATCTACCGGTGAAGTTGAGTGGCTTTGATCGATTTGCGTCAGAAATCCTATGTCGCAAAGGATTCCTAAAAGGGCGCGGCATGCCACCTTCAAGGCGCGCATTTCGAGACGACTAGACTTGGTCTATCTCGGCCGTTTGGTCCGGAGTGTAGGTGGTAGGATGATATTCATGCCTATACCTGACTGTCCCATGGAAACGTGATCTAAGCCACTCAATTAGTCTGGCGAAGTTGAGCGGTCGAGATCAGTTTATGATCTAGGAAGTGTGATCACGCTAGTTTGGGCGTGCTATTTGGAAAAACCAGGCATGGTATGCCTTGGTCGGTCGGGTGAGGATATAGATGGATCCACGGTAATCATGTTGATGTTCACTGGACCTATTTAATTATCTCCTAAACCCTTCCTTAGATCAGGAGAAAACGGATGCTCGTGATCAATACAAACCCTAATTAGGGTTTGGCCGTGTGTCATGCCTTGTTTTAAGCGCACGAATTGGGACAACCAACCATAGTTGGTCTTGACCGACTGTTCATGTTGTAGACGGGCCCACAGTGATTATGTTGACATGCTCTGGGCCCTTTGAATCTACATATACACCCTCCATCTATGCCTGCGAAGATGGATGGTTGAGATCATTTTGCGACACATGTAATATGCCGCAAACCCTAATTTAGGGTTTCTTGTTCATTCTGCTTGGGTTGGACGGTTTGGAAAGCTATTCCACCCCTTTTGGGGAGGCTGATCATGAGGGACCCGCGTTGAGTCGGCAGTGAAATTTCCAATACCTTCTTGGGGTCATGGATTCGATCTGGGCCATCCAATCATGCTGGTGAAGGTGTATGATCGCGATCATTCCTAGACTGCTATGGACAGTCTGGATGCTCAATCGGGCTAGTATAACACTCCGAGAGATGTATGCTCAATCGGGCTAGTATAAAACTCCGAGAGATGTATGCTCAATCAGGCTAGTATAACACTCCGAGAGATGTATGTTCAATCGGGCTAGTATAACACTCCGAGAGTTACAGCCTGTACGGGAATTTCGTGCATGACTCACTGTTGGTACTTGGATATTCATGCTACTATGCTACGAGTAACAATAATGTATCATGCCGCACCAACAATGAGAGTTCTGCTAGGAACAGCATAGGAAATACAAGGCGTTTTATGCATTAATCAATAATGCTAAAATTCACAGAATATTCGGAGGATTGATGCTACATGCTCCATTCTAGGTGAATTAATAAAGCGAAGAAGTATTCATCACTTATCAAATGGCCATATCCTCTGCAGGACGGCTTGTACAAAATATTGGTTTTACAACTTTAGCCCTGAACTAAAATCCACTATCAACAATCCCGTTCTTGTACCTTTGCCAATTTTATTGAAAAAAAGGGAGAGAATTAATTGTAGTTCATACTACAAATACATATGGTTTTCATATCATTATGTAAGAGGGGGTGGTTTCCATGTGAGATGGAGTATTGACTAAGGTGAGTGAAGTATCACCATAGTATTTTTGTTAAAGTTGTGATGCAATTTGACTTTGACGATGTGTAATAATACTATGACACTGTATAACAATGATTGAGAACCGATGCTTTTCCCATTGTTATAGCTACGGATTTTCAACAACGATGATGCTAAACTTACAACCTTTGGGATCATTGGACTACTTGGAAGTGACGAAGATTTCGAGTATTATTGAATATTAGGCATGTGGAATAGGAGCTACAAAGTTTATTTATATAATTTTTGTATTCCATATGTATTAATAGTTTTGCCACTAAAATTGACAAAGGGGGAGATTGTTAGAGCACTGCTCGGTCAAACTCGCATGCGTTGCTATCTCAAGCATGTTTTTCAATCTTAGTGATCAAAACTATAAAGTCTTGATTTCTAGTCTACTATAGCTAAGGTCTTGGACTAGGATCATCATACAATACAAATGACTACTCAAGGAATCAGTGGATCTTCATCGACTAAAAGGTATGTAGAGACTTGAACTTATCTATCACTCAAAATTATATCTACTCTATCTCCTATCTTGATACAAAAGTCGTTTTTGTTATAGCACTGCTCAGTCAAACTCGCATGCGTTGCTATCTCAAGCATGTTTGTCAATCTTAGTGATCAAAACTATATAGTCTTGATTTCTAGTCTACTATAGCTAAAGTCTCGGACTAGGATAAAAAGTGTAGTTGAGCTCAAGAACTCCATGGCAATCATCATACAATACAAAGGACTACTCAAAGAACCAGTGGATCTTCATCGACTAAAAGGTATGTGGAGACTTGAACTTATCTATCACTCAAAAGTCTATCTACTATATCTCTTATCTTGAGACAAAAGTCGTTTATCTATATAGACTAAGAATATGCACATGTGACATTTCGAGCTGAGTATATCTTGCTTATCTATTTCTTGAAATGGGTCTTGGTAAAGCTTTCGCTTTAGCCAAGTTCATCTTTGCCTAGTGACGAAAGTCATGTTATGTTTCAATCATTTGCAAATCGCTCTAACGAAAAATAGTTTGTGAATAACAACTATATAACGCCCTCTGAGAATGTTTCAATGATTGAAATGAGAGCTTAGACTATATAACCATTGGGGGATATAAACATTGTTGTGGCAACACATATGTAGTTGCAGGAAATCCCACAACACACCCCTTATCATATCTTGATAACATTTTCTAGATCTAAATATAAAAATAGTAATAAAAGTGTTAAAATTATAAATGGACTCAAAGATTTTTACATGGTTCGATCAATTTGATCTACATCCATGATTCTTCACTATGATTGTTTAAATTTACAATTGATTTACATTGATAATCTTCATTAAATGGTAAAGTTCTATATCTAGTTTTTTGGGAAGAAGATGATAAAAAAAAAACATTCTCTTTCTAAAAATATCTCTCTTTAAAATATTTCTCTCTCTTTCAAAATTATGTCCCCTTTCTCTCTCCTACTTTTCTCTTTATATATGTGTTTACATAATGGATGACAGCTCATATACAACTCATATTTCCCCTATTTTAGGATCCCTTACTATATTCTCGCTAGCTCTCTCCATAATTTCGAAGGCTCTCTCTCTCTTGCTAGATTCTCTCGAGCTCTCGCTACATTCTCTCGAGCTCCCGCTATATTCTCGCGAGCTTTCTCTATAATAACCACAAAATCTTCACATCTTTCTCATGTTTTATGTTGTCATTGTCTATTACGTCACTTCTGTAATTAATTTGCGACATTTGTAATATGTGGTAGAAGTTTTCGCGAGAGCGTTGTTGTTGCGAGATTCGGATCCTACATCTTGCCTTTTTTTCTTGAATATTGCTTGAAGAGCGATCTTTAAGAAAAAATCTGTTGTTGTAGTAGTCTTTGATCTTTATTGATGAAGGAACGAGTGAAAGAATATTGGACTTGAAAAGTACGTACTTGCCTCTATTCTTTTGTGAAGTTCCGGATCTTTACGAAGTATGAAGTATCCTTGAAGAAATATAAGAACTACTCAATCCTCAAAATATAAGAAGTATTCGTCCTTGAATGAAAGTCATAAGTATTGCCTCTATTCATGGGAAATTATTATTCCATTTTTGGTGAGAATTCTTGTCAATTTTGGAAATGATTCTTGCCGAGAAGATAAAGAACATAAAATGTTTAGTTGCCTCTGTTATTTATCTATGAAGGTAGAATCCTTGAGAAAATGTTGAATGAGCGAATTTTTTCTTTATTCTTATCTTGCCTTTGTCTCATGTTCTGTTTTCTTGTGATATTATAATCTCTTCAAGTTACTTCAAATTTTGCGAAATAAATGAGCTAAATAACCACATTCTGCGAAATTATGAATAACCTGCGAATTTTATGAATAACCCTGCGAAATAGTGTTGCGAACTTATGAATATTGCTCCTGAAATAGCGCTGTGAAATTATGAATAGTGCTGCGAAATAGTGCCGCGAAATAACGATGCGAAATTATGAATAGTGCTCCCGAAATAGTGCCGCGAAATTATGAATAGTAATCCTGCGAAATTCTGAATAATACCCCTGAGAGACTCTGAATAATACTTCTGAGAAATTCCGAATAATACTTATGAGAGATTCTGAATAGTACTTCTGAGAGATTCTAAATAGTATTTCTGAGAGATTCTGAATAGTACTCTTGAGAGATTCTGAATATTACTCTTGAGAGATTCTAAATATTTTATCTTGCCTCTCATTATCTTTCTTGGAATGAACAAATCTTTCGTGCATTATTAAAAGAAAATAGTTAATGTTTGGGATTATTCTGTTGGTCTTATTTTGCCTTCCTAGTTAAAGGTCTTATTTTGCCAATTTTTGTTTCTACGACAAAATCGCAGGACGTCCTTACACTTGCATGTAAAAACCCATTGATCTTTCCTTATCCGTGCTTTGTCAATTTCTCTGCGACAATATGACATGCCTAAGTTTTCTTGCGAAGACAAAGCCCCATGACATTGCCGTCTTGCGATGAAATCGCATGACGTCTTTACACTTTCATGTAAAAACCCATTGATCTCATCTTATCTTTTTCTCATGGATTTTTGTCTCTGTATAATTGTTGCACAAATATGACAAGCCTAAACATTCTTGCGAATATAAAGCCTCATGACATTTGCGTCTTTAAGACACTTATCAGCTCCGTAATGGAGGGTGCCTCCCTTATCTTCCCCCTGGTTGCCCCTTCAAGGAGGCGTACATCGGCCATACAAGACTAGCTCCTCCCATCCGGTCTTAACAACAACCAGTTTTTTTTGCAGCCTCTTATCCTTTTTTCCTATATGGCTTATAGTTACGAGATTGCACCCGAAGTGGGGTTTTCTTCGGGACGAGTGAATCATAGCCAAGACTTGCCAAGAATGTCCAGGGTAGTTTCATATGCCCCGAGCACCCTTGGATCAACCGTGTACCTCAGTGCCTTGATCATACTTTACACTTCTTAGGAGAGACCCTCAGCCGTCCAACTGTTAATATATATATATATATATATATATATATATATATATATATATAGTTGGAAATCCAAGGTACCTCTCCTGGATGGGCTTTCATTGACCCCAAATCTCCATGACTCAGGTTCCAGCAGCGGTATAACCTTATCCCTGAGCCATGCAAAGAGATACCCCCTTATATGACGCACTTTACGTCTTACATTTTCCTCTTGTGAAATTTTATTCGCGAACTAGGGTGTACGCCATAAAGGTTCGTACCATTCTAATGTCTCTGCGAAATTTTATTCGCGTTTCGTTATTCTTTCATTTAATCTTTCATTTCTCTAACCAACTTTGATGGCTCTTGTTTTGTGTAGGAATGGCGACATTCGCATAAACTGGTCTATAGCTTCATCTCTTTGCAACTCAAAAATTCGCAAAAAAATTCACTTGATGAGAGATTCGAACCCTTGACATGCCTCTTGCATTTTCTCGCAACAAATCAACTGACAACTGTGCTAACCCTCTCTTGCAAATTAATCAAAGATCTTGCGAAGTAATCAAAGTTTAACTGTTCGAGAGACAATTATGTAGAAATTTCGCATAACAAAATTAAACTTGCGAGAAGAAAGAATTGATCCCGTGACCTGCTGCTTGCATTCATGCCTCCCAACCAACTGTGCTAGTTCTCTTGCTTGCGAAATTTCTCTGCAAAATTATCATGAACTCTCTTCTATGTGGAATACCTGCGAAATTATCAAGGATTTCGCGAAAAAATATGCATGTGTTGGGACTTGAACTCGCGGCCATGAACTCATTAACTTCGCAAATCACCAATTGTGCTGCCTCTTGCTTGCGAAATAATGAAACAATGTTGCGAAATTATTCATTTTCGCGAAATTTTCGACGGGCAAAAAAGAATAAAACTATGCTCGTAGGCGAATTCAAACTTGCGACCACCAACGCACATACTGTTCTCTGGACCAACTGTTCAAGAACCTCTCTGCAAAATTAACGCAAAACTTTTTTCCTTATTCTTTTATTCGCCACTGAAGATGAGAAGAAAATGAAAAATATGTGTCTCTGCGAATTTGAACCCGTGACCTATTTGTTGCTCTCGCAACCTTGAACCGTCTGTGTGAATTTCTGTTTGTGATAGAAATTGCAGCGTCTGTCTCTTATCTTCTCTTCGTCCTTCCTTAATTTCTTTCACAATTTGCCTCTTGCTTTTTCTTCTGAACATGAAATCTTTCACTGAAACCTTGGTTTTCTTCCTTAAATTCAACACAACAACTAATTTTTTTATTCTTACTCTTTTCATGTCTTTGAATTGTTGATGATGTTTACTCCCTGAAAGTGTAATTTCTTCCATGAAACTTCCATTTTTGAACCTAATTTTTTTTTTAGATATAGAAAAGTATGAACAGTAGCAAATCTTCATGGAAATATTTTGAACCAATCAAGCTACAAGAAGGATAAATCCTTTACTCTCCTGTTTCTAGCGCCAAAAATGTAGTTGCAGGAAATCCCACAACACACCCCTTATCATATCTTGATAACATTTTCTAGATGTAAATATAAAAATGGTAATAAAAGCGTAAAAATTATAAATGGACACAAAGATTTTTACATGGTTCGATCAATTTGATCTACATCCATGATTCTTCACTATGATTGTTTAAATTTACAATTGATTTACATTGATGTTGATGGTGGATTTTCATTTAAGGATAAAATTGTAAAACCTAAAAAATTATGCTCCAACATCTTGTAAAAGATAAGGCCATTTATGAGTGATGGATACTCCTTCACTTTATTAATTCACTTAGGATGGAGCATGTGGCAACAATCCCATTCTGTGAATAAAATACGAAATTCATCCAGGTTGGAGCATGCAGCAACAATCCCATATACCCTGTGAATTTCCAACATTATTAATTAATGCGCAACCAGCCTTGTATTTCCTGTACTCATTATCAGTGCGGCATGACGACTGAGTGTTGCTCTCAGAGAGCAACACGAATATCCAAGCATTATAATGAAAGCATGTACGAAATACCCGTACAGGCTGAACTCTCGGTGTGTTATACTAGCCCGATTGATCCACTCTCGGTGTGTTATACTAGCCCGATTGAGCATCCGGACTGACCGTATCAGTCTGTATATGATCACAACCATCCAACTCCACCATCATGATTGAATGGCCCAGATCGATTCTATAACCCCCAAGAAGGTATGGAATATCTGCCGAACCAACGCGGATCCCGCATGGTCGGCCTCCCTTTGGCCTAGCTTGCCAAAATGTCCAAACCATAGCAGTATGGATGGAAAACCCTAAATTAGGGTTTGCGGCACATTACATGTTTCGCAAAATAGTCTCAACCATCCATCTTCGCAGGCATAGATGGAGGGTGCTGATATAGATTCAAAGGGCACAGATTATGTCAGCATAATCACCGTGGGCCCACTTACGTACCTGACCAATCGGTCAGGACCAACTATGGTTGGTCATTCCAAATCGTGCGCCTGAATGGAGCATGACGCACGGCCTTGAAGCCCAAAATTAGGGTTTTGAATAACGAGCGTCCATTTTCTCCGGCACGAATGGAGGGTCCAAGATCAGATCAAAACAGGTCTGGTCATACCAACATGACCACCGTGGACCCGTTTGTCCCTTCACCTGATCGTCTAAGTCCGAACTTGGCAATATACCTTGGTTCGCGCTCCTCCAACATGCATGGTCTCTCCTTCCAAACTTCAAACTAATCTCAACCGCTCGATTTTTCCGGACGAATTGAGCGGCTTTGATCATGTTTTCATGGGACGGTAAGGCATAGCCGTGAACATTAGCCTGCCATCTACATGCTGGAGCCATCGGCCAAGACCGACCAAGCCTGGTCATCTTGGAACGCCCGACCGAAGCTGGTACTATATGCATCTTTTGCGGCAATAATTTTCTATCGCAATTCGATCTCGCCCACTCAACTTCGCCGGACGAATTGAGTGGCCCAGATCATGTTTTCGCCGTGCGGTCAGGTATAGGCGCCTACACCGTCGTTCCATCTACACACATGTATGATCGTCCAGCCCAAAATAATGTCCTAAGCTTGGATTCAATCAGGGAGAAGAGTGGTGCCTACACACCTCCTTCAAAACCCTAATCTCACCAAGTGCCACAGATGAGTGTCTCAAAGATCATCTCATCCGTCCAACTTCACCATCTTGGTTATATAGCCCTGGTCAGGAGTTAATTGGTCAGTGCGGAGTCATGGTGATCGTCATCCACCACTCTACCACACCATGTGGTCGGACAAGGGAGGACTTGCTTGCGCAACCTCCAAACTATCACATGAAGTCATCTCAAACAACGATGCTTCATACATGCTGAATATAATCGATGCAGTACTTGCATAGTATACACACGATACTTCACAAGTATCAACTTCCTGAATAATGCAGTTATTCAAACTAGCATTACATGCTATTTTTTGTGGGTCCCATGATCCACACACTCGAGACATCAGTCATGTCACAAACTTGGGGATACATACTGGGGTATTGGTCTGGCAGATTACAGCGTGCAGCGCACAACGCTCCATCACAAGAACGTGTCAGGAAGTCATGGACGGTTAGTGATGATGGGAGAAGTGGGCAAGCCCGGTCGTGTGAAACCAACACACTACTCCACTACTCCATCACTCCACTTCCCATTAGATATGAGGGTTAAGCTAAAAGACTTGTATAAATAGGTTCTCCGACCTATTTTGCAGAGAACAGAACAAGTCCGGAAAACAGAGGCAAGTTTTGATACAATCGTATTCAAACACTGGAACTGATAGCTTACATCTTGCAAGCTAGTTCAGCTTTCGGATACAAGTCCTGCATAGCCAACACGTTCACATTCTCAACACCTTATTCGCTTCCCCCCCTAAGATCAACCCCATCTCCTTCACTTTTGTGACTGAAACAAGTCTGGAACGGCCATTTCTTGGTTTAGGACGGACTTGCACAGATTGATCTCTTGAATCTACAAGCACTCACCGTGCAGTGTATTTGTTTAAGGTTTAGATTCATTCCTTATCCACACCCCAAATTAACAAAATTAGCAGGAATAGTTTTCACCCTAAACAATTAGCGACCACAGTGGGAGGTTGATCTCTCGGTTACAAAAAATTGAATTCTCAATTTTTCGGTTTTCATCTCGCGATGTACCCACACCAGGAAACCACAGGCGGTTCAGATACATGGGAAGCATAGCTAGAATGCTGGAGGATGTCTTGGCAAATCAAGCAGGTATAGCTAGAATACAGAGCGAAACGTTCAGCCTTTTTAATGATATAACATCACAATTACAAGAAGGGTCGACAGACATCTACCCAGACAGTGTGAGAAGCGTTGGACCCTTAGCCAGGGGTCACGCCTTTACCAATGGAGAAGCGAAAAGGGCGCGTAATCGCAGGAGACTCAGGAAATATGAACAACATGGTCCAGCCGACAATGAAGACTCAAGGCAACTCCACCGAGGAAAGGACTCATCCGGAGCACTACAGCGTCTGCCGGATAAAGAAAGGGAGCCTGAAGCCTACGGTGTTCTGCTAGAAGATTTATATCTCAAGACACTTGCCGAAGCTCGGAAGACTGTCCAATCCGCATCGACCATTCAACCAAGCGAAGAAATGCTTGAGGAAGGAGAGATCAATCTAATACGTGAATATAGAGTATGGGAGCGTTCAATTCGATCACTCAGCAGTGATATTACGACATCTTCCACATCCCATTACCCAGGCAAGCGATCCGTGGATATGATGATACTCACGAACTTTCCGACTTCATCTCCGAAACAGGCTCCACAACAAAGCCACATAGAGACTTCAAAACTCCCACTAACGCAGGAAAAGCTAGACTCAAAGTACCTGCACTTTCCTTTCCCGATGAAGAAGATTCTGGAGTTACTGGAGGCATGGGTGCAAAACAGAGAAGTAGAGCTACCTCCAGTATGGCATCCACCCACTGATCAAGAAGTAATGTACCCGAGGTACTGTCATTTCCACCGGTTCCTTCACCACCCCACCAGAGAATGCAACGCTTTGAAGCGCATTGTTCAGGAGAAACTTGGTTCAGAGGGATAACTTTACTTTTCTAAGGAATCAATGCGGATGACTTACTTAGAGGGGCTAATTCGGTTTTACACAAGCGAGGTCTCAAAAAAAAGTAAGTTATATCCAACAAACTTACGAAAAAGATAGTTTTAGAATTCACTAGGGACTGAGCATCCCGCACGTGGCAGAAAGAGGCTCAATAACAAAACGCCATGTTTGTTTCTTTTCATACTTCCCTTTTATGCGACATTTGCATTTTCATATGGTATGTGCAATCAATCACGACCAAGATGCAAATTCCATTTAAAATAATCCCTTTCAGAAAAAGTCGATTCACAAAACTATCTCAAAATAAACCAACTCAATTACTCATTAATTCAAAAACCAGAGTCAAATTGTGAAAGGAAATCCTCACTATCACTCAAAAAGAAGAACATCTAAAATAAAAGACAAATAAGTTGCGGAACCCTTCAAGGAAAGTCCTTCAACAACAACTCATCTTTCTGTGCAAGAGAGGCTTTCATTTTCTGAAGTACAGCTTGTTCCAACTTCAACTCGTTAGAAAACCTTTCAACCTTCTCTTCCTGGCGAGTAACACAGTCTGCAGAAGGGACTTCATCTTGTAGTTTCTGGAGCTCCTGAATCTTAGAGAACCCTTTGAATAACCAAGGAGCATTGAAGTCATACTGCACAAACACATCTCGATGGCACTTCCAGTCTTCAATCATCTCCTCAGAAACTGTCCTACCGGTTGTGACGCTCATCCCGTGGATAGAAAATAAAGCTTATTGGACGTGATTGACCAAGGCAATGCGACTTATGAGCTTCTTAGTAGTAGCAATGTGGCCGTGTTTCTCCCATATCTCCTTGTACAACCCTTTGAACTGAGCCGGTACACTAAATCCTCCAACCAACACATGACCTGGATAAAGAGTAGTAAAAGGGTGATTGAACAAATCCCCAAGATGCATTACCAATACTTCGCTAATTGCAGGAGCCTTGTCAGTTGCAGGAGGCCTTTCGAAAGAAGTCACTATAGCCTGATCGATCGGAGCCTGTTCAGGACGTGATTTAAGGGGAGTCATCTCAATAGCATATGTTACCTCTCCTACATTTCTCCTGATGTCTACTTCGCTTTGGGTACTAATTTCCGTCACCACCTCATCAACAAGATCACTTACGGAGGCGCCTTGTTCAGCAGAGCTCGCGTCATCTCCGTCATTGTCTAGTGAAGGAGCGGTTTCGGTTTCACCCAACTTATCATCATAGGGATTAGTGTCGCCAGACCTCTCAACATGAAGGCCAACGTCGCCAGACTTTTCATTCTGAATGCGCACCAACCTTGTGAAAACATTCTCTTTCGGAATTCCCTGAATTCAAGCAAGAATCAGTCTTAGAAGAAATCACTTCGGAGAAATAAAGGAGTCGACAAAAGGAAATTTATGTACCTGCATATTTGATGAATTAAGGACCACCGAATCGCATGTCTTCCTTTTGGACCACCCTCCTGCTTGGGGACTGCAATCATCAGATCTGGTTCATTTGCCTAGAGTGATTTCAATTGGAAATGCTTCCTCAACATGTCAGAGGACGGCTCACCACGAGAATTTGTCACAACATCCTCTGAAAACTTCTGAAAAGCCAACAGTTGTTTCCTCCAAAATTCTTTATACTCATCGGTTACCACTGGGTTTCTCCCAATAGGCAAGAAAGGAAGACTCAGCCGCTCTAAAAACATGTCAGCATTAAAAATATCTGGGAGAAGTTCTTTCGGAGCCTCTGGTGAATGGATAAACGGAACACCATGGTCAAATCCCATTTGACGAGTGGCCCTATCTATATTGTATGGAGTCAAAGTAAGTGCTTCGTTTAATAGAGACGGGACATACCCCGGGATGCAGTTGTGCAGATAAGTAAGTTTTCCAAATCTCATGGTCTTAACATCGGTACACAGCGCAGCATCGGGACCGTCAGAAGCAATACCAAAGTTTTTCGGTTGAACAATGGAATAATGGATCGCCCCCCATGGACGGAAATCTACGGAATACACATTGTCAAAGATATCCATGAGCCTCACACCAATTCTGGGACGACTCTTATGCCTACGAAGTATTCTCGAGCCACCGTACAAGCTGCTAAGCGAAGTTGCAGGAGCAGGAGCATAACTTTTGAAATATTCCCATAAGAATGCCTGAAGAAAAGTGAACTGAACGTGCATCTCCACCTTCTTGTACCCGTTAGAAACATGCATATCCATTACTAAAGCGTCCAGATGAGAGTACAATGATCCAAGGAACAAGGCACCTAGGGGAAGAACTTTACCTTTCGCTAGCCTTATAGCAATCCTGACAAGGTCGCCTCTTATGGTCTTCTTTCCGGAACCGTCGTCGAATATGTCTCTGGATAACCATAAAGACAGGAATGAAATCACGCTGAGCTCGCTTTCTAAATCTTGACCCGGGTCTGAGTCCACAGAAGACCATTCCAACACCCACCAGGTGTAAAATCATCTTGTATCTTTTTTCTCCTCCTTGTCCAGGTCGTTGAATTCTGCCACCCTTTGGAGTATGGCATCATAATTACGTTGTTCAGTGTCAGAAAGTTCGTAACAAATATTCCCAGTGACAGGCAGGTTCATTAATGCATCTACGCTCTCTAGAGAAATAGTCATCTCTCCCCATCTAGATATGGCTGTATGAGTAGAGGGCCGCCACCGAGAAATGAAGGTAATCAATCCCGCAGCGTCTTTCTTAATTTCAAGAGCAGCAGATGCCATGACCGCATCAAGGATTCGCGCCCTGGTTAAATTAGATTTAACATCCTTGTTATTCAACATGCGTCTCATCCATACTTCATAAGAACCCAGTGGAGTATGGCAAATATTGAAGTCGATAGGAGAAGGCGGATAGTCGTTCCGTCGAAGACAAAATCTCATCACAAGTGCTGAAGAAGAAGATGGATCAGCTTCCATGTTTTCTGAATCAGATAGCAGGACTATCTTGTGAGAGGGATGTCTCCTAGTGTTTGGAAAAGGCGAGGTGAACAACTCATCATCGAAGCTCGGCATATCTTTGAAGCTGTCAACACTTCCTGACTTGGAACCGATGATATTCCGGAAGACATCTCAACAGGAATTCTTTTCCTCATTCCACAATGAAATAAAAGACAGGAGTTAGAACTTGTATGAAGACAACAAGACATGGTTCACGTTTGAATGCACAAAGGAATTGGATCCAAGTCCGGTATTGTTTTCAAGTCTGGTATTATTCAAAGTCCGGTATTGTTCAAGCTTCAAGTCCAGTATTGTTTTCAAGTATGGTATTATTCTAAGGATGGTATTGCTCAAGTCTGGATTGGTTTCAAGTCTGGTATTTCTCAAGTATCAAAGACCGGTGTTAGTTCAGGGCACAATACTAGCATAAAGTCGGCTTTCAGTCTAGCGTATGTAGATGGACACGTTCGGATCAAACATACATGGTGGGGCCACATTCATGAGAAAGCATTGTAGCACGGTTTTCTTATGTTCATGAGAATTGTGTTTACGAAATTCAAGCCAAATATATCTCCTAGCTACAACCTAAGAAACTAGGTTTTGCATGAAACAATGAAAGGAGAAGCAAAAGACGGCATATTCATAGGATCGCAGTATTAAACAATTCTAGCAAAAATAACCGGTTTTACTATCAATCTTGATGGGAAAGCTAAGCATGATATATCTATCAAAGGATTTTTACCTAAGAAATTAGGGTTTTTCCTAAAAAAAAAAAAAAAAAAATACTTACCTGGGTCGTACGGGCGGACGGCGGCTCCGGCAATGGCAACGGCGGTCGGAGGAGGATATAAAGAGCATGGGCGGCAGCTTCTAAACCAAAGAAAAAAAAAGTTGTGAGGAAAAGAAGAAGGGGTCGGTCCCTTATATAGACAAAATTTGGAAGAATCCTAATAGAGCAAGGATTCCTCTTTTGATTGGATTCCTCTTTTCATTCAAATACCCAAAGAAGGCAAACGGTCCCACCAAAGGGTTCCACACAAGCGCAACGACATGGACAACTAGGGGCCGGTCAATACTCCTCCGGGTAAACTTCCTTTATCCTGTATTTCTCACATATGTATGTCACCATCTCATGCCTATCCCACAATAGTGTAACCATTATGTGCTAGGCAGGGGACTTAATGTTCATGGTGGATTTTCATTTAAGGATAAAATTGTAAAACCTAAAAAATTATGCGCCAACATCTTGTAAAATATAAAGCCATTTATGAGTGATGGATACTCCTTCACTTTATTAATTCACTTAGGATGGATCATGTGGCAACAATCCCATTCTGTGAATAAAATACGAAATTCATCCAGGTTGGAGCATGCAGCAACAATCCCATATACCCTGTGAATTTCCAGCATTATTAATTAATGCGCAACCATCCTTGTATTTCCTGTACTCATTATCAGTGCGGCATGACGACTGAGTGTTGCTCTCAGCAGATAAACACGAATCTCCAAGCATGATAATGAAAGCATGTACGAAATACTCGTACAGGCTGAACTCTCGGTGTGTTATACTAGCCCGATTGAGCCACTCTCGGTGTGTTATACTAGCCCAATTGAGCATCCGGACTGACCGTATCAGTCTGTATATGATCACGACCATCCAACTACACCAGCATGATTGATGGCCCAGATCGATTCCATAACCCCCAAGCAGGTATGGAATATCTGTCGAACCAACGCAGATCCCGGATGGTCGGCCTCCCCTTGGCCTAGCTTGCCAAAACGTCCAAACCATAGAAGTATAGATGGAAAACCCTAAATTAGGGTTTGCGGCACATTATATGTGTCGCAAAACAGTCTCAACCATCCATCTTCGCAGGCATATATGGAGGGTGCAGATATAGATTCAAAGGGCACGGAGTATGTCAACACAATCACCGTGGGCCTACCTACATACCTGACCAATCGCTCAGGACCAACCATGGTTGGTCATTCCAAATCATGCGCCTGAATGGAGCATGACGCATGGCCTTGAAGCCCAAAATTAGGGTTTTGAATAATGAGCGTCCATTTTCTCCGGCACGAATGGAGGGTCCAAGATCAGATCAAAGCAGGTCTGGTTATACCAACATGACCACCATGAACCCGTATGTCCTTTCACCTGATCGGCAAGCCTGGTCGTGTGACACCAACACACTACTCCACTACTCTATCACTCCACTTTATCCACTTCCCATGATGTACGAGGGTTAGGCTATGTAGGTACTGAATATCGCAAGATAATAGTTCACGAGTATCGTAATAAATAAAGGAGGAAAGAGTTATAAAATGATACGATGATAGAAGTAGCGCGGGGAAATATGAAGTTTTGCGAGGATGAAATAATTTTGCGAGGATGAATTGCGATATTTTGCAATTCATAAACAGCTGCATAAGTTTTACTATAAATAGGAGTTCAAATGTAAAATTCGAGAGGTTCTTTTAATGAGTGTAAGAAATTATCTTAGGAAAGAGAATAGAAAAAGTTGTAACTATTCTAGTTCCATTTTGATAATTCTATGTAATCAACTAAGAGAATTAATAAGAAAATTATCATTCACCATCAAGAACTTCTTGAGTTTTTACTAATTCTATTGAGGGTGTAGTTGTAGATTATTCTGCAACTACATAATTGGCGCTAGAAACAGGGATTTGAAGAATTCCTGTACCATAAAAATGACAAGAAGAAGAAACACATCAGAACCATTAACTTAAGTAAGAAGAAGTGTAAGACTCGCAGGAGGAGAAGCAAATATAACAGGAGAACCTAGTAGGAGAAGTAGTAATCGAAGAAATCAAGCTCAACAAATAATAGATCATGATCGTGTGAATATACACACTTGGAGAACTGATACACCAGAAGAAGAAGATAGAGAACCACAAATCAGAGAAAATGGGAGGTTGATGGGAGGAACAATTCTTGAAAGAGAAAGGGAGATGTTAGAAACATTGAGACAAGGAATCCAAGAAGAACGAATGATCGAAGCTGAAGAACGTGCCAATTTAACAAGACAAAATCAAGAATTGAGGATGGAAAATGAGATGCTACAAAGAAGGAAATCTCAAAGTGTTGCAAGATCAAATGTTAGAACAGAAAGAGAAGGACAAAATTCACCGATAATCAATAATGAAAATAATATGCAAGAACAAGCGCAGAATCAAGGTGAAAGAAATGAAGAGAATCGTTTCATTTTAATACCAAACCACGAACAAAACATGGAGAATTTACGAACAAGGCCAAATCCTAGAGAAAACAATCAGAATCGAGAGGAAGAACAGCAACTTATGGAAGAAACTGAGAGACAACAAGCAGTACATCAAAACAATCACGAGAATGGAGTAAGAAGATATGAAGAGGCTCGTAACAAACAAAATGTTGAGTATGAAAGAATTAAGAGAAGAATTGTAAATCAACAAACAGAAGTGGAGAGGAATTAACCAAACTCTCGAATCAGAGTACAAGCAAATAAAGAAGAAATAAATCACAGAAGGAGGAGAAATGAAGAAGAATAAATTCCTGATATTCGCATGAGAAGAATGAGAAGAATAGAAAGGGAAGAACAAGAATTCCAAGATGCTCTGCGACTGAACAATTATGATAATTTAGAAAGAAGATATTTGCAAAATTATGCAAATGAAAACATTAATGAAGAATATGATAGAATGCGAAGGATCGCAAGGGAGGAAGCGCAAGAACGTAGAAGAAGAGAAGCTGTATTAAAAAGACCAATGGATGAGAATTGTGAGGCAAATGCATGGATCTTTCGAGAATTAGCAGAAATGAGAGGGATGATAAACAATAGAAGAGGAGGAGATAGAAGGCAATTAGATGAAGCAATAGAAGAAGCTGCGAGGACTCCATTTGCTAGAGAAGTACAATTGGGAGGAATTCCACCAAAATGCAATTTGCCCACACTTACCAGTATCTTTGATGGGACTTCATGTGCTATCCAGCACACTAAAGCATACATAAGATGCATGTTACAATGGAAGAATCATGATGCTGTGTTATGCAAGTACTTCGCATCGAGTTTAACAGGGGAAGCTTTAAAGTGGTTTGAAGGACTCCCTAAGAACACTATTACGTCATTCAGTCATTTGCAAGCAACTTTCCTTGGAGCATATATCATAAATCACTCTTCACGGCTTGGTATTGAAGATGTATTTGGTTTAAAACAAAGAGTGGGTGAAAGTTTGAAGCATTTGGTAAGACGATGGAAGACTATGTGCAGTGATATGGCATGGCGCGTGGATGAGAGATACTTGATTCTGTCCTTCATAAATGCGATGTTCGCAACTGAACAATTATATGTTCAAATCTTCAGAAGAAAGAATTCCATAATGATGACAGAGTTACGAGAATTGCAAGAAGAATACATTACACTAGAGGAAAAGCAAAACAATATGGAGTCATATCCAGTAGCAAACACTAGCAATCAAGATGGAGGAGAAAATTTACTTCCCAAAATAATCAATGTAGTAGCAGGTACTTCGCAAACATCCTCACAAACTTCTTCGCAAATTTCAGAAGAGAAGAAAATCAATGATAGCCAGCCAAAAATGGTAGCAATGGGTAGTAGAGATCAAGAAGAGTATGATAGAGAGAGTAATTTCTAGAATCGAATAGGAAATAACCAAATTCCAAGATTAGATCAGCAACAAGAAAATTATGGGGGACAAAGGCAAAATTATTTAAGGAGGTCAAAGAATGGTAAGGGAAGAGATAAAGTTGCCACCTTTGAATACAAGTGTAGAAAGATATGGCAAGCAATTATCCTGGTAGAGCATATACCAACTCCATGGAACATGGGAAAGGAACCACCAATGGGTCCAAGAAGTCATGAATTTTGTTCATATCATCATTTTCATGGACATTATACAAATAATTGCCATAATATCAAGAGGATAATCTTGCGAATGATTGATCAAGGAAAACTAAATCAATTTTTACTTAAGCAGACACAGTCGCAACAATTACCACAGGCTCCATCCATAACTCGCAGGGAGAACACAGCACAAGAAAAGGGAGAAGAAACCCTACATATAGAAGTTGGATCAAAAGAAAGGAATGTTTTCTGTAATTCCATTGTTCATTCATATAAAACCATAGAGGATTTTCATGATAATGTGTTAAGCAGGGTATATGCGAGGGATGGTGAAGGAAAGGAAGTAATGAACATCGCAAAAATTTCACGACTTGAAGATTGGGAAGAAAACGTGAAATTTCTTTTGAAGCCACTGAAATTCAGAAGGTTGTGAAGCACATGATAATCCATTGGTAGTAAGATTAGCAATCTACATGAATATGGAAGAAAACGAAGATGATATGGAGGAAGAATCAATTGGTCTTAATAGGATTTTGATTGATACGGGAAGTTCTGTCAATATCCTCTTCTATTCTGCTTACAAAACTATAGGGGGAAAAGATGCAGATTTAATACCTTCTACTTACAGAATTTATGGTTTTAATGGAACTGCTAACAAGCCCAAAGGAGAAGTAAGCATGCGAATTCCATTAAGTGGAATGCGAACTGAAATTCTGTTCTGCGTTGTTGATGTCGATTCACCATATAATGCTTTGATAGGAAGACCATGGCTTCATGGAATTCTAGGCATAGCTTTCACTCTACATCAGTGCATAAAGTTTCCTCATATGAAGGGTATTGGAATTATCAAGGGTGATTGGGCTGAGGGAAAGAAATGTTACGATACATAAGTAGAAGTTTGCGAAGGAAAAACTACTGAGAAGGAAAATTGGAGAAAAAGAGCAAAGGATGTGAAAAGAAGTGAAAATTTAATGGCGGAGGATTAAGGCAAAAGAGAATAAAATTACGATGATAATCATACAAGAAATTTGCGATGATAATAAGGGGTTGTGATTTGCGAAGAAAGAAGAAGGAAAATAATAAAACAAGAAGGTAATCAGTATGTTTGCTCGTGGAAATGAGGTATGTTTCAAAACAAAAAAATTTATTTCGTGATAAATTTTACGAATATTGTTTGCTCGCAGGAAATTGGGAAAAGTTACGAATTTCAAAATTTATATTGCGATTAAACTTTCATTAATTTGCGAATAAAAGACCGCAATCTGTGATCAGCCTCCAAAAAAGAAAGAGAGCTGCAGAAAATTTTATACAGGCAAACCTTTGTGGCGTACACCCTAGTTCGCGAAGCTATATTTCGTAAGAGGCAAAGTCCTAAAGTACGTCATTTAAGGGGGTACCTATAAACGTGGCTAAGGGTAACCGGAACACCACCAAGGGCCCTTAGTACATGGTAAAATTTTAGGGTTACAAACCAATAATGGGGTACCTATCCGGGTTAGACACCTTGGATTCTCACCTAATCTAGCGACATTACGCAATATAAAATGCGGTGTAAGAGGATTTAGGTTGGGCGACTAAGGCATACTGTCTTTCCCAAGAAGTGCAGAAAACGATCAAGGCGCCGAGGTACACGGTTAAGTCAAGAGTGCCGGGTGAGGTTGAACCACATCTGCCATTTTTTACAAGTCTTGGCAAATGATGCACTTGGCCCAAAGATACCCCATAGGGTGCAATCTCGTAACTATAAGCCCTATAGGCAAAAAGGATAAGAGGTTGCGATCAAAAGCTGGTTGTTGGCAGAACCGGATGGGAAGAGCTAACCTTGTATGGTCGATGTACGCTTCCTTGAAGGGGCAACCAGGGGGAAGATAAAGGGCAGCACCCTCCATTAGGGAGCTGATACGTGCTATAAGACGCAAATGTCATGAGGCTTCTTGTTTGCGAAAACATAAAGGCTTGTCATATTTGTGCAACAAATGAAGTTCTGCGAGCATTCTAAAAAAAAAACAAAGAAAGAAAGAAAAAAAGAGAAGGAAAACATACAAAAAGAACTCGCAGAATGAAACAAAGAAGTTAAGATGATATCAATGGGTTATTACATGAAAGTGTAAAAACGTCCTGCGATTTCATCGCAAGACGATAATGTCACGAGGTTGTATGTTCGCAAGAATGTTCAGGCTTGTCATATTATCGCAAATACAAAAATTTACTACAAAAGATGTGGCAAAATAAGACCTTTACTTAGGAAGGCATGATAAGACCACAGAAATTAATGAAATTCATTACATCAAAATCATTAAAGAAATTATACAAGTATATACATTATGAAGATCTGAAAAGAAGACAGCTTCGTCGATATCATTGAAGAAATTTTACAAGAATATACATCATGAAGTTTTGAAGAGAAGACAGCTCTGTCAATATCATTGAAGAATTTTTACAAGAAGTCCTATCAAAGAAGACAACATCATTGAAGAATTTTAACGAAGACTTAACAAAAGATGGGATTTTGATAGCAATCAAATACAGATAAGTTCATATTCGTAAAAGTTTACGAGAATTACATACTTCTTATACTTCTCCATATATTGAATATTTCTCCAAAAGTTGAATACTTCTTATAATTCTTCAAGAATATCTCATATTTATTATACTTCTTCAACGGATATTTCATTTGGTGAAGGTTAAGTAATCATTATAATTCGTCATATGTTACGTAATTATTCACAGATTGAATACTTCTTATATCTCTTCATTTGGTGAATTGAGTACTTCTAATACTTCTTATATCTCTTCATTTGGTGGATCGAGTACTTCTAATACTTCTTATATCTCTTCATTTGACGAATTGACTACTGCTAATACTTCTTCAAAGATATTTTATACTTCTTATACTTCTTAAGGGTATTTCATATTTCGTATACTTCATACTTCCTATACTTCAAGGGGAGATTTATTATTTACTTCGCAATATTATGCAAAAGGCAAAAGGCTTATATTTCTTATACTTCAAAGGGAGGACTTTTTATTCATAATCACAATAAGACGAAACTTCGTAAGATAAATTGAGAAGGATATTCTAATACTTACAGCGATAGTTGATCATTTGAAGAGCAATAATAAGGGGAAGGGGAATACTAAGCTAAGTCTTTAAGATATATTATTTCTCTCCACATGATCAAGTTATGCGAATAAGGGAAACAATCAATCAAAGAAAGATTAATTCAAATTAAGCTTTGAAAAAGAAATTGTTGGATTGATTAAAAGTGCAATCAAGAAGAAAGTGTTGTATTGAAAAGAAACAGAACAAACATACAAAAAAGAGTAAAGTTACAGAACAGATATACAAAAAAGAGTGAAGTTATTTTTCAGGCGATCTATTCCCATCAAAATGATCTTCTTCTTCAACTTCACTATCAGAGATTTCCAGATATGGAGTATCTTCAGGAATTTCTTCGGAAAGGAGCGTATGGTACTTCTTGAGAGGAATTTCATTAACTTCGCAAATCTTGCGAGTCATCTTAGCTCGAAAACGCTTGACATATAAACTATGGTTATGCTGGGAAATTAGAAGCTGAGATCTCAAATCAAAAATTTTCTTATTACGGTTATCAAGGATAGTTTCCAGATCGTCATTCATCTTCGCATAATTTTCTGCAGCAAGGAGAGAAATTAAGGAATTGGTTAGCAAATTACGAAGGAAAAGTAATCAAAATAATTACCATCGCAAAGAATTTACCTTCTAATTGCTTCTTATCATTACGAAGAGAAGAATTTTCAAGCTTTAATTGATTATTATCCTCAAGAAGAGAAGAATTATCAATTGCGATGCTGGCAGATTATGAATTATCTTCGTGACGGGATGTTAATTCTGCGTTATCAATACTTAAATCCTCTACTTTCTGACGGAGATTTGAATTTTCAACCTCTAACTTCTTACAACGATTCAAAGTTTTCTTCTCAAAGCAATAGAATGACGTCTTTCCCAATCGAAGCAATTTGCACAACTAACTCTTCCAACCTAAACAAGAAAAAAGGGGTTAGAAATCAACAAAATAAGGGAAATAAACAAGGAATAGAGAAGAAACTTACCATGCTACCTAAAGCATATAATGAAGCAGGAGAGAAGAATCTTGAAATTCCTTTGAGGGATTTATTATCAATTACAGTAGGAACTTTACAAGCCTTCGCAATAAGTTTGCGAGCATTCTCTGTAGGAGAATTTCCTAATCCACGATAAGAATGAAGGAAAGCCTCAGATATGCTAACCATTGCTGAGGCAAAAGTTTCTGGGATACTGCAATCTTCATTTTCACCTTCATTAACATCATTATCATCATCTCCTTCGTCAGAAAGGGTATCGGAATTAGAACTAAAGTCCTTTTCAGGAAATTTATCATCTTCATCACCAAGATCTTCCTCAATATTCTCATTAGAAGAGATTACATTGGAATGAGACTTGGTTGAGAGTTTCTTCTTTTTCCTCCTCTCGTAAATAACATCTTGAAGTTTCCTTTTCCCTTTGCGAAGAGAATCATCTTGACTACCAGAAGCTTGGGTAACCTTCGCAGAACGAAGAGTTTGTTGTCTTGCAGTAAACCTTTTAGAAGAAGTAAAACTCTTATTTTCACTCGCAGCAATCTCAGGAAGAAGTAGAACATGCAAATTCAAATAAGGATAAGAAACAGAGGCAACAATATATTGTTTAGAAAAATACAAGAGTGTTTCTTACCTCATTTGAAATTAAAGGGTAACAAAAAGATAAGGAGATGGAAGTACATACATTTCTATAAACCCAAGGTTGATAATGGCGGTTACGAAGGTTCGCAGGAAGTTCTACTATCCCATAAATATAAGAACCCGATAATATTAAAGGGTACTTATACCAATCTTCATCATTAGAACGACGAGGTGTCTTATTATTTCATGAGGCATAATCAATATCGTGCATGGGAAGATCATCTGCTGCGATATTAGCTTTACGATGAAGACGAACACCCCAACGATTATCTTCTTTCCTCGCAGGAATTAGTGTGTAATTTTTGAAGAAACCCTCAACTGTATAATTCGCAGCAACAATTTCCATATTTTCAAATCCAGGTTTCCTAAGATCAACTGAATACAAAGATTTCCCAAAAGCGGCACGATTTGCGAATTCAACTAAGAGGCGAATACAATCACCAGTCAATTGGTAAATGGCACAAGAAAAATTGGGGTGGGAAATAATTTCATAGAATATAGGAAAGTTAACATCATAAAGAGGAAGAGGAAGACCTGCGAGGATTTGACCTCGTGAGATTAAAATTTTCTGATCATCCCAAACATAGTTGGTAAAGAGCTTCACACAGAGAGAAGATTTATTATCATAACCTTCAATCTCAGAGAGAATGAGGTCCCTATCAAACAAGTTCCCCATTAATCTGTTCAATAGTTTTCTTCTTTGGTGCCATTGAATATAAGATGGAAAATAGAAAGGAAAAAAGATAAAAGAGATTGCAGAGGCAGAAGTGGTGAAGAAGATGAATAAGATAAGAGAATAAAAAGCAAAAACAAAGGATAATATTTATAAACAGAGAGAGTTTGATGAAGATAGAAACTCATTAATACGAGTAAGCGTGAACGGTTGAAAAGAACGGTTACGAAGAAACGTGTCAAAAAGGTAAGGGAAAAGTTAAAAGACGTGTTGTGAACTTGATGGGTGGTAATAACTACACTAAATTTACGAGAATAGAGATTCTCATGACATTTCTTCTTCGTAGAATTGACATGAGAAGAGGCAAGATGTAGGTACCGAATATCGCAAGATAATAGTTCACGAGTATCGTAATAAATAAAGGAGGAAAGAGTTATAAAATGATACGATGATAGAAGTAGCGCGGGGAAATATGAAGTTTTGCGAGGATGAAATAATTTTGCGAGGATGAATTGCGATACTTTGCGATTCATATACAGCTGCATAAGTTTTACTATAAATAGGAGTTCAAATGTGAAATTCGAGAGGTTCTTTTAATGAGTGTAAGAAATTATCTTAGGAAAGAGAATAGAAAAAGTTGTAACTATTCTAGTTCCATTTTGATAATTCTATGTAATCAACTAAGAGAATTAATAAGAAAATTATCATTCACCATCAAGAACTTCTTGAGTTTTTACTAATTCTATTGAGGGTGTAGTTGTAGATTATTCTGCAACTACAGTCTAAAAGACTTGTATAAATCGGTTCTCCGCCCTATTTTGCAGAGAACAGAACAAGTCCAGACAACAGAGGCAAGTTTTGATACAATCGTATTCAAACACCAGAACTGATAGCTTACATCTTGCAAGCCATTTCAGCTTCCTGATACAAGTCCTGCATAGCCAACATGTTCACATTCTCAACACCTTATTCGCTTCCCTCCCTAAGATCAACCCCATCTCCTTCAATTTTGTGACCGAAACAAGTCTGGAATGGCCATTTCTTGGTTTAGGACGAACTTGCACAGAATGATCTCTCGAATCTTCAATCACTCACCGCGCAGTGCATTTGTTTAATGTTTAGATTCATTCCTCATCCACACCCCAAATTACCAAAATTATAAGGAATAGTTTTCACCCATAAACAATTAGCGACCACAGTGGGAGGTTGATCTCTCGGTTACAAAAAATTGAGTTCTCAAATTTTCGGTTTTCATCTCGCGATGTACCCTCACCAGGAAACCACAGGCGGTTCAGATACCATGGGAAGCATATCTAGAATGCTGGAGGATGTCTTAGAAAATCAATCTGGTATAGCTAGAATACAGAGCGAAATGTTCCGCCATTTGAATGATATAACAGCACAATTACAAGAAGGGTCGACAGTAATCTACCCAGACAGTGTGAGAAGCGTTGGACCCTTAGCCAGGGGTCACGCCTTTACCAATGGAGAAACGAAAAGGGCGCGTAATCGCAGGAGACTCAGGAAATATGAACAACATGGTCCAGCCGACAATGAAGACTCAAGGCAACTCCACCGAGGAAAGGACTCATCCGGAGCACTACAACGTCTGCCGGATAAAGAAAGGGAGCCTGCAGCCTACGGTGTCCTGCTAGAAGATTTATATATCAAGACACTTGTCGAAGATCGGAAGACTGTCCAATCCGCATCGACCATTCAACCAAGCGAAGAAATGCTTGAGGAAGGAGAGATCAATCTAATACGTGAATATAGAGGATGGGAGCGTTCAATTTGATCACTCAGCAGTGATATTACGACACCTTCCACATCCCATTACCCAGGCAAGCGATCCGCGGATATGATGATACTCACAAACTTTACGACTTCATCTCCGAAACGTGCTCCACATCAAAGCCACATAGAGACTTCACAACGCCCACTAACGCAGGAAAATCTAGACTCAAAGTACCTGCACTTTCCTTTCCCGATGAAGAAGTTTCTGGAGTTACAGGAGGCATGGGTGTGTAGTTGCAGGATTTCCCACACTATACCCTTGTTAAGATTTTGTTATAATCAACTCATAATTGAAGATGAAAAACGACACTTTATTATTTTGGTTTCAGAAATGTTTACAGAAATGGAAGAATTCAAGATTACAACTATTCTCTTGAAGTTTCTCTCTCCTCAAGACTTTCTTAACTCTCAAAAATACATCATCCTTTTCTGGACACCTTGAGTCTATATTTATAGGGTAGTTACATATGGATGACATCTAAGTTTTCCTCTAATTTCGGGTTGATTCTGTGATTGTACCGCGATAGTTACAATGTTAAATCTCGCAAGTTTTGTAACCATCGCAGAACAAACATGCTTTTCTCATGTTTTCTTCAATCGTCAGATATTACGTCATTCTTTTGAAGGCTTTTGTGACACTCGTGAAGTGTTGTATAAAATCTTGCGGTGATGCTCGCTGAGAAGTGTTGTCAATCTCGCAGAGAATAGATGTAGCAATATTCTGGTCCTACATCTTGCCTCTTCTCATGTCATCTTCGCAAAGTGGAGAGGATATGAGAATATTCAATTCTTCGAAGTGCTCGCAGCCTCTCTTCTTTCCATATTTTCGTCTCGACATTGCTCCGTTAATTTAGCTTAACCGCTTACACGTGTTGTAAATTCGTCTTTTTACTGACACATCTTTACTCAACAGGTCACTCCCTTTTGCCTATAAAAGGTAGAGTTAAACTTCAAAATTAATTTTCTTCTTCTATTTCTCTATCTTCTTCATCCGTTTATTTTATCTTCCGTATGCAACTTTTCTTCTTCTTCATATTCTCCTGCTACTGTTTTAATGGAATCATCAAGGTATGTTTTTTTATTACAATCTTTATTTGATTCAATTCTTACTCATATTCTTCGATCTTCTCTATTTGATCCTTCATAACTCTTGTATTATGTCTTCTCTTTAGTGGAATTACCCCTAACACCCAATCCTCAGGTCAAAACCCTAATGTTCGCAAAAGACCAACTGAGAAGAAGAAGAGAAGTTCTGCGAATGATAAGGTGGTAAGAAACACATCCTGTTTTTTAGTAACAATATTGTTGCCTCTGTTTCTTATCTAAGTTATTATTCGCAGAATGTCGAGAACATCGCTAATCCTCCCAAAAGACCTCGTCAGTTTAAAGCTCTTGAGGCTGATTTCTCTATCCCCACATTAACATCTGCAAGAGTTACTCTCACACCCTCGCAATTGGGTCCTATTCATTTTTCCTGCGAGAATATTGCTGCCAACACCTCTACTTATTTTGATTCATTGACAAATCAAGCTCCTGAAATTGCTGTGACTGAAGTTCCTTCTAGCCCTTTACTGCCTTCAACTAATGTTTTTCCCAACACTCCTCCTTATGATAATGCAACCATCGCAAATGACTCAAATCGTCAACTTTCCCTTGTTACCACTTCATCATCTGCATCTCTTCCTCCATCGAATAGAATCTTAGCTGGGGTTGATATTGCTTTTAAAATTTTATATAATATTTTAGACGATGCTAGAAAGTCTTCTACTGACTCTATCCAATATGAAGCTTGCGAGACCTTACTTAAATATTTTGGTTCTGATAACACTGCTTCACGAGCATCTTTAGAGAATGAAGTTGAAACTCTGAGAAAAAGCCTTCAAGTCAAAACTTCTGAATGTGATACTCTGAACCATATGCTTCGCAACTCTTCTCTTAACTGCGAGAACCTTCGCAGAAAGAATGACGAGCTGAAAGGTACAATTTTCCTACCTTTCTCCTTTTGTTTTTCTGTTTTGCTTTTATATCCTCTGTACTCAAGTTTCCTTTTTAAATTCTTGATTCGTATATTAGTTTCAAATCAGACTCGTTTCATGGAGAGACTTAAATTTGAATCTATTGCTGATGAAGCTCGTGTTGAAAGAGATTCTTGGATGAACCAATATAATAGATTAGATAATCTCTACATATATTCGATCGATCAAATAGATAATCTTACTAATGAGAATAACTAACTATCGCAAAGTCAAATTTTATAAGTAATGAGATTTCTCGTCTCTCATATTTGTTAACCAAGTCTAATTTGGCGGTAGAATCTTTATCAGATGAGAATAGAACTTTATCCCAAGAGAAACATAGATTTTTGATCTTGATGGCAATTTCTTCGCAGCAATTGAGTAATCTACAAAGAATATGCGATAACCAAGAGCAATCTCTTCGTTCCCTTAAAGATGAACTCAAGGAGGTAACTGAATCATCTGCTACTGAGAAGGATAAACTTATCAAAGGTAGGTTAACTCTTAGTTTGAAGGCCAGCGAGCTTCAAGACCAGTTCTCTCAATTGAAGAAATCTTATTCTTTACTAGCAAAGGAAAACTTGTATCTACGCACCAGAGAAGAAAAAATGAAGTCTCGTCTGAAGGGTGTGGTTGGCGATAAATTTGATGACGCTATGAATCAATGGGAAAACTGTTTTTTTATATTAATTCAAAACTTAACCTCGCAGAAAGAAGGTAGTCAATTGACTTCCTCTCTTGTTGACCTTCTTGTTAAATTTTGTGTTATATTTCTTGCAAAATCTTTGACTGAATGATCTTTTATCACTCGCAGAATCTGAAAGAAGTCTTCATTCTACCATCGCTGATCTTATCAACAAATTGGATAAAGTTCGCAAAGAGAACAAGACTCTTCTTTCCAATTATCTTGAAGCCCGCGACAAAGCATAAAGAAGACTTGATTATCTCGAGTACTCCAAAAATATAGAGATTAGGAATCGTGATAGAGGTTTCCTTCGCAAGGTCCACCTCGGTGCTGAAGTTATTGTGAACGATATTCTTCTCTCCCATTCTCTCCCTCCTGTATCTGTTCTTCCTTTAAAAGTTGATGATGATGAAACTCCTCTTCCCATGGATAAAGAATTAGAATTCAGTAATGATGAAAAGAATACCACTCAAGAAGATGATGATGAAGAAAGAAGTTCTCCTAAAGAAGTAACTGCTAGCGGTTAGAAGAATACTGATGAAGCTGATAATTCTGGCAAGACAATCGTCAAAACTTGATTTTCATCTTTGCTTTCTTTTTCTTCTTCTTTCTTGCGAATAATGTAACTTTTGAAATTTTGAGAATTCAACTTTTTATTTTGTTTACTTTGAATATCCTCAAGGAAGATAATGAAATCTTATTTCTCCACTCCCCTACTTGAAATGGTGAATTATTTCATGTGTCTCCTTTCTGTGAACTGTGAAAATCTGAATATTTTTGCGATGTAATGAGTACAGTTGCGATATTCCGAAAAATTCTGAAAGAGTTTACAATGTTACAAATCTGCCTTCTTATATACTCTCCTGCGATGAACAAATCTTTCCTGCATCTTAAAATATAATAGTTAATTGTTTAAGATGATTTTGTTAGTCTTATTTTGCCTTCCTAGTTAAAGGTCTTATTTTGCCAAAAAAAAGTTTTTCTTTCTGCGACAAAATCGTAGGACGTCTTTACATTTGCATGTATTGACCCATTGATCTTGTCTTATCAATATTTTTTCAACATCTCTGCGACAATATGATAAGTTTAAACTCTCTTGTAAGAATTAAACCTTATGACATTGCCGTCTTGCGATGAAATCGCTGGACGTCTTTACACTTTCATGTAAAAACCCATTGTTGCCTTTGTATAAATTTCGTCACGCGACAATATGATAGGCCTAAATGTTCTTGCGATCATAAAGCCCCATGACATTGCCGTTTTTAGACACTTATCAGCTCCCTAATGGAGGATGCCGCCCTTATTTTCCCCTGGTTTCCCCTTCAAGGAGGGCACATCGGCCATACAAGACTAGATCCTCCCATCCAGATTTGCCAACAACCAGTTGTTTTTCGCAGCCTCTTGTCCTTTATGCCTATATGGCTTATAGTTATAAGACTGCACCCTAAGTGGGGTTTTTTTCAGGCCAAGTGCATCGTAGCCAAGACTTGCCAAGGATGGCCAGGGTAGTTTCGTATGCCCCGGGCACCCTTGACTCAACCGTGTACCTCGGAGCCTTGGTCATACTCTGCACTCCTTAGAAGAGGTTCTTAGTCGTCAAGAGATACCCCCTTATATGACGCACTATTAGGTCTTACATTTGCCTATTGCGAAATTTTATTCGCAAACTAGGGTGCACGCCATATAGGTTCGTCCCATTCAATTAATCTCTGCGAAATTTTATCCGCCATTCTTGCGATTATGCTCGCAGTTCTTGATTTGCTTTAGGAGAACCTCGCAATCGTTTTTTTTTTTATAACGTACCTGTATCTCTTATCTTGCAGAAGTTGTCATTAATAATACTTTTTCAGATATAGTCTATTACATGGTCTGTCAAGTCTTTGACCATCATCTCTCCCTTCAGGGTCCATTAGTTTATATGCCCCGGCTCCAACTATCTCTTTAATGATGTATGGTCCATCCCATTTTCTCTCCAACTTTTCACCACTCTCTCGCTGATAACTTGGTGTTTCTCGCAGCACTAAATCGCCAGGTTGAAATTCACGTTTCTTAACACGTTTGTTGTACTCACGAGCTAATCTTCGCTGGTAATTTTCCATATGTTGTAAAGTTTTTTCTCTTTTTTCTTCTAATTCATCCAATTTATTTAAAATCATTCCAACACTTAGATTTCTTTCCCAAGCCTCTCTTTTTGTTGTAGGAATAGCTACTTCTGTTGGTAACACAGCTTCAACTCCATATGTCAAACAAAAAGGTGACATTCCAGTAGCTTCTCGTCTAGTTGTATTGTAGGCCCATATTGCATTATGCACCTGTTCACACCATGCTCTGTGGTATCCATCTAGTTTCTTTTTTAAGATATCTGCGATTGTATTATTAGTTGCTTCAGCCTGACCATTTGCTTGGGGATATATAAGAGTAGATTTTCCACACTTTATCTTAAATGCATTGAGTAGCAATTTTATATTCTGCCCTTTAAATTGCTTTCCATTATTAGATACCAACTGTGCTGGAATCCCAAATCTGCAAATTATATTCTCAAATATGAATGTAAAAATATCTTTTTCGCGGATATGTTGTACTTCCTTTACTTCTCCCCATTTTGTGAAATAATCTTTTGCGAAAATCAGGTATCTTTTGTGCCCAGAATCAGGTACAAATGGTCCCACAATATCTAACCCCCATTTCCCAAAAGGCCATACACTTGTTGAAGATGATAATGGTGCTCCAGGTGCATGTATCTTCTTTCCATATCGCTGGAAATCTTCGCAACTCCTTGAGAGTTGTTTTGCATCTTCATGCATATATGGCCAGTAATAGCCTTGCATTTTTGTTTTATATGCCAAATATCTTCCTACACTGTGATTACCAGCGTCACCACTATGCAACATATTCAATATTTTTTATCCTTCTTCCCTCATCAAACATCTTAGCGATGGACCACTAAAAGATTTGCAATATAATACTCCATCTCTTAATTCATAATTAGTTGCCCTACTTTTCAATTTATGTGCCTCCAGTCGATTTCTTGGGATTTCTCCTCTTGCTAAGTATGCATAAAGATCTGCTCGCCAATCTGTAATGTTTCTCTTTAATTCTTCTTCGCCAATTTCTACCATCATCACATCTTCCTCTTCTTCTTCCTTGTTTATCGCTGGTAATAAAAGTGTTTGAATTTTTATGCACCTCGCAGCTGGATTGGTCATCATACTGGATATGAAATCAAAAGCATCTGCGAGCCTATTATCTTTCCTTGATATGTGTCTCCATTTTATTTTTGGAATCCTCGTAGATAATTCTTCGACTAACCTTTTATACTTTCTTAAATATGGTTCATTTGTTGTGTATTCTCCTTTTATTTGGCGAATAACCAACTGTGAATCGCTGGTGATTCTAGCATTTTCCAACTTCATTTCTACAACAAATTTTAAAGCATGTACCACGGCCTCATATTATGTTTCATTATTAGTGGATGCAAACTCCAATCTAAATGAAAAAGCTGTTTTTTATCCTTCTGGTGAAATAAAAACAACTCTAATCCCATTTCCTTCCCCATTTGATGATCCATCCACCAGTATCTCCCATCTGTCGGGTTCTGTTAATATCTCTTTTGGATATCCATGTTCCTCTTCTACATCCATCATCTCTTCTACAGCTTCATCATCTTCTAAAGGAAATTCAGCTAAGAAGTCTGCGATAACTTGTGACTTTGGCGAGGATAAAACTTCATATTGAATATCAAAGTGTCCTACTTGTGCATTCCATCTCTTAATTCTTCCTGATCTTTTTGAATTTTTCATTACTGATTCAATGGGCACTTTAGTTAACACTTTGACCTTATGTGCTTGAAAGTAGATGTGAAGCTTAAAAGTTGCATGCACCAATGCTAGAATTAATTTCTCAATCTTTGAATAATTTCTCTCTGCAGAATTGAACGTTTTGCTGATGTAATAAATTGGTTTTTGTACCCATGCATCTACTCGTAGAAATACAACACTTAGCGCATATGTGGTTGTTGCGAGATAAATCAATAGTTTTTCTCCTGGTTCAGCTTTCTGTAATATAGTTATGTTCATCAAATGTTCTTTTATTCCATGGAAAGCTTTTTCACATTCATCTGTCCACTTGAATTTTGTTCCCTTCTTGAGTATATCGAAAAAATGTTTGCACTTGTCTGAAGATCGCGAAATAAATCTTCCTAGCGAGGCTAAGAGTCCATTTAATTTTTGCACATCTTTTACCATCGCAGGTGTTGGCATATCGCGAATCGCTTGTACTTTTTTCGGATCAACTTGTATTCCTTCTTTTGATACAATATACCTCAAAAATTTCCCTGAAGTTACTCCAAATGTACACTTATCAGGATTCACTTTAATATGAAATTGCCGCATTTGATCGAAAATCTCTTTCAAATCTTGCACATGATTCTCAACTTCTTTGCTTTTGATCAGCATATCATCTACATACACTTCTAATGTTTTGTGGATCCACTTTGCAAACACCTTCTCCACCATTCTTTGATATGTTGCACCAGCATTTCGTAAGCCAAATGGCATCTTTGTATAACAATATAATCCTCTTGGAGCAATAAATGCGGTATGTTCTTGATCTTCTTCAGCGAGAGGGATTTGATTATATCCTTTATATCCATCCAACGATGATATTCTGGGATATCTGGTAATGGAAAACTATCTTTAGGACAAGCCTTGTTTAAATCTGTGAAATCTATACAAATTCTTATCCCCTTATTCTTCTTTGGGACCACTACCATATTTGCAATCCACTCCGGATATTTTGCTTTACTTATAATTCATGCGTCAAGCATCTTCTGTAATTCTTCTTCTATCTGAGAATGATATGTTGTTGCGATTTTCCTTATTCTTTGCTTAAATGGTCTTATATTTTTTTTGATTTCTAGTTTATGACATACTATTGATGGATCCATCCCTAGCATCTCATCCATGCTACACGCGAAGATATCTTTGTACTCCCGCAAGAGATTTATAGTTCTTTCTTCCTCATATGCCTCCATTCAAGTCCCAATTTTCAGCACTTTAGGCTCTTCTTTACTCCCAATATTTACTTCCTTGGTTGGTTCTGCTGCAATATAACTGGCTTCAGGTTCTCCCATTGATGTCGGTGTTTTCATAATTCTCGCGAGTTCATCTCCTTCTCGCGAGATTTCACTGGGTATTCCTTTCCCTTCTTTTGCTCTTATCATGTAAACTTTAAATTCTTCCTCCTTTTTTGTTTCTCTCGCAAATTTTCTGCGAGCTTTTCGCATCTTTGGACGCTCTTCACAATTTCTTACTTCAATTTGGCAACACAATTTCGCAAAATCTGTGTCTCCTCTAATTTCTCCAATTCCACTGGGTGTAGGAAATTTGATGCATTGATGAAACGTTGATACTACAGCCTTGATTGTGTGTATCCATGGTCTTCCTAATATCATGTTATACGGTGATTCCATATCTACCACACATAACGTTACTTGTGTTTCAATTTCCCCTAGTGGAATTCGTACCACTATATCTCCTTTAGGTTTTGTTAAATACTTTCCAAAGCCATGAACATGATATGTTGAATAAGACATTTCTTCATCCTTATATCCCATTTTCTTGATATTATGATAAAATATCATGTCTACAGAACATCCTGCATCCACCAAAGTTCTATTCATAGCCCATTCTTCTACAGATTTTATTGATTCCTCCTTTCTGATTGGTATAGTGGATACTGTGACTACCAATGGAGATGTATGACTTAGATTTTCTTCTGGTATTTCTTCTGCAGTAAATGTGATTTCCTGCTTTTCCCAATCTTTCAATTGTGATATTTTTTCCACCGTCATAATTTTCGTTCCTTCAAAATCCCGTTTGTGTATCTTCCCCTTGATATTTTCATGAAATCTATCAATCATTGTTCTCGTTATCATACCACACTCCAATTTCCTACAATACTTTTTGATTCTAATCATCATTCATTCAAATATCTTACTGATTTGTTTTATGATTTTCTTAATCTTGAACAATTCTTATCTTCTTCTTCACCTTTTTCTATGATTTTGCTAATTCAATCCCTGTTTCGGGTGCCAAAATGTAGTTGCAGGATTTCCCACACTACACCCTTGTTAAGATTTTGCTATAATCAACTCATTATTGAAGATGAAAAATGACACTTTATTATTTTGGTTTCAGAAATGTTTACAGAAATGGAAGAATTCAAGATTACAACTATTCTCTTGAAGTTTCTCTCTCCACAAGACTTTCTTAACTCTCAAAAATACATCATCCTTTTCTGGACGCCTTGAGTCTATATTTATATGGTAGTTACATAGTGGATGACAGCTAAGTTTTCCTCTTATTTCGGGTTGATTCTGCGATTGTACCGCGATAGTTAAAATGTTAAATCTCGCAAGTTTTGTAACCATCGCAGAACAAACATGATTTTCTCATGTTTTCTTCAATCGTCAGATATTACGTCATTCTTTTGAAGGCTTTTGTGACACTCATGAAGTCTTGTATAAAATCTTGCGGCGATGCTCGCTGAGAAGTGTTGTCAATCTCGCAGAGAATAGATGTAGCGATATTCTGGTCCTACAGGGTGCAAAACGGATAAGTGGAGTTACCTCCAGTATGGCATCCACCCACTGATCAAGAAGTAATGGACCCGAGGTACTGTCATTTCCACCGGTTCCTTCACCACCCCACCAGCGAATGCAACGCTTTGAAGCGCATTGTTCAGGAGAAACTTGGTTCAGAGGGATAGCTTTCCTTCTCTGAGGAATTAATGCGGATGACTTCCTTAGAGGGGCTACTTCGGTTTTACACAAGCGAGGTGTCGAAAACAAGTAAGTTATATCCAACAATCTTACGAAAAAGATAGTTTTAGAATTCACTGGGGACTGAGCATCCAGCACGTGGCAGAAAGAGGCTCAATAACCAAACGCCATGTTTGTTTCTTTTCATACTTCCCTTTTATGCGACATTTGCATTTTCATATGGTATGTGTAATCAATCACGACCAAGATACAAATTCCATTTAAAATAATCCCTTTCAGAAAAAGTCGACTCACAAAACTATCTCAAAATAAACCAACTCAATTACTCATTAATTCAATAACCAAAGTCAAATTGTGAAAGGAAATCCTCACTATCACTCAAAAAGAAGAACATCTAAAAGAAAAGACAAATAAGTCACGGAACCCTTCAAGGAAAGTCCTTCAACAGCAACTCATCTTTTTGTGCAAGAGCGGCTTTCATTTTCTGAAGTACAGCTTGTTCTAAATTCAACTCGTTAGACAGCCTTTCAACCTTCTCTTCCTGGCGAGTAACACAGTCTGCAGAAGGGACTTCATCTTGTAGTTTCTGGAGATACTGAATCTTGGAGAACCCTTTGAAGAACCAAGGAGCATTGAAGTCGTACTGCACAAACACATCTCGATAGCACTTCCAGTCTTCAATCATCTCCTCAGAAACTGTCCTACCGGTCGTGACGCTCATCCCGTGGATAGAAAATAAAGTTTATTGGACGCGATTGACCAGCGCAAGGATACTTTTGAGCTTCTTAGTGGTAGCAATGTGGTCGTGTTTCTCCCATATCGCCTTGTACAACCCTTTGAACTAAGCCGGTACACTGAATCCTCCAACCAACACATGACCTTGATGAGGAGTAATGAAAGGGGGATTGAACAAAGCCCCAGGATGCATTACCAATACTTCGCCAATTGAAAGAGCCTTGTCAGTTGCAGGAGGCCTTTCAGAAGAAGTCACTACAGCCTGATCGATCGGAGCCTGTTCAGGACGTGCTTCAAGGGGAGTCATCTCAATATCATATGTTACCTCTCCTACATTTCTCATGATATCTACTTCACTCTGGGTACTAATTTCCGTCACCACATCATCAACAAGATCACTTACGGAGGCGCCTTGTTCAGCAGAGCTCGCGTTATCTCCGTCATTGTCTAGTGAAGGAGCGGTTTCGGTTTCAACCGACTTCTCAGCATGGGGATTAGTGTCTCCATACCTCTCAACACGAAGGACAACGTCACCAGACTTTTCATTCTGAATGTGCGCCAACCTTGTGAAAACATTCTCTTTCGGAATTCCCTGAATTCAAGTAAGAATCACTCTTAGAATAAATCATTTCGGAGAAATAAAGGAGTCGACGAAAGGAAATTTATGTACCTGCATATTGGAGGAATTGAGGACCACCGAATCGCATGCCTGCCTTTTGGACCACCCTCCTGCTTGGGGACTGCAATCATCAGCTCTGGTCCATTTGCCTGGGAGTGAGTTCAACCGGAAATGCTTCCTCAACATGTCAGAGGACGGCTCACCACGATAATTTGTCACAACATCCTCTGAAAACTTCTGAAAAGCCAACAGCTGTTTCCTCCAAAATTCTTTATACTCATCGGTTACCACTGGGTTTCTCCCAATAGGCCAGAAAGGAAGACTCAGTCGCTCTAAAAACATGTCAGCATTAAAAATATCTGGGAGAAGTTCTTTCGGAGCCTCTGGTGAATGGATAAACGGAACACCCTGGTCAAATCCCATTTGACGAGTGGCCCTATCTATATTGTACGGAGTCACAGTAAGTGCTTCGTTGAATAGAGATGGGATATACCCCGGGATGCAGCTGTGCAGATAAGTAAGTTCTCCAAATCTCATGGTCTTAACATCGGTACATAGCGCAGCATCGGGACCGTCAGAAGTAATAGCAAAGGTTTTCGGTTGAATAATGGAAGAGTGGATCGCCCCCCATGGATGGAAATCTACGGAAGACACATTGTCAAAGATATCCACGAGCCTCGCACCGATTATGGGACACTTCTTGTGCCAACGAAGTATTCTCGAGCCACCGTACAAGCTGCTGAGCGAAGTTGCAGGAGCATGAGCATAACTTTTGAAATGTTCCCATAAGAATGCTTTAAGAAAAGCGAAGTGAACGTGCGTCTCCAATTTCTTGTACCCGTTAGAAACATGCATATCCATTACTAAGGCATCCAGATGAGAGTACAATGATCCAAGGAACAAGGCACCTAGGGGAAGAACTTTACCTTTCGCTAGCCTTATAGCAATCCTGACAAGGTCGCCTCTTATGGTCTTCTTTCCGTAACCGTCGTAGAATATGTCTCTGGACAGCCATAAAGACAGGAATGCAATCACGCTGAGCTCGCTAAGAATATGTCTCTGAACCGCATCAAGGATTCGCGCCCTGGTCAAATTAGCTTTAACATCCTTGTTATTAAACATGCATCTCATCCATACTTCATAAGAACCCAGTGGAGTATGGCAAATATTGAAGTCGATAGGTGAAGGCGGATAGTCGTTCCTTCGAAGACAAAATCTCATCACAAGTTCTGAAGAAGAAGATGGATCAGCTTCCATGTTTTCTGAATCAGAGAGCAGGATGTATGCGTGTCGTAACCACAACAAATTAATTAATACTTTACTACCTAATTAACAAGTAATATAGGGCAGTCAAGATCGATCCCATGAGGAGCAAGAGATTATTAGTTGTAAAATTGTCACAAAGGGGGGGGGGGGGGTATTGGTTCAAAATTTTAAAAGCAAAAGAAATAAATAATCAAAAGTGTAAGTTGAAATTAATAATAGAAAATAGATCAAGGAATCATTCTTCACTGCAAAACAATGATAAAGTTATGTTCTTTTCCAATTTTTATTAGTCATAGATTATCACCAACCGTAGGATAGCAGGTTCGCTTAGCTAACCCCAAAATTCCTTATTTCACCGAGTAACAAGTCCGCTTATTTATCAGATTCTATTCAAAAGAACCACTTTGAGGTTCGCTTACAAGATGTAATTCCTCGAATGCATTAAGATTTATGAATTTAGGTTAAGTACTAGTAGTTAGACTAGGTTCACTTGGTCCACTTTCTAGCGTTGTTTTCACACACAATTGCTCCACGGAATCCCTCCGCAAGGTCTTGTGTTTTCTACTTGTGTAAAGATTCAAGAAACTATTACGTATTCCCTAACTTTCACTAGCTTTAGATTAAATTAACAAATTAATTTAGCGTGCACTCCAAACAACCTATCAATTAATCATGAACATTAATATTAGTAAAAAAAACGATAATCATATGAAAAACTTCAAAGTAGAATTGAAACAAAACTCAAACCATATTTTAAGAACTAGGAATTCATCCTCAATCAATAAGAAAATTAGCTACTCATAGTTTGGAGTTCACACAATAATAATAATAATTAAGGAAGAAAGAAAAACTTATTGAAAAGATGATGGTTGCTCCTTCCTCCAATCCTTGTGCACTTTAACTCCTTCTCCAAAGTAGATATGTGGCTAAAAGTTATAGAGAACTCCTTTATTTATAGGCTTCAATACTCTCCATCTCTTTGTAGGAAAAGAATCCACATTCCATAAGAACACCACTTTCCCAAGTTGAGCCATATTCCAATTTCAAGTCCAATTCTCCAAAACTTCCAAGTTTTCATCCAATTCCCAATTCTAAGTCTTCACACACATGAGAGAAGTCCACCCAAAATTATGCATTTTTGGTCACCGGAAAACTGGGTTTTTGGCCGGAATTCGTCACCGCCGGCCACCTGAAAATTCTCTCTGTTCGACGGAATATTCCGTCAGTCCACCGTTAGGACTAATGGTCAAACATGTCAAAACGTCAGTCTTCTGTTAGTTGACTAGGTCAAGGAGGAGAGAGTCAGCTTCTTAGTCGGTTGAGTCAAACTTGTTCTAGATCGGTCACCGAGATCGTCTGAGTCGGTCATCGGCGGTACTGAGTCAACTCGCCGGAGTGGAAAATCGGCCGAGTTCTGGTTGTTTACATGGCATTTCCGGCCATAATATCAGGCCATTCTCTTCACCTGTAATACTCATATACATTCATCTAAGCATTCACAGTTTCTTTACCAACAGAGCTATACTGCAATAGAACTTCATATCATCACCTAACTCAACCAAATCAACAGCACAACTGCTTCATTCAACTCAATTCTCTCCAGCATTCCTGTAACAGAAGCAATTCTCAGCTATTCTGAATCCATCTGATATTCAACCACTAACATCTTCTGATTTACTTCAATAGCAAACCCTGACTGCTAATTCTTCCATTAACCCATCTCTAATTTCTCGAATTTTCTTTCAAGAACAGTATCTTCACAGAACACCACCACAAACCCATTTCATCATTCAAATAAGTACAAACTCGAATCGAGTTTACCCTTTCAATCAACATCATCATTTGGTCATCTGAATTATTTATAAAAACCCATCTTCGATCTGAACCAAACCCTTACTGCTAGTTCTGATCTTCTTCTCTTTTTACTCTCTCATCTCTCGATTTGTTTCTCAAATTCAACAGCTGCTTGCGCAGCTTTTCTCAATTTCAGGGAGGGACGAAATCATTGAATAAATGATTGAGAGTTTCTCGATTTAGGGTTTAGAATAATTGGGTGGCTATTTGCGCCCCACATATACATTGACCCAGGATATTTACACCTGCTCAGAATGATAAGGGACACCCAGATGACAACCCCTTAACCATAACTGGCTGCCTTTTAGTACTCTTCCAAAAGAGTTGCCCCTTCGCCTTAATTTGGCTCCAGATAGTGCTCGCTCTATGAAATGACAATTCTGCCCTTTGTTACTCAAATTTGGGTAATTCCTTCTTCTTTTCCTCCGTGCGACTCCGGAGTACCTAATAACTCAAAAACACACGCAAAATACATAATTTACAAGAAAAATAGCAAAGAAAGCATAAACTGCTAGATAGTAAATTAGGTGTATTCTACACCTATCACAGGACTATCTTGTGAGAGGGATGTCTCCTAGTGTTTGGAAAAGGCGAGGTGAACAACTCATCATCGATGCTCGGCATATCTTTGATGCTGTCAACACTTCCTGACTTGGCACCAGTATTATTCTTGGAAGACATCTCAACAGGAATTCTTTTCTTCATTCCACAATGAAATAAAAGACAGGAGTTAGAACTTGTATGAAGACAACAATACATGGTTCACGTTTGAATGCACAAAGGAATTGGATCCAAGTCCGGTATTGTTTTCATGTCTGGTATTATTCAAAGTCCGGTATTGTTCAAGCTTCAAGTCCAGTATTGTTTTCAAGTCTGGTATTATTCTAAGGATGGTATTGCTCAAGTCTGGATTGGTTTCAAGTATCAAAGACCGGTGTTAGTTCAGGGCACAAGACTAGCATAAAGTCGTCTTTCAGTCAAGCGTATGTAGATGGCCACGTTCGGATTAAACATACATGGTGGGGCCGCATTCATGAGCACGCATTGTAGCACGGTTTTCTTATGTTCATGAGAATTGTGTTTACGAAATTCAAGCCAAATATATCTCCAAGCTACAACCTAAGAAACTAGGTTTTGCATGCAACAATGAAAGGATAAGCAAAAGACGGCATATTCATGGGATTGCAGTATTAAACAATTCTAGAAAAAATAACCGGTTTTACTATCAAACTTGATGGGAAAGCTAAGCATGATATATCTATCAAAGTATTTTTACCTAAGAAATTAGGTTTTTTCCTAACAAAAAAAAAAAAACCAAAACTTACCTTGGACGGACGGCGACGGCGTCTGGCGGCGGCAGTAAAGAGCACGGGCGGGAGCTGCTAAACCAAAGAAAAAAAAAAGTTGTGAGGAAAAGAAGAAGGGGTCGGTCCCTTATATAGAAAAAATTTGGAAGAATCCTAATAGAGCAAGGATTCCTCTTTTGATTCAAATACCTAAAGAAGGCAACCGGTCCCACCAAAGGGTTCCACACAAGCGCAACGACATGGACAACTAGCGATCGGTCAATACTCCTCCGGGTAAACTTCCTTTATCCTGTATTTCTCACATATGTATGTCACCATCTCATGCCTATCCCACAATAGTGTAACCATTATGTGCTAGGCATGGGACTTAATATTGATGGTGGATTTTCATTTAAGGATAAAATTGTAAAACCTAAAAAATTATGCTCCAACATCTTGTAAAAGATAAGGCCATTTATGAGTGATGGATAACCTTCACTTTATTAATTCACTTAGGATGGAGCATGTGGCAACAATCCCTTTCTGTGAATAAAATACGAAATTCATCCAGGTTGGAGCATGCAGCAACAATCCCATATACCCTGTTAATTTCCAGCATTATTAATTAATGCGCAAACAGCCTTGTATTTCCTGTACTCATTATCAGTGCAACATGACGACTGAGTGTTGCTCTCAGCAGAGAAACATGAATCTCCAAGCATTATAATGAAAGTATGTACGAAATACTCGTACAGGCTGAACTCTCGGTGTGTTATACTAGACCGATTGAGCCACTCTCGGTGTGTTATACCAGCCCGATTGAGCATCCGGACTGACCGTATCAGTCTGTATATGATCACGACCATCCAACTCCACCAACATGATTGGATGGCCCAGATCGATTCCATAACCCCCAAGCAAGTATGGAATATCTGTCGAACCAACGCGGATCCTGCATGGTCGGCCTCCCCTTGGCCTAGCTTTCCAAAACGTCCAAACCATAGCAGTATGGATGGAAAACCCTAAATTAGGGTTTGCGGCACATTACATGTGTCGCAAAACAGTCTCAACCATCCATCTTCGCAGGCATAGATGGAGGGTGCAGATATATATTCAAAGGGCATGGAGTATGTCAACACAATCACCATGGGCCCACCTACATACCTGACCAATCGTTCGGGACCAACCATGGTTGGTCATTCCAAATCGTGCGCCTGAATGGATCATGATGCACGGCTTTGAAGCCCAAAATTAGGGTTTTGAATCACGAGCGTCCATTTTCTCCGGCACGAATGTAGGGTCCAAGATCAGATCAAAGCAGGTCCGGTCATACCAACATGACCATAGTGGACCCGTCTGTCCCTTCACCTGATCGGCCAAGTCCGAACATGGTAATATGCCTTGGTTCGCGCGCCTCTAACATGCATGGTCGCTCCTTCCAAACTGCAAACTAATCTCAATCGCTCGATTTCGCCGGAAGAATTGAGCGGCCTAGATCATGTTTTCATGGGATGGTAAGGCATAGGCGTGAACATCAGCCTTCCATCTACATGCTGGAGCCATCGGCCAAGACCGACCAAGCCTGGTCATCTTGGAACGCCCGCCCGAAGATGGTACGATATGCAGCTTTTGCGGCACTAATTTTCTATCGCAATTCGATCTCGACCACTCAACTTCGTCGGACGAATTGAGTGGCCCAGATCACGGTTTCGTGGGGCGGTCAAGTATAGGCGCCTACACCGTCGTGCCATCTACACACATGTATGATCGTCCAACCCAAAATAATATCCTAATCTTGGATTCGATCAGGGAGAAGAGTGGTGCATGCACACCTCCTTCAAAACCCTAATTTCACCAAGTGTCGCAGATGAGTGTCTCAAATATCATCTCATCCGTCCAACTTCACCAGCTTGGATATATAGCCATGGTCAGGAGTTAATTGGTCAGTGCAGAGTCATGGTGATCGTCATCCCCCGCTTTACCACACCATGTAGTCGGCCAAGGGAGGACTTGCTTGCGCAACCTACAAACCATCACATGAATTCATCTCAAACAGCGATGCTTCATACATGCTGAATATATTCGATGTAGTACTTGCATAATATACACACAATACTTCACAAGTATCAACTTCCTGAATAACGCAGTTATTCAATCTAGCATTACATGTTATTTTTTGTGGGTCCCATGATCCACACACTCGAGATATCAGTCATGTCACAAACTGGGGGATACATACTTGGGTATTGGTCTGGCGGTTTACAGCGTGCAGTGAACAACGCGCCATCATAAGAACGTGTCAGGAAGTCATGGACGGTTAGTGATGATGGAAGAAGTGGGCAAGCCTGGTCGTGTGACACAAATACACTACTCCACTACTCTATCACTCCACTTCCCATGAGATACTAGGGTTAGGATAAAAGACTTGTATAAATAGGTTCTCCGCCCTATTTTGCAGAGAACAAAATAAGTCCATACAACAGAGGCAAGTGTTGATACAATCGTATTCAAACACCTGAACTGATATCTTACATCCTGCAAGCCAGTTCAGCTTTTTGATACAAGTCCTGTATAACCAACACCTTCACATTCTCAACACCTTCTTCGCTTCCCTCCCTAAGATCAACCCCATCTCCTTCACTTTTTTGACCGAAACAAGTCTGGAACGTCCATTTCTTGGTTTAGGCTGGACTTGCACAGATTGATCTCTCGAATCTACAAGCACTCACCGCGCAGTGCATTTTTTTAAGGTTTAGATTCATTCCTCATCCACACCCAAAATTACCAAAATTAGAAGGAATAGTTTTCACCCATAAACAATTGATAATCTCCATTAATGGGTAAAGTTCTAGATCTAGTTTTTGGGGAAGTAGATGATAAAGAAAAATACATTCTCTCTCTAAAAATATCTCTCTGTAAAATATCTCTGTCTTTTAAAATTATGTCCCCTTTCTCTCTCCTACTCTTCTCTTTATATATGTGTTTACATAATGGATGAAAGCTCATATACAACTCATATTTCCCCTATTTTAGGATCCCTTACTATATTCTCGCTAGCTCTATCCATAATTTCGCAGGCTCTCTCTCTCTTGCTACATTCTCGCGAGCTTTCTCTATAATAACCATAAAATCTTCACATCTTTCTCGTGTTTTATGTTGTCGTTGTCTATTACGTCACTTATGTAATTAATTTGCGACATTTGTAATGTGTGGTAGAAGTTTTCGCAAGAGCATTGTTGTTGCGAAATTCGGATCCTACAACATATATGTATAAGTACTTAGCACTTAAACCGAAGTTTGCGAACTTTGTTGATCAAGTGGAATCGGAATGTAAGCAGCAACTCAGTCCGCGAACTGGCGTAGTTCTCGAACTCGAGAATTTCTGCTGAAGTTGTAGCTCATGTGCAGTCCGCGAACTAACGGAAGCTCTCGAACCCGAGAATTTTTTCTGGAGTTTATAATTTCAACCGGTTAGCTTGAGTCCGCGAACTCAATAGGTTATGTCTGAAAACGTTGTTCGTGAACTTATTATAAATTACTAAGGAATGATTTTGCAAACCGTGGATTTATAGTTCATGATTAATGATTCGAGTGAATCACATCGTTTTAGATTTAATTGTGTCTCTTGTAATACTTAGAATCTCATAGAAATTGAACAACTCTCTAACTAGTTCATTTGAGTCATTTGGACTAGTTATGGTGAAGAAGAATATGGTTGATATGGAAGTTATCATTTGGCTAACCATTTGGTTGACTAATATTGAACCAACCATTGTACATGTTTGGTAAGGTTACACAAACCTAAAACTTCAAATACATGTATGTATGGCAAGCTAAGTTTTCGATCTAACGGTTGAGAGATATTAACTTGTATCTAATCAGGTTTTTCTAACGGTGAATATTGAATGCTTTGTTAGCAAGATAACATTGATTGCAAACCCTGATTTGAAAGACTATATAAGGAGAACTCTAGCCATTGGAAAAACTAGTCCCCACATACCTTTCTTATGTGATACTAGTTTTCTCTAATCTAGAGTCGATCTCCATTAACCCTTGAGTTTTCTATCTAAATTCGGGTTAACGACTTAAAGACTTCATTGGGATTGTAAAGCCAGAACGATAATACTTTTCTTGTAGTTGTGTGATATGATCTTTCTATTTCTATCGTACGAGTACAATTGTAATAATTTTCTTGAGATTTCTATCTCTGATAGGCAAGATAAAAGTAGTTACAAACATCTTAGTCTCATTTTTTGTGATTCCTCAATAATCTTCTTAGTTGCGTCGATTAAGTTTGTTGTCAGGTGATTGATGAAATTGAGTTGTTCTTCGGGAATATAAGTATGGTTTTATCAATTGGTTCCTGTTCACCTTGATTTATCAAAAGACGGAACAAAACTTGTAGGTTTATTCATGGGAGACGAATTTATCTATTACCTGTAGACTTTTCTGTGTGAGACAGATTTGTTTATTAAAGTCTTCGACTTTAGGTCGTAGCAACCCTTGGTTGTGGGTGATATCATCTAAGGGAATCAAGTGTGCAATATCCTGCTGGGACCACAGGCGTAGGAACATAACTGTACCTTGGATCAGTGTGACATTGGTTGGGGTTCAACTACAGTCCAGACCGAAGTTATCTTGTAGTAGGCTAGTGTCTGTAGTGGATTAATACAGCGTATGTTTAATCTGGACTAGGTCCCGGGGTTTTTCTGCATTTGCGGTTTCCTCGTTAACAAAATTCTGGTATCTGTGTTATTTTTTTTCCGCATTATATTTTATTATATAATTGAAATAATACAGTTTGTGCGTTGTTCAATAAATTAGAATATCCGACCATTTTGGTTGTTGATTTAAATTGATTGACACTTGGATATTGGTCTTTGGTACCATCCAAGTTATCTCTCTTTGATTAGGCTCGCGAATCATATTTTCTTGAGTAAATCAAATCGAGAGATTGAGATAATAACTCCTTGAGATATTTTCTATTGATTGAGTCTTGTTGATTCTCTAGAAAACAACTCGGAGTTGTCCATACAGATTGCTAATCGAAATATTGGGTGGTGTTGTTAGACCCCCGCTTTTTTAATTGGTATCAGAGCAGGCAAACACGTTCAAGACCTCATAATTCTGTGTTTGTAGTGATCTGACTCTATGGACAATATAGTCTCTTATAACGCTTCACTAGGATTAAAAACCAATCGTAGAAGAAGTTCTGATTATCGAGTTATTCTTCAAAAAAGGTTGGATGAACAAATCCAGATCAACTCTGATCTTGTTGCAGAAATTACAATCCTAAAGGATTTGAAGCCCAACTCAAGTCCATTAATGTATATAAGTAACCATAGTAGTTCCTCTCTAAGGAACCCTCATATATCAGATGATAAACAACGTTTAAAGGTTGTGAAAACTGATATGACTCAGAACTGTTCTACGAAATGTAAAAACGTTGACCCATGTTTGTTTTGTGATTCCCCTTATCACTTTCAAAATTTGTGTATGTCTTTTCAAGAGAGTTTAAAAGTTGCAAGTAATCTTTATAAGAAAACTAAACGACTTCTTACGTGTCTAAAAAAACATACAGAACTATTAGGAAATTCCAAACAGAATAATACTAATAGTATGGGAGATTTTGCTTTAAAATCAACGTCACCCTTTCAATGGTTCCTTGATAGTGGATGTAGCAGACATATGACAGGTGATTTTACTTGGTTTGTTTCCGCAGATAACTATGAAAGAGGACCAGTAACATTTGGAGATGGAAGATGTTGCTACATAAGTAAGAAAGGAACTATCAAATTACCTGGCGTACCTGAAATTAATGATGTAGTCTACGTTAAAGGTATGACTGCAAATCTTCTTTCTATTAGTCAAATGTGTGACAAAGGCCATCGAGTTGTCTTCAATGCAAAAAGATGTGACATTTTAGACAAAACTGGGAAAGTAATTTTTCAAGGAACTCGTGGTAAAAATAATTGTTATCTTCTTGATACTCAGTTCAGCAATTATTGCAATTTGACTAAGGTGAAATCTACACATCTTTGGCATGAACGCTTTGGTCCCATCAATTATCGACTTCTAACTAAAATCATTAATAAAAAACTTGTTACAGGTGTTCCAAAAATCAATGCAAAGATTGAAGGTGTATGTGGTGCCTTTCAAAAGGTTAAACAAACAAAAGTTCACCATAAATCATCTCGAGATATACTCACTAAAGCTCCACTTGATTTAATTCATATGGATCTCTTCGGACCAATTCAACAACCCACTGTTGCTGGTAAGAAGTATGCTTTGGTTATGGTAGATGATTACACCAGATTCACTTGGGTTGCATTTCTATCTCATAAGAATGAAACCCTTGGAGAATTTAAAATTATTGTTTGTAGAATCCAGAACGAACAAGGTCGTAAACTAAAGAAAATTATGAGCGACCGTGAAACTGAATTCAAGGACACCAAAGTGTTTGAATTTTGTGACGAACTTGGAATTACTCAACAATATTCTCCACCCATTACTCCTCAATCCAATGGAGTTGCTGAAAGAAAGAATAAAAACATTCAATAAATGGACATGGTAATGCTCCATAACAAAAATCTACCTTTAAGATTTTGGGGAGAAGCTGTTTTTACATCATGCTACTTGATCAACCATGTCTACTTACGGTCCAAAACTCTTAACACTCCATATGAGTTATGGTATGGAAGAAAACCCAACTTGCACTATCTTAGAGTGATTAGAAGTAAGTGCTACATACTAAAATATCGAGAGCAGAGATGGAAGTGTGATACCAAAAGTGATGAAGGTATCTTTCTTGGCTATGTTTCTGATAGTCGTGGGTTTCGAGTATTTAATATCCAAACCCAAGTCATGATGGAATCTGCAAATGTTATTATTGATGATATTAGTAATTTCCATCATGATAATTCTCCTGCTGAGTTGCCTCCAACAGAGACAATTGAGAAAGTCAAAGAAATACCTGAATCAGTTGAAGTTATTCCAACTGTTACTGATTATAGGATCTGAATCTCGCAACAACAACGCTCTTGCGAAAATCTCTACCACACATGGCAAATGTCACAGATTAATTACAGAAATGATGTAATAGACAACGACGGCATAACACACGAGAAAGATGTGAAGATTTTATGGTTGTTATAGAGAAAGCTCGCTAGAATGTAGCGGGATCTCGCTAGAACGTAGCGGACGCTCGCGAGAATGTATCGGGCGCTCGCGAGAATGTAGCGGGAGCTTGCGAGAATGTAGCGGGAGCCTGAGAGAACGTAGCAAGGGATCCTAAAATGGGGGAAATATGAGTTGTATGTGAGCTGTCATCCACTATGTAAACACCTATATAAAGATAAAGGCAGGAGAGAGAAAATGGGGGGATACAATTTTGAAAGAGAGAGATATATTTTTAGAGAGATAATGGATTTTCTTTATCATCTTCTTCCCCAAAAACTAGATCTAGAACTCTACCCATTAATGGAGATTATCATTGTAAATCAAATGTAAATTTAAACAATCATAGTGAAGAATCATGGATGTAGATCAAATTGATCGAACCATGTAAAAAATCTTGTGTCTATTTTATAATTTTAGCACTTTAATATTTATTTTGGTTAGGAAATAGATTTAGATCTAGAAATTGTTATCAAGATATGATAAGGGGTGTGTTGTGGGATTTCCTGCAACTATTTTTTTTTTGCGCTAGAAACAGGGACGGGCAAAGCAATTATTGAAGATGAATTCAACTGGATCTATAAATTTAAAGTGCAAAAGTGTAAATTAAGGTGGAAAATTCAAGAACAAACGACATCAATTGTCGAAGGAAAATCAGAAAAAAGTGGATTACAACGGTGTTGAGGAATAAAGCAGAGACGAAGAAATTGCAGCAATATTGAAATTCGATGAATATTCATTAACAAATAGTTTATAAAGGATAAAATCCCTTCTTATCTCTTTAATTATTTGTTCCATAATCTAGATCTGGGTGATTTTGGGTAAATCTACGGACGAACTTTTATAACCAACAAACTTTGCTTTTCATAAAAAATTGATTATGTTGGTATCTTGGATTAAAACAAGTTTTGATTGTTGATTTACCCTGATTTTATAAGTCCATTAAACAGATTTTGAAAAAATATTAAACATCAAAAATTTTGTTGCAAATCTGGGAAATTCTCCCGTAAACAAAACCAAATGAGATTTCGTGAAGATGGAAATTTTCCACGTAGCAAAGTAGCCTTAGCGAGGGAAACTTAGATCTCATTATTGCTAACTAAATCTGTTATTTAATCATAGTAAAATCTAGACAGCGTAAAGAAATTTTCGCAAACGTGGAGGATATATTCGCAGCCTAGAATTGATCACCAATATTTGTCCAATTAAAAGAAGAAAAACCATCGAAGAAGAGAAGTCAGCGAATAAGGGAAGTCAAAATTTGCGTCAAAGGCTCATCTCAGTACACAGAAATCGAAGATTTACATACTTAAAGAGTTAAAGACTACTGTGCAATCCTATGACTACATGGAACAAGCGCTCGTGAAATCAATTAATACCACTATATCTTGAGTGTGTGCTCTACATAGGGAAACACTTGAAGCAATCTAAGAAGTGTTGATCCTAGTGTAACAGCGAGCTCATAGCTGTTTGATACAGAGTGTTAAACAATAATAGTATGGGCGCAATCTTGTGCAAATGTAGTACAATGCACCAGCTTCAGAACGTGAGCATAAAGTGCAGAGTGTAATGAGCGGTAGACCTTGTGGAAGAATTCTCAAAATTCACAGGAGGTGCATAATAACGCCAGGACAGCAAACTTGAACCATTAACAAAGCAAGGAATTCAAAGAGTGAAATCACGTAAGCTAGTATGATGCAATTAAAAGAAGATAAGCAAACGCAGTAGATCAACCCATTAAAATCCAAAATAAACTTGGACCTATTCAAAGGGAAAGAACTGCATCAGGGAGTACAGCTAAAGCCTTATGAATGGCGAAGAGAAACATACAAAATAATGAATGGTTGAATCCTCCCCTCCGCATGTATTGATTCCAGCGAAGAAGAAAAGCAATAGTCGAGTTTGTTTTGGTGAAGAAATATCAGTATGAATAAACCAATAGGCTCTTGATTAAATTGCTTCGTCACGGTTCACATTGTCAATCATTCTTGCGAAGAAAGATAACATATCAAAGACAAAAGAAGCAGCAAATAAAGCATACTCTAGGAAAAAGAAAGAAGGTAATACAACGTACTGCCAAGTAAGAGTGCTACGAAGTTTACAACAATCTACGACAAAAGGAGAACAAAGAAGCACAAGATGATCAAATAAAAAGACATGAAGAAGAGATATATAAGAAGTTCACTTCATCATAGATTCCCGTGAAATTATCTTCGCATGTACTGACCTCCTATGAATGTTACTAGCGATGGGAAGAAGAATATCACGCCAGGATTATATCGTAGTTAGTTCGAGCGAAGATGAAGGGGAATAAAGCCGCAACTCATGATGTTTTTCTTCTACCTGTTAGCTTCGCAGATTCACGTCACATCAATAACAAAACTATTGGAACATCAACGAAGCAAGGATACACACAAATTGTTAGCAGCAAATTAATTCGACAACAAACTACCAAAGGAGATAGTTTCATAAACCACAAGCAAATTAGCCAAAGAAGGAACCATATAAATCCATACTGCGAGCAACGCCGCCAAAAGGAGCACATTCAACCATCAAAATAAACAAAACTATCATATCGTCGCAGATATTGGACCTAACAACAGCAGCTACAATCACGCAAAGAAAAGATAAAAGTTATTCAAGCAGAGAGATTGCGAAGAACAACAGGATTTCATCCTTACTGTTACCAGCGAAGAAACTTGCGAATTAATTACTTATTCAAGCAACACACGAAGCTTACCATCAATTCAGTTATCAGTTCACAAAATTCAGGTACCATAAAATGAAGATAAAACATTTGGCAAAGATCAAAATTTGTCAAATGAATAAATTCGCAGAAATGAGGATTCACAAACGATGGCGAATAGACCAGCAAAGAATGATTTCTGCGAGAACATATGCTACAGAAAGTTAGGCAATACGATTCATTTCATGGGCCATGAACAACACAATCAAAAGGGGAGTACCTACATAGTCACATCTCTGATTCTAAAGTTAATATATTGAATGATATTAATATTTAGAATTCTCAGGAAGTCATATTTAATAGTTAAAATTCGCAGGGAAACTTCAATCAGCGAAACTTAGAAGAACCAATGAAAGACGATGAAGAATTCAACAACAGAAGCATCATAACCCGTAAACAATCGATTCTTATAACCACTTGCTAATAGGCCAAGGATGATCAACCAAATCAACAAAGTAACTTCGATCAAATTTCGTGAGTGAAGATGAAATCAACAGACACAACTCCTGAAGATTTGGGACAAAAGAAAAATCTCAGTGGTCGAGAAAATTCGGCAAATCAAGCTAAATATGAATAAGACCTGTGAACTAGCACCAGCGAAGGAAAGTGAAAACCAGAAGAAATCCCTCTTTTGTTAAGAATAATTTATGAGAATTCACCAGTAAAACGAAACACGACAGGAATCCATTATGGTCAATAATACATAGAAAGATATCAAGAATCTTATAGCTTTGGGAGTCATAACTTCACATCAAACTATAGAATAATGAACTCGTCGACAGTAGGTTATGAGAGATAGAATGAACCCCTCAACTTCGGTAAAACCAGAAGTTACAATAGAATTGCTATCAGCGAGATATAGCAGTGACGGCTACTTTGTCAGCAAATTTTAGAGAAAAGACAAAGATCATTAATATATTGGAAATTTAGCATACCAGCAAATGAGTTGTACCAACAAAAGAAGTCATGAATAATATTAATAAAGGGAGAAGTCCCTCACAAGGAACAAGAGTCCACTTCGCTGGAGCAAATAAGAAAACGACAAAAAAGAACAGAGGATAAGTCACTTTACCACGTGACTTAAAAGGGGAAGAGAATCTCGCAAATAAAAATATTATTTCATTTGCGAAGATTCCTACACTAACACAAACAGTTGTTCCCACATGTGGTTTGAGTTGGAGAACGCAAGCTATAGACCACGGGTTCAAATCTCTCATCAAGTGTACTTTTTCGCGAATTTTTGAGCATCAAAAAAGTGAAGTTATCCACATACAAAGTTGTTGTTTCATCATTTAGCAAGCAAGAGGAAGAACTGGTCGGACGCAAGCAAGAGGCAGAACTGGTCGGACACAAGCGAGAAAGAATTTGGTGCTGTGGGTTCGACTCACTTATCGCAAAATTTGTATATATATTCTTCATAGAGATATTTTGAACTTATTATGGCAGTTGACCTTTGATTACTTCGCAAGATCTTTGATTGTTTCGCAAAGAAAAGAGTTGATGATTATCTCGCAAAGAATGAAGAAAAGAATGATTATTTCGCAAAGAATGATTGAAAGAATTGACATAAATGAAAGAATAAAGAAACGTGAAAATATCGCAAGAAACGCGAATAAAATTTCGCAGAGATTAATAGAATGGGACGAACCTTTATGGCGTACACCCTAGTTCGCAAATAAAATTTCGTAAGAGGCAAATGTAAGAAGACCTAAAGTACGTCATATAAGGGGGTATCTATTTGCATGGCTCAGGGATAAGGTTATACCGCTGCTGGAACCTGAGTCATGGAGATGTTGGGGTTAAATAAAACCTATCCAGGAGAGGTACCTTGGATTTCCAACTATATATATATCTTAACAGTTGGACAACTGAGGGTCTCTCCTAAGGAGTGCAAAGTATGATCAAGGCGCCGAGGTACACGGTTGAGCCAAGAGTGCCCGGGGCGTACGAAACTACCCTGGCCATTCTTGGAAAGTCTTGGCTATGATTCCCTCGGCCCGGAGAAAACCCCACTTAGGGTGCAGTCTTGTAACTATAAGCCATATAGGAAAAAAAGGATAAGAGGCTGCGAAAAAACTAGTTGTTGCTAAAACCGGATGGGATGAGCTAGTCTTGTATGGCCGATGTACGACTCCTTGAAGGGGCAACCAGGGGGAAGATAAGGGCGGCACCCTCCATTAGGGAGCTGACAGTGTCAAAAAAGACGGCAATGTCATGGGGCTTTACGTTCGCAAGAACATTTAGGCATGTCATATTGTCGCGTGAAAAATATTATATAGCGGCAAAAATACATGAGAAAAAGATAAGATGAGATCAATGGGCTTTTACATGAAAGTGTAAAGGCGTCCTGCGATTTCATCGCAAGACGACAATGTCATGGGGCTTTATCTTCGCAAGAAAACTTAGGCCTGTCATATTGTCGCAGAGAAATTGACAAAGCGCGGATAAGGCAAGATCAATGGGTCTTTACATGCGAATGTAAGGACTTCCTGCGATTTTGTCGCAAAAAAAAAATTGCCAAAATAAGACCTTTAACTAGGAGGCAAAATAAGACCAACAGAATAATTGCAAACATTAACTATTTTAGTGAAATGCAGGAAAATTTTGTTCATTGCGAGAAAGATAATGAGAGGCAATATAAAATATTCAGAATCTCTCAGGCGCACTATTCATAATTTCACAGCACTATTCGCAACACTATTTCAGGAGCAATATTCATTAATTCGCAGATTATTCATAATTTCGCAGGGTTATTCATAAATTCGCAGATTATTCAGAATTTCGCAGGTTATTCATAAATTTGCAGATTATTCATAATTTCGCAGGGTTATTCATAATTTCGCAGATTATTCAAAATTTCGCAGAATATGGTTATTCATCTCATTTATTTCGCAAAATTTGAAGCAACTTGAAGAGATTATAATATCACAAGAAAACAGAACATGAGACAGAGGAAAGATAAGAATAAAGAAACAATTCACTCATTCAACATTTTCTCAAGGATTCTACCTTCATAGATAAAGAACAGAGGAAACTATGGATTACCAAGAAAACATTTTATGTTCTTTATCTTCTCGGCAAGAATCATTTCCAAAATGGACAAGAATTCTCACCAAAAATGAAGTAATAATTTCGCATGAATAGAGGCAATACTTATGACTTTCATTCAAGGACGGATACTTCCTATATTTTGAGGATTGAGTACTTCTTATATTTCTTCAAGGATACTTCATACTTCGCATACTTCAAGAGTTTATACTTCTTATTTACTTCGCAAAGATCCGGAACTTCACAATAGAATAGAGGCAAGTACGTACTTTTCAAGTCCAATATTCTTTCACTCGTTCCTTCATCAATAAAGATCAAAGGCTACTACAACAACAGATTTTTTCTTAAAGATCGCTCTTCAAGCAATATTCAAGAAAAAATAGGCAAGATGTAGGATCCGAATCTCGTAACAACAACGCTCTTGCGAAAATCTCTACCACACATGGAAAATGTCGCAAATTAATTACAGAAATGACGTGATAGACAACGACATCATAAAACACGAGAAAGATGTGAAGATTTTATGGTTGTTGTAGAGAAAGCTCGCTAGAACGTAGCGAGCGCTCGCGAGAATATAGCGGGAGCCTTAGAGAATATAGCAAGGGATTCTAAAATAGGGAAATATGAGTTGTATGTGAGCTATCATCCACTATGTAAACACCTATATAAAGAGAAAGGAAGGAGAGAGAAAAGGGGGGGACACAATTTTGAAAGAGAGAGAGATATTTTCTTTATCATCTTCTTCCCCAAAAACTATATCTAGAACTCTACCCATTAATGGAGATTATCAATGTAAATAAAATGTAAATTTAAACAATCATTGTGAAGAATCATGGATGTAGATCAAATTGATTGAACCATGTAAAAAATCTTGTGTCTATTTTATAATTTTAGCACTTTAATCTTTATTTTGGTTAGGAAATAGATTTAGATATAGAAATTGTTATCAAGATATGATAAAGGGTGTGTTGTGGGATTTTCTGCAACTACACTGATCCTGATATTTCTAGTGACGAGGAGAAAATCACTGATCAAGCCACCCATAACGAACCAGAACGTGTTTCCCCTCCACGACACCTCTGGGTTCAAAGAAATCATGATCCAAACAATATTATTGGAGGAAGAGATTCTACAGCTAGAACAAGAGGACAACTTCAAAATATCTGTAATTTTGGTTGTTATCTTTCCCTTGTAGAACCAAGAAATATTGATGAATCTCTGAGTGACCCCGCTTGGGTAAATGCTATGCATGAAGAGTTAAATCAATTTCAAAGACAAGATGTATGGGAACTCGTACCTTGTCCCTCCAATGTTAATATTGTTGGTACCAAATGGATATTTAAGAACAAGTCTGATGAATTTGGGACAATTATTAGAAATAAAGCCAAACTTGTCGCTCAAGGATATTCACAAATTGAAGATCTCGATTTTGATGAAACCTTTGCACATATGGCATGCCTTGAGTCCATTAGACTCTTATTAGCTCATGCTTGTCTCCTCAAAGTCAAACTTTTTCAGATGGATGTAAAATCTGCGTTTCTTAACGGGATTTTAAAGGAAGAAGTTTATGTTTCTCAACCAAAAGGGTTTGAAAACCGTGATTTCCCAGATCACGTTCTCAAACTTAAAAAGGCTTTATATGGGTTAAAACAAGCACCCAAAGCCTGGTTTGAAAAACTTACCACTTCTCTTAATAGGAAAGGTTTCTCAAGAGGTGGAGCTGATAAGACCTTGTTTACCAAATGGAGTGGAAAAAATATTGTCATTTCTCAAGTCTACGTAGATGATATCATCTATGGATCAACTTCTGGGAAGCTAGCAAAGGATTTTCAAATTTCACTTGCTAGAGAATTTGAAATGAGCAATGTTAGTGAATTGAAATTCTTTCTAGGATTGCAAATTCAACAACATAAGGATGGAATCTACTTATCCCAAGAAAAATATGCAAGGGATCTTGTGACAAGATTCGGCTTGGATAAGTCCTCTCCTAAATTGACACATATGCCTACCACTGGTAAACTACATAGAGATTAGAATGGAGTAAAAGTAGATCAAAAGGTGTATCGATCTATTATTGGAAGCCTTTTATATCTAACAGCTACTAGACCTGATATTTAGTGTTGGTTGTTGTGCTATATATCAGGCTGATCCAAAGGAATCTCATCTTGCAGCTGCAAAAAGGATCATATGTTATGTCAATCATACTGTCGAGTATGGTCTATCCTACACTTTTGATACTAATACTGACCTCTCCGCTTATTCTGATGCTGATTGGGAAGGATGTGTAGAAGACAAAAAAAGTACATCAGGGGGTTTCTACTATATAGGACTGAATCTTGTTGGTTGGCACAGTAAGAAGGAGAATTCACAATCCCTGTCTACATGCGAAGCAGAGTATATTGATGCTGGGTCATGTTGTACACAACTCTTATGGATGAAACAAATGTTGGCTGACTATGGAGTTGATACTGTAATAATGAAGATCTTTTGTGATAACTCCAGTGCGATTCGAATCACTGAGAATCCTGTTGAGCACTCAAGAACAAAGCACATTGACATAAGGTACCATTTTATTCGAGATATTTATGAGAATGGTATCATAAACATGGAATTTGTTCCTTCCGAACAACAGTTGGCTGACATCCTCACCAAACCTTTAGACACTGCCACTTTTCAACACTTAAGGCAGTCTATTGGTGTTGTTTCGGTTCATTAACTTTTTCCATAACTCTTGCCCCTGTGCTTATCTCGATCCTTTAGGAAATTGAGTTATAACTCTAGTCAGTTTACATTTTTTAGTTGTTTCATCTAGATGTTGTTTTAAGTGTTTGGAAATCCTTCTTTTCTCTTGAAATTAAGGTCTCTCTTGTTGTTCCTTTGGGAATGACATCTTATGGGGGAGAGTTCTTTTGAACTTGCGCTTAATTGCTAAATCTTTGTGGGGAGTGAGGTTGTGGAATATTGTAGGGGTTATCTTGTATCTTTATGAACTCCTTGATGAATGCATTTAGCCTCGGCTTTATGATTATATCTAAACAAGATGATAGAACATTTACCTTTGGTCATGAAAAATCTCTTGAGGAAATTTCATTAGGATCCCGTTCTTGTACCTTTGCCAATTTTATTGACAAAAAGGGGGAGAATTATTTGTAGTTCACACTACAAATACATATGGTTTTCGGATCATTATGTAAGGGGGAGTGGTTTCCATGTGAGATGGAGTATTGACTAAGGGGGAGTGAAGTATCACTATATTATTGTTGTTGAAGTTGTGATACAATTGGACTTTGACGGTGTGTAATAATACTATGACATTGTGTAACAATGATTGAGAACTGATGCTTTTCTCATTGTTATAGCTACGGATTTTCAACAACGATGATACTAAACTTACAACCTTTGGGATCATTGGACTACTTGGAAGTGACGAAGATTTCGAGTATTGTTGAAGATTAGGCATGTGGAATACGAGCTACAAAGTTTATTTATATATTTTTTGTACTCCATATGTATTAATAGTTTTGCTACTAAAATTGACAAAGAGGGAGATTGTTAGAGCACTGCTCGGTCAAACTCGCATGCGTTTCTATCTTAAGCATGTTTGTCAATCTTAATGATCAAAACTATATAGTCTTGATTTCTAGTCTACTATAGCTAAAGTATCGGACTAGGATAGAAAGTGTAGTTGAGCTCAAGAACTCCATGGCGATTATCATACAATACGAATGACAACTCAAGGAACCAGTGGATCTTCATCGAATAAAAGGTATGTGGAGACTTGAACTTATCTATCACTCAAAAGTCTATCTACTCTATCTCCTATCTTGAGACAAAAGTCGTTTATCTATATAAACTAAGAATGTGCACATATGACATTTCGAGCTGAGTATATCTTGCTTATCTATTTCTCGAAATGGGTGTTGGTAAAGCTTTCTCTTTAGCCAAGTTCATCTTTTCCTAGTGACGAAAGTCATGTTATGTTTCAATCATTTTGGAAATCGCTCTGACGAAAAATAGTTTATGAATAACAACTATATAACTCCCTCTGAGAATGTTTCAATGATTGAAATAAGAGTTTAGACTATATAACCTTTGGGATATAAACATTGTTGTAGCAACACATATATGTATAAGTCCATAGCACTTGAACCGAAGATTGCGAACTTTGTTGATCAAGTGGAACCAGAATGTGAGCAACAACTCAGTCCGTGAACCCAGTCCGTGAATTGGCGTAGTTCTCGAACCCGAGAATTTCTGCTGAAGTTGTAGCTCATGTGCAGTCCGCGAACCCAGTCCATGAACTAACGAAACCTCTCGAACCCGAGAATTTCTGTTGGAGTTTATAACTTCAATCGGTTAGCTTGAGTCCGTGAACTCAGTCCGCGAACTCAAGAGGTTATGTCTGAAAACGTTGTTCGTGAACTTATTCTAAATTACTAAGGAATGCTTTTGCAAACCATGGATTTATAGTTCATGATTAATGATTCGAGTGAATCACATTATTTTTGATTCAATTGTGTCTCTTGTAATACTTTGGATCTCATAGCAATTGAACAACTCTCTAACTAGTTCATTTGAATCATTTGGACTATTTATGGTGAAGAAGAATATGGTTGATATAGAAGTTATCATTTGGCTAACCATTTGGTTGACTAATATTGAACCAACCATTGTACACGTTTGGGTACGATTACACAAACCCAAAACTTCAAGTACATGTGTGTATGGCAAGCTAAGTTTTTGATCTAACGGTTGAGAGATATTAGCTTGTATCTAATCAGGTTTTCATCTAACGGTGAATAATGAATGCTATGTCAGTAAGCTAACATTGATTGCAAACCCTGATTTGAAAGACTATATAAGCGAGAACTCTAGCAACTGGGAAACCTAATCCCCACACATTCTGTGTGATACTATTTTGCTAAAGCTAGAGTCGATTCTCCTTTAACCTCTGGTTTTCTTCTTCTAAAACCAGGATAATGACTTAAAGACTTCATTGGGATTGTGAAGCCAGACCGATATTACTTTTCTTGTAGTTGTGTGATCTGATCTTGCTGTTTCTATTGTACGAGTACAATTGTAATAATTGGCTTGATATTTCTATCTCCGATAGGCAAGATAAAAGTAGTCATAAACATCTTCGTCTCATTGTTTGTGATTCCTCAATAATATTCTTCATTGCGTAGATTAAGTTTATTATGAGGTGATTGATGAAACTGAGCTGTTCTTCGGGAATATAAGTCTGGTTTTATCGATTAGTTCTTGTTCACCTTGATTTATCAAATGACAGAACAAAAATTGTAGGTTTATTCGTGGGAGACGAATTTATGTATTACCTGTAGACTTTTCTGTGTGAGACGGGTTTGTTTAATAAAGTATTCGACTTTGGGTCGTAGCAACTCTTGGTTGTGGGTGAGATCAGCTAATGGAATCAAGTGTGCAGTATCCTGCTGGGATCAGAGGCGTAGGAGCATATCTGTACCTTGGATCAGTGTGAGATTGGTTGGGGTTCAACTACAGTCCAGACCGAAGTTAATTTGGAGTAGGATAGTGTCTGTAGAGGATTAATACAGTGTATGTTTAATCTGGACTAGGTCCCGGGGTTTTTCTGCATTTGCGGTTTCCTCGTTAACAAAATTTCCTGTGTCTGTGTTGTTTTGTTTTCCGTATTATATTTTTATATAATTAAAATTATACAGGTTGTGCGTTGTTCAATCAATTAGAATATCCGACAATTTTGGTTGTTGATTTAAATTGATTGACACTTGGATATTGGTCTTTGGTACCATCCAAGTTATCTCTCTTTGATTAGAATCGTGAATCATATTTGCTTGAGTAAATCAAATCGAGAGATTGAGATAATAACTCCTTGAGTATTTTCTAGTTGATTGAGTCTAACTGTCTAGTTGATTCTCCAGAAAACAACTCGAAGTTGTCCATACATATTGCTAATCGAAATATTGGGTAGTGTTGTTAGACCCCCGCTTTTTCAGCGCTCTCCTAGCTCCCTTAAGTGTGTTAGACTTTGGTGGGTTGGGATCCACCCTTTGTCTTCCTGAGATAGCTTCGTCTTCACGCCTCTTTAACGGAGGGTGAGTTTGGGAACCTTCGATCTGTACATCCAACATATCTTTTAGGTTCTGGTTCTCCTGGGAAATCTAGTGCATGGCGTCTTCGTTTTCTTTGTTTCGCAGTAGCAGATCTGCTACTTATATTTCCATTTGTTCTTCATTATGGAGTCCACCACCCTAACGGGTGCTGTCATCCGGATCCTCAGAGTTATCTGCTCCATCTTCTATGATCGGCGTGTCTGGATCTATCTGGATTGGGGTTAGGTTTCCCAACCCTCGTCCCGTAGGAGCTAAGGGTCTGGGTAACCCTGCATTGGCCGAAGGTGGATTCGTAATAGTGGGATGCTCTGGTAACAACATGTCGTACAGTGGTTGAGCTCCCAATGTTTGCCCCATCCCTTCAGAAGGAATAGGTGGTTTGTTAGCAATCGTTCTTCTTGCTATTTCACTTTGCCCATCCTATGCTTCGGTTCTTTGGTTTGCTTGAGATCTGGCTCGTGTGACTGTTGGTCGCGAGATTGATAATACAGGACTTAGTTTCTGCATGCCTTCGGCTTTTGTTATCCTGCGGTCACAGAAAAGATGACAAAAATTTGCTACTTGGGTGCTTTTGTCGTAAATAACAATTAATGCTTTTACAGATAATACTGCTAAGCAGCTTTTTTCAGAAAAAGTGTTGAAGTGACGTTTTGAAAGATGGGTATTAAATTTTTATGACACCCTTGGAGAAAACAACCTTAAATGTTAAAAATGATTAAAAAAGGTACCAGATCTTTTCGAAAAATGGGGTATTAAATGCTTGAAAAGATTTTTTTCTTCCTTAAATTCTCGCTGAGAGTCCTCAGTGCTCAGAACTCAGATGCTAAGTAGTATCGATGCCTCTGTTGAACTGATAATGCTAAGTAATAAAAGATACTCAAGATCAAAATAATAACGAAGAACACAAATATAATGTAAAAGCTACTAAGTTATCATGAGACACAAGAGATTACGTGGTTCGACTTTTGTCTACGTCCACGGGGTAATGAGTGATTGTTTTGTATTAAGTTATGGTGGTTAAAAAGATCTTAAATGCTTCCCTAATTAATAGAGAGAACTCAAGTTGAAGTAAACACTTAAGTTCTAAACATTAAAGAGGTATAAGCTTAAGACTAGATCTTTTTTTTCCTAGATCTTGAATGCCTCTAGTTTGTTGGTGAGGCTTGGTATTTATAGCCCCTTCTACTCCAGGTATATCTTTGATGTCTTTGGATCCATCGTTTCCTGATATACCTTCCTACAAATGGTACCTTTGTTCGTCACGTGCTTTCTCCAGTCAAACTCTGCCACCTCAGCTGACCCACGTTCCTTTGGGAACTTCCCAGCCTCAGTATAAACTGTACCTTTTATCACCGCTATCCTTTTCCATTTATGTTCCGACACATCATCTCTCTTCACGTGCTTGGATTATGCGTGTAGATAAGAGATTGGTGCATTTAATGCTGATTAGATATCTCATCTACCTCTATCCCTTCGCCATCTGCCTCTCTCTAGACTAGGCTTTATTTCTTCCATATTGGCCGTCAAGGTATCCCTTCTTGGAATAAGATAAAGTAGATCTGCGAAGGTATCCTCTGACACTTGGATTCCTCTGTATACTGAAGGCTATACGTTTATCTTGTACGTGATAACTAAGATCATGACACGTGCTCCGCAGAATATTGGTATTCACATCAGCTTCCCTCCCTACAGACCGACCCTTCTCCTCCTCTTGTGACCGAAATTAACCTGGAACGTCTATTATCTTGGTTTAGGATAGGGTCCCATAGATTAGTCTCTCGAACTCAAAGTGTTAGAGCATTGCTCGATCGAACTCAGATGCGTTGCTATCTCAAGCATGTTTGTCAATATTAGTGATCAAAACTATAAAGTCTTTGATTTCTAGTCTACTATAGCTAAGGTCTCGGACTAGGATAGAAAGTGTAGTTAAGCTCAAGAACTCCATGGAAATTATCATATAAGAAGAAGTACTACTTAAGGAACCAGTGGATCTTCATCGACTAAAAGGTATGTGGAGCCTTGAACTTTCTATCACTCGAAAGTCTATATATTCTATCTGCTATCTTGAGACAAAATTGGTATTACTATATAAACTAAGAATATACACATATGATATTTCGAGCTGAGTATATCTCGTTGATCTCGAAATATGTGTTGGTAAAGCTTTCGCTTTAGCCAAGTTCATATTTACCTAGTGACGAAAGTCATGTTATGTTTCAATCATTTTGGAAATTGCTCCGACGAAAAATAGTTTGTGAATAACAACTATATAACGCCCTCTGAGAATGTTTCAATAATTGAAATAAGAGTTTAGACAATATAACCATTGGAGGATATAAGCATTGTTGTGGCAACACATATATGTATAAGTCCTTAGTGCTTGAACCGAAGTTTGCGAACTTTGTTGATCAAGTGAAACTGGAGAAGTGCATGAGCTTCAGTCCGCGAACCCAGTCCGCAAACTGGCGGAAGTTTTCGACCGAGAATTTCTACTGGAGTTTGTGAACTCCATCTGGGAACTTAAGTCTGCTAACCCAGTCCGCGAACTTGAGTAGGTTATGTCTAAAAACGATGTTTGTGAACTTATCTTAATAAACTAAGGAATGTTATTGCAAACCTTGGCTTTATAGTTCATGAATCGATTCGAGTAAATCACATCATTTTTGCTTCAATTGTATCTTGTGTAGTACATAAAGATCTAAGCAATTGAACAACTCTCTAACTAGTTCATTGTTAAGTGCATATTTTGCATATATTTAGTGTCAAATCCATGATATTAATTGCTTATATTCTTGAAAATTATTGTATATTACGTTTGTTTTGTTTTGTTTATGTTTTTCTAGGTGAATCATCCAAAAGAAGTGAATTTGCATTTTATTGTGCAATAAAAGAAGTAAGCTACAATCGAAAAAGGTCCAAAGACCAAGTAGAGATCGTTCGAATCTAGGAGTGATTTATATCATCGTGAAGAGGACAAAAATACGAAGCAAACGGCAAAAGAATCGAGTCAATCCGACGTCATATGAAGATTCTAGAAGCAAGCCAAAGTTGACGTACAAGACAGAACTGTCAGTCCTGCAAAACTGACAGTTGAAAGGTGATTTCTAAATGCACCCAGTCTTATTACTCAGGGTGCCACCATATTCTTCTTGCATTATCTCAATTCAGGGAACGATGATGAAATAATGTATAGTTATGTTTGAAGGAGGAGTTGGCTGGTTCATAGAGTTAGAGCTCGACGGTGATGTGGAATGAATGAATGGTGATGGCAATTGATGAACTCGAGTTTGCCATGGAAGACGAGAACCAGTTGGCAGTAATAATGAACAGGAGTTGAATCTGTGATTATCTCTATAATGAAACTAACAAAGAATGGTGTCGGTTTGAGTTTACAGGGTATGGAGATGGTCATGGGTGTTTGCTTCCATTGGAAGTTGGTTGTGGAGTTGGGTAAGATGCTGAAGACGAATATTTGGCTTGCTGCCATTGTTAACTGTGACTGGACGGATATCGATGGAGAAGGTGAAGCTTGCTGGCATGGTGGGTTTATGTTCATTACTCGATGGTTGTTTACAAGGTTTGGAGAAGTCGAGAATCTCATAAAGGTTAAGGTACAACGAGAGACGCACGTGGAGCTTTGGCAATGGAAGAGATAACAGTGATTGTTGTTGGAAGTTTGATATGAAAGTGATGACGAGTAAGAAACTGGTGGTGTTGTCGCTAGTTAGCCAATGAAAATGGAAGTGATGAAGAGAAGAAGAGTAATGGTCGAACGAAGAGCTTGGCAGTAGTGTGTCAATGTTGCTTTCGTTAACGGGGTTCAATAGCAACGTATGAGACTCGAGTATTGGAACTGTAGGAGATGATAATGTTCACAATAGCGATGGCGATATCGGAGGTTTGCAGGGACATTGTATGTGATGATTAGAGTTCGAGTCAGTGAGGGTGTCGATGCTGTTTCGAGTGGGAACTGTTGGAAAGAAGGAAAGAAATAGTAAAAACTTACAGGAGATGTTACGTATTGAAAGTCCCAGCTGTGATCGAAAGAAGAGAAATCAAGGAATAGTTACAGGAGAAATCACAGACAGAAAGTCTTGGCCGTAGTAAGAGAAGAATAATATAGGCTGTCGACAAGCCAATAATCGTAACGGGTTGGACTTGTTCAGCATTTGAGGAGAGCCCATTACGCTGATTTGGATAGTTTTCACATGACCAAGGCATGACAATGATCGGATTATGGAATGTGGACTAGTTTTGGCAACCATTTAGCACGGGGTTCGATGCACGGGCGCTTTTACAACTTGGAGAATATAAAAGAAACACTTCTTAATCTCAAATATATCTCTACACATCTCATAATACACTTTTGTTCTTCATAATTATTTTAGGGTTTACCCCTTTAGGGGGAAACCGGGTAATTGTGTAATGATGAGAAGCTAAACTATTGTTGGTTAAGGATGAATTCAATGTTCTAGCGTGAAGCTCTATTATTATACAAGTTTGTTCGGAGTTTTAATCAACTTATCGTTTGTTTTCACTACATCTAAAGTTTATGAGTGATTCTTAGATTGATTTGGGATGCATACTAGATTAGTCTATTAATTGTTCTATTGCTAGTATTGGGTTAGGATATCCGTGTAATTTTTGAATACTCCTTACACAAGTAGAGAAAACGAGACCTTGCAGAGGGATTCTGTGGAGCAATCGTGTGTGAAGACAACACTAGTAAGTGGACCTTGTGCTAAGAGTCTAACTTCTAGGATCAACCTAAGTTCACATAACTTAAAGCTTCCGCTGGGTTACACCTTGAGTGCGCTACTACTTGGTGATTCGGTTAGATAGAATTTCATATGCGAGTGCTTCGGTATCAAGTTACATAAGGAACTTTGGGGGATAGCACTGCGCCAGCTGCTTTCCTACGGTTGGTGATGAATGGTTCTTACGAAGATAGATAAGTATATTAATCCAGTTATCGCTTAGTAACGGTGAAGGACTTCTTGATCATCCCTTTTATCTTTTTCTCTTTTTATTCTTTTTATTTATTTCATAAACCAACCCCCCTTTTTACTTTGTTTTTCTATCTAAATAAAATGTCAATTACACAACACTCTGTGAGAACGATCTCTTACTACCGCTATATTACTAGTTAATTGGTGGGAAATATCTTAATTAATTTGTTGTGGTTACGACACACATCAAATTTTGGCGCCGTTGCCGGGGAGTGGTTGCTAATTGATTTTTTATTTGTTTAGCTTGTTTTTATTTTTATTTACTCTTTCTTGTGAGTCATCATGTTTCCTTGCGGAAATAACATGTACGGAGCACAAGATTACACATTCAATAGTGGTAATCAATATGGTTTTCAATCTCATTCATATGAAAACTACCAACCATACCCTACGTAGCCTTATGATACTCTCATACATATCAAAAACCTTATGACGGGTATGTAAGTGAGAAATCACAGGGATGGAAGGATAGTAATAAATCTAATCAGTTGTTTTCTAGTAATGTGCAGATGCCAAAGAGTTTGGAACTAAATACGACCGAATCAAGATATACTCCTCTTTATCGTGTTTTTCCTTCACTTAAAGAATAGATATTTTCTAGAAACTCTATTGAGCATAATGGTGGAAAGCGTGTTAATGTTAGAAAACTTTTTAAGCAACATGAACAGCTAGAAGAAGTCGGTTCATCACAAAAGACTCTTGATGAAATTAGCAAGGTCATAAAATTGGAACTTGAACGCCGCTTCGAAAAGGAAGATTATGAGGAAGATTATGATGGTGAGGAACCTTTTGAAAGTCCTTGCAATAATGGTAATGTTATTCCAACTCCAGATCATAATAACAATCACTCGCCTATTCAAAAGGAGGAGAATGGATATGACATAACTGATGTTATCAATGGTGTAACGTACACAAGTGAAGATTTTAGGATTTGCACCAATGAACTAGACTTTCTAGAAGATGAATCTGATTTCGATGACAAGGTTGTTGAAGAAATAGAGATTGAGAATGAAACCAAATTGGTTGAAGTTGTGGAAGACCCAATTGAGCTAGTCAAGGGTTATAATGATGCTGAGATTACGGTTGAAGCTGACGAAGAATGGCTAAATAGTTTGATAGAGGACTACGATACAAATGAGGTAAATAATTCATTGCAATTCTTTAAGAATGATGAGGATCCCGTAATAAAAGAGATTGTGGAAGGTTTGTCGAATCCTTTGCATATTTCTAAATATTTTGATTCACATCACTTAGGATTGAGTATTTGTGCTTCTAAAGTTTTAAAGGATTATTTTGCTTCTAAGTATCCACCACTTGATGTGTTTGATTATATCATTGTGCAGGTTCACCGACAGGAACCCGAAGAATCTCCCTTATTTTATATTCTTTATCCACTTTCGAGTGTAGAGAGGACTAAGTGTGGGGGAAACTTCCAAGCTATCACAATTTTTGTAGTTGCAGGATTTCCCACAACAAGAGATTTCTCCTGATTATCGCATATCCTTTGCAGATTACTCAATTGCTGTGAAGAAATCGCCATCAAGCTTGAAAATCTATGTTTTTCTTGGGATAAAGTTCTATTTTCATCTGATAAAGATTCTACCGCCAGGTTAGACTTGGTTAATGAATATGAGACACGAGAAACCTCATTACTTAATAAACTTTGATTTCGCGATAATTGATTATTCTCATTAGTAAGATTATCTATTTGATCAATCGAATATGTATGAAGATTATCTAATCTATTATACTGGTCCATCCAATATTCTCTTTCGAAACGAGCTTCATCAGCAATAGATTCAAACTTAAGTCTATCTATGAAACGAGTCCGATTTGAAACTAATATATGAACCAAGAATTTAATAAAAAGACTTGAGTACAGAAGATATAAAAGTAAGACAGAAAAACAAAAGAGCAGAGGCAAGAAAAATGTACCTTTCAGGTCGTCATTTTTTCTGCGAAGACTCTCGCAGTCTAGAGAAGAATTGCGTAGCATATGATTCAAAGTATCGCATTCAGCAGTCTTGGCTTAAAGGCTTATTCTCAGAGCTTCAACCTCATTTTCCATATATACTTGTGAAGTATTACAATCAGAGCCAAAATATTTGAGTAGAGTCTCGCAAGCTTCATATTGAAGGGGATCAGTAGAGGACTTTCTAGCATTGTCTAAAATATTGGACAAGATTTTAAAAGCGACATCAAGACCTGCAAAGGTTTCATTTAATGAAGGTATGGGTGTAGAATATGAAGTAGTAATGAGAGAAAGTTGACGATTTGAATCGTTTGCGATGGTTGAGTTGACAGGAGGAGGGGTATTTGGAAAAACAACAGTTGAAGGAAGTAGAGGACTATGAGGAGTCTCCGTCACAGCAATTTTAAGGGAACGAAGAGATTGCTCACTTCCTTAAGCTCATTTTTAAGGGAACGGAGAGAATGGTCGTTCACTGATAATGACATTTTGTTGAATATGTTGATAGAGCAAGTTTTGCTAACATCTTCTGTTTTTGATCATTGTAGATACACAACTCTAAACGCATGACTTCATGTGTATGTGATGGACCCATCGTCATGTTTATTGCATAACTTCTATTTGCAGAACTAATCATCTTCATTCATTTACTGTAACTTTACTTCGCTGGCGATGTTCTCACCTTTCTTTGCTGATTATTTCTTCACTAATTTTCCTAAAAAATGACTTGATGTGAGTTATTTCAATCTAACCTAACTCTTGTACTTTCTAGCGACCATGTGTTGGCGATGAAGATCGCTGGTGTTCTCGTGATTTTTGTAATTTTATCATTTTTCATTTGACCATGTGTTGGCGATGAAGATCGATGGTGACGTTGATCTGTACTCTTTTTCCCATCTGTTTGCATTTCCTCTAAGGGCATCATTATTTCCTCATCTTGCTTGATTGCTTTTTATGCTGATGAATTAGGATGCTGCGAATTTTCGTCATTTTTCTTTGTTGGAGTTGCTAGCTTTTCCGGAATTCTTATTCTTGATTAGATATTCATACTTTGTGAAGAATTTTGATGCTGGTCCCTTCATGCTGCTGTGAACTTGTGAAGCTAAAAACATCATGAGTTGCGGTTTTGTTTAACTATTGGACACTAATCCTCTCCTCGCCAGCTAATCTTTATTGGGATGATGGTGCGTTTCGTCTGTGTTGAGTGCTCTTCGCCTATGCTATTGGTTCACATGATGAGTTAGAGCTGTCAATTCATACTAGCCTACTTGGTCCCTTCTTTCACTTTGTCAAATAATGGTGATAAATTCCAGGCTGCAAAAATTCTATTTCACGACACTCTTGTCTGCGAAAATATCTAATTGGTATCTTCTTTTAGTTTACCGATATATCCCTTCTTCTGTGAAGATTTCTTTACGCTGTCCAGTCTCTGCTGTGAATAGACAATGGATTCAGTTAGCAGCAATAGGACCCATTTCTTACCTTGCTAATGCTACTTCGCTAACGATCAAAATTATGATTAAAATCAAGGTTTATGTGTGTAAATTTATGATCAAAACTCGTTTTTATTCAAAATATCAACCAAAATTCATTTTTTGTGAAAACGAAATTTCATAGTCAAAAATTCAAAATCTTCCAGATCTAGATTATTAACATATAATTAAAAAGATAAGAAAGAATTTGTCATGTTTGAACAATTAATTTATGCCGACTCATTTTGTTTCATTCCTATAAAGATTTCTTCGAATCTGCTCCTACTTCCCAATATTTTTTACTTCTCTTTCTCTGTAAACATTTCTCTTAAATTGTGTTGGCTGTTACTTCATCGTTCTTTTCCCAAAATTTCCATATTTTCCCCTGTATCTCATAAATCCAATTAAATTCATCATTAACAATTGTTAATTTCTCTTGATCTTCTTCAATCCAACACACCCCTTGTAATATCTTGATAATAATCTCTTGATCTAAACTAATTTGATATTAAAAGTATGATTAAAATTCTAAAAATTGTAAATAGACACACGGATTTTTACATGGTTCGATCAATTTGATCTACATCCATGATTCTTCACTATGATTGTTTAAATTTACATTTGATTTACATTGATAATCTCCATTAATGGAGTTCTAAATCTAGTTTTGGGGAAGAAGATGATAAAGAAAAATACATTTTTCTCTCTCTAAAAATCTCTCTATGTTGTAGGGCTTTTACCCCATGGATGTGCGGCCCAATATAGTATCTAGGGTTTACTTCCTACATGTATATATATGATACTATTCTATGTAACCCACTGATGCTAATGAATGGAAATCCTTCTCTTTTCTGTCTCTCTATCTTTTCCTATGCTATATACTACAACACGTTATCACCACGAGCTCTAACCCCGCGGCAATGAATTTTGATTTTTTTTTTTTCTCTTTTTATCTTTGGGTTGCTATCAAATACACTACGTTGGGATCGATGGAATCGTTATCGTCAAATCAGATAAGTTGGATCAATTTTTTCTTATTTTTTTTCCCTTCCCCTGTTTTTGATATTGACATATCTAAATTAATTGGGTTTATTAAATCTGGGTGAAAATTGATTTAATCAGGAATTAAAAATTGTATTGATTAATCGCTTGTAATAAGGATTATTTATTATTTAAATTTGTTTTGATTAATTAAATTTGTTCACTGTGAAATCCGATGGGAAGTCGTTCAAGGGAATCCCTTGTATGTTGTGTTCTAAAAAGAAAGGAATATTTAGTTTTAGTCATGGGAAGCGATGGATTTAGATTAGGGGTCCGTGAATTTTGATTACTCATCTAATCACATGGAAGAAAACGAGATTGGTTTTCAGGATCCGGCGATCTATATTTTCTTCGTATCCTGAGAAGAAGAAAAAAGGAAGTGGAAATCCCTTCCCAGGCTGCAGCTGCTCCTATCCTATCCTATTCCGATTCCGATTCGGTCCGGTCCGGTCCAACTCAAACCGGTCCACTCCAACTCAAACCGGTCCATCCCAACTCTGACATGTCCTGTCCTGTTCCGTTCCATTTTTGTTTTGGGCAGTGCGCGACTATGTCCATTCCGGTTTAGTGTATATGCAACGGGAACCAAAGTTTGAGGTATGTAACTAATGTGCGTTTGTACATTCAATACCTTTTGGGCTTATTTATTTGTTTTTTTTTTTTAGAACATGCCTAGTTCTATTATTTTATTTTATTTTATTTTAAGATAAGTCCATACTATATAAAAGGTCAATTTAAATTATTTTTATTGATCTTAATCATTAAGAATTTTGGTCTTAATGCTATTTGTTCTCTTGAATATGATATTGGATATAGTTGAATAGTGTATTTTGTTTAATTGGTTGTACCAACTTAATTCCAATGTATTCATTTGGGGCTTAGAAGTACTTGAGCACCATTATTGGATACTTGATATTTTCCCAAAAAGATTTTTTTTTTAATGTTCTGTGGAATGTAGCCACTTGCTCGACTATTAATCTGTCAATAGTTTCAAAACATACGTTCAAATAAAATCACATGTATTCCAATTTTTGTGGAAGAACTCACAAAAGATGATATGAGTCATAAAAAATTTCATTTCTCTACTTCATTCATAATACTAACGAACCGGTATATGCTGAAGTATGACAACAAGAAAATTATCTTTAGTAATATATTCAACCTAAAGTAAGTGATTGACATGTGTAGTGAGGTTCTCTTGGCCCGTTGAGATAAAGAAATTTCTCAAATTAAGCTAAATGTAGCAAAAATGAAAATGGAAAGAACCCCAAAGTAATAAGGGTTAGACGTAATGACTCATATAAAGCATGAGAAAATGGACATATATATCATGGAATGAAGCTAAAATGTAATTCTAGCTTCCATCATAAATGAAAAAATTGGAAATGCACCTGGTCATAGGTATTGGTATATACAATGTAATGTGTGTATCATATTAGCAACCAATCTTCACATCAACTTTAATGGCAACAAGAAATTTGCCTAGCCAATTGACTATCTTATTCAGTTGAACTGGATCCAATGTCTGTACTTATGGAATGAAAACAAGAGACATAAATTCTCTAAAGAACTTGAGATATATTGGGTGACACGTAATATATATTCACTCTAAAGTACTTGAATTGAATCCCACTTTTATTACGTAATAAGGCCACACCACCTGCTAAAACTCTCAAGACCCAAGTGTCTAACTCATAATTGTTTTTCTTCCATTATCTTAAGGAATTTAAACTAGTTGTTGAACTACTTCCTTATAATATGAGTACGATGATTGGATCATTGAGCGAAGCATTGTTCAAAATTTGTTTCCAAGATGAAACAAAGTCACAAAAGCTCTATATGTAATGAGCGCTAATCACCTTGTTAAATTCCAAAGAAACCCATGAGAGTGGATATCATATGGAAACTCACAATGATGAGAATGTAATTGATTGCATCTTTTATGCCTCTAATATATTTGGAAGGAAATATATTTTAGAGAAACTAATGAGTCAATCTAGTGAAATGTAATTCACTATAATATTTGGATTATTGAATCATATTGACTCCGACGATGAAATGTTGGAAATTGACTCACACAAGCTTTGGGAATAACCATAAAGAAACTTTGGTTGTGACATGATGATCGTTTTGAAAGGACTCATGCGAACATCACTTTATTTGAGTGAACAAAAATGGGAACAATTTTGACAGAATGCGAAGTAATGACATGCCTCTCAATAAGTGTTTTCTAAAGTACTAGATGCACAACCCCCTCCTCCCTCCAATTATGCTTTTAAGTAAAAGAGAATATCACTCATTTTTACAAAGTTTTCATAAAAACAGGATCGAGACCATCCTAAGAAGCAAATGGTAAAAATTCCATATTACAAAGAAAACAAGGTGAAATATAGAAAAATATTCATGCAGAATGCGGACCATTAAAGTAACTTATGGCTCTGGTGAATGTTTTGATATTTTGGGCTAGTTTTAGTTCCCAAGAAATTTGCGTTTAAAAAAAACTCTTAGCACAGATTACACGATACAAAGTGAAAAGGCTCACCACCCTTATTAATGCTAGAGAATTTACATCAAAAGGACTTGATGAATATTGTATATCTAATGGGATCAATATAGAGCATCTTATACCCAATGGTCTCACAGAGGCTACCATCAAAGGTTACATATGGTGCCTAAGGAATAGGTTATGCGTACCAACCTATCCTTTATTTCTTTGGGGATATGCAATATTACACGCATCTTACTTAATTCGTTTTTAGAACCCAATATTAGTCAACCTTTTATGCGTACCAGTTGGTAACTGGATTTAAGCCTGACATTCATGTTCTTACGCATTTTTGGTTGCACTATATATGTGCCATTACGACTCTACATCGTACTATGATGGGTCTTCAAAACTATTAAGTAGTTATGTTGGAAATGAGTTCCCAACAGTTATCCGCATTTTTGAAACCTTTGGCAGGAAAATCTCTTACCGCTAGATTTGCGGGTTGTCATTTTAATGAGACATTCTTCCCGTCGTTAGGGGGAGATAAGAAAAAGTATTTTCTAAGGGAACGACAGGAATTGTCGTGGTGTGTTCCCACTATGTCTCATGTTGATTCTTGTACTCCACAAATGTAAATGTGAAGTGACAAAGAATAATCGATTTTCAGAATGTACATTGATGTCGCTAAAGTGACAAGATCACACATACCAGCTGCAAATTTTCCTGCAAGATTATAAATCCTCAGTATGGGGTACACTATAAACTAAGGTGTTACAACTACACTTGGTGGAAGTGTAGTTAAGGCCGTGGCTCCATAAAGAAAGATGGAGATGCCACTAGGTTCGATCAATACTCACCTAGAAAGGAAGTAGATGAGTAAGGAACAACCTAATTTGTATCATCAATGAAATCATCTCATTTATTGTCTCTGACTATGTCCATGAATCAATACTGGAGGACGCTCCAAAGTTTTAAATGATTCTAGAGAACAATGAAATCATGACGGATTATGAGAATGCACATGAGTCAATGGAAGGATCATGCGTGCATAGTGATGATATAATCCATAATTAGTTGCTCCATAATTAGAGCACAATGAGATCGAACCATGCTTTATTTTGATTAATTTCAAATAAAGTATATTTGGCCTACACAATCCAGGTAGAACTTAGTTCTTTGGCAAATATACGGGTATTTGGTGTGGTAGTGCTAACCAACCAAGTGTAAAGCCTATTGGACATACATAATTAATTTTTCATAAAGCATAATGAGAAGAAAGTAGTCTTAAAGTACAAAGACTCGCCTTGTGGCGCGAGGTTTCTCACAAAGCCCTGGAATTGTTCTCTTGTAATGAACGTTATTTAGTTCCGCTACTTAGTTAGCTTGGTAATTTCAAAAGGACTTGAAATGCGGAATATGTATGTGGTTGTTACGTATCTCTGAAAGAATCAAGAGATCGAAGATATTTACAAAAGTGCTTGATAGACTTTTGTTTCCCAAATCAAATGACTCTAAACCACAGAGTGCGTTTACAGTTAGATAGAACGCTCACTTATAGATTCAAACAATCCGGCGGATGTGGTATACCCGTCTAAGTGGCTATTTTATTTGGAGGGGATAGACAAGTAAGTTATTTTTCCTTGCGTGTTCATAAGAAAGTTCCTGATTTGGAATTGTAGCTATTTATGTCAATGGTACAGACATGATGGGTACTCTTGTTGTAATAAGAGACCTTAAAAGATATTTAAAAATCCGAATTTGAGATGAAAAATCTAAGGAAAGCTCGACCGAGTATTGAGCTTGTGGGATATTATTCCACCAGTTTGCATATGTCTAAATTTTTCAGGCAATTTAACAAAGACATGCATCATGATAGCACTCCCATGATTAGTCGAGGTTCAACTGTAAGTAAGTAACCATTTCGTCCAAAGGAATATGACGAAGATGTGTTGGGAGATGAAATTCCCATATCTAAGTACAATAGACGCATTTTTGTACCTAATATAATAATGTACTCGATAAATTTTGCATCCTAAAGGAACTTGTTAGCTAGATATAGCTCAGCGGCAACACAGTGTCATTGGAATGGTATAGTGAATGTAATCATGTACTTAAAAGTAACCATTGACATAAATTTGTTTTATCCCTACAAAGACATTAAAAGGAATGCTAATGAAAGTGCAATCCAAAAGTTGTTGATTATGAAAGAACAATAATCTCTTCTCCAACGAAAGTAATCATAGGGAGATATGGTAGATTATTTTCTAAGTCATTACCAATATTCAGTTTCGAAAAATACATGACTAAAGGAACTGTCTGGAATAACTCTGAAAGTAATCAGGGGGAGATGCCGACATCATGGGGAGGATCTAAGGATATGATGTCGACATATTTTACTTCGAAATTGAAGTTGTGTTTTACTCTTTTTACCTTCGATCGAGAATAGTTTTTCCCAAAGGGTTTTGTCTCTCAACAAGGTTTTTAGCGAGACAATACTAAAAACATCAAGTATGTTAAACGTTGAAGACATAAAGATCGCCGTTGATATTACTGAAAATATCTGGACCAGAGAAATGAAATGCGATATTCTGTTAAGCAACGTAACTTCCAGAATCAACAACATTGTCTTATAAACATTCAAGTCACCAAAGTAAAGTGTGATAAACCCCTTCTGACTACATTAGACTAACGAAAATTGTCTGACATCATGGGGAGCATCTAATGGTGTGTTGAACTCTTTTCCTTCATCGAGGTTTCTTTTTCCCACATGGTTTTGTTACTCGGCAAGGTTTTTAATGAGACAACAACAAACACCAGAATGTAATTTCCCATCTAAGGATATTGTCTTTCCTATGAGGATTTTCTGCCTTAAGAGTTGTGAAGAAACTACTCAACTTCAACATAGCAAAGTGATCATCTGAAACGGATCACCTTTACCTGCATCTGTCATGTTGTACTCTTTTCCCTTTGTCAAGGTTTTATCCCACTGGGTTTTCCTTGTCAATATTTTAAGGAGGCAACACATTCCAGTTCAACTATGTTCTGAGTTTGCTTATTATTGTACTCTTTTTATTTAGTTCAGGTTTTGTCCCTTTGGGTTTTCCTGAAGAAGTTTTAACGAGGCAATTAACTTGGACTCGTCGATCTTTGAAGATCGTATTGCATGTGATGAACTACATATAAAGTACGAGACAACATGTGAAGTACTACATGTAAAGGATTTTACCAAGGTTTTACCCCACTGGGTTTTTCCTTAGTGTCAAAGTTTTCATGAGGAGATTGATTTCAGCACAAGTCATCAAGAAGAGGACTACATTTGAAGACTTACATTCGAAATACTATACATGAATCACTACAAATAGAGTTCTACTGGACCGCACAAGGGGGAGTGTTGTAGGGCTTTTACCCCATGGATATGCGGCCCAATATAGTATCTAGGGTTTACTTCCTACATGTATATATAGGATACTATTCTATGTAACCCACAGATGCTAATGAATGGAAATCCTTCTCTTTTCTGTCTCTCTATCTTTTCCTATGCTATATACTACAACACTCTACAAAATATTTCTCTCTCTCTCCTCAAGACTCTTTCAACTCTCAAAAATACATCATCCTTTTCTGAATCTATTAGATCTCTATTTATAGGAAATTACATAATGGGTGACAACTAAGCTGTCCTCTAATTTCGGATATCTCTCGCGATATTATCGCAGTAGCTATACTATTCCTTCTCGCAAGCATCGTAACCATCGCTAGTCAATCATGTTCTTTTTGTGTTTCTTCAATCGTCAACTGTTATGTCATTATTTTGTGACACTCGCAAAGTGTTGTTGGAGAACTCGCTGTGACGCTCGCAGAAATATTGTTAATCTCGCCAGAATATTGCTGTGGCGATATTCTTGTACTACATCTTGCCTCGTTTTTCTTGAATATTGCTTGAAAAGTAATTTTAAAAAAAAATCTGTTGTTGTAGTAGTCTTTGATTTTTGTTGATGAAGGAACGAGCGAAAGAATACTAGACTTGAAAAGTACGTACTTGCCTTTATTCTTTTGTGAAGTTCCATATCTTTGCTAAGTAAATAAGAAGTATTAACTCTTGAAGTATTCGAAGTATGAAGTATCCTTGAAGAAATATAAGAAGTAATCAATCCTCAAAATATAAGAAGTACCCGTCCTTGAATGAAAATCATAAGGATTGCCTCTGTTCATGCAAAATTATCACTTCATTTCTAGTGAAAATTCTTGTCCATTTTGGAAATGATTCTTGCTGAGAAGATAAAGAACATAAAAATGTTTTCTTGGTAATCCATAGTTGCCTCTGTTCTTTATCTATGAAGGAAGAATCCTTGAGAAAATGTTAAATGAACGAATTGCCTCTGCCTCATTCTGCGAAATAATGACTTCTCCTGTGAAATTCTGAATTAGTCTGCGAGATGCTAAATGAGTTTGCAAATTTCTGAATAGTACCGCGATGAATAGTGCTGAATAGTGCCGCGATAAATAGTACCGAATAGTGCTTCGATGAATAGTACTGAATAGTGCCGTGATGAATAGTTCTGCGAGATTGTAGACAATCCTCTTGAGAGACTCTGAATAATACTTCTGAGAAATTGTGAACAATACTTCTGAGAAATTGTGAACAATACTTCTGAGAGATTCTGATAGTACTTGCTATCTCTCTTGCGATGAGCAAATCTTTCCTGCATTTTTAAAAGAAAATAATTAAGTTTGAAATTATTCTATTGGTCTTATTTTGCCTTCCTAATTAAAGGTCTTATTTTGCCAATTTTTTTTTTTTGCGGCAAAATCGCAGGACGTCTTTACATTTGCATGTATTAACCCATTGATCTTGCCTTATCTTTATTCTTTGATTATATTGCGAAAATATGACAAGTTTAAGTTCCCTCGCGAGATCAAAGCCTCATGACATTGCCGTCTTGCGATGAAATCGCATGACGTCTTTACACTTTCATGTAAAAACCCATTGATCTCATCTTAACTTTTTCTCTTATGGCTTGTTGCCTCTGTATAATTTTCATCACGCGACAATATGACAGGCCTAAATGCTCTTACAAGCATAAAGCCCCATGACATTGCCGTCTTAAGACACTTATCAGCTCCCTAATGGAGGGTGTTTCCCTTATCTTCCCCCTGGTTTCCCCTTCTAGGAGGGCACATCGGCCATACAAGACTAGCTCCTCCCATCCAGATTTACCAACAACCAGCTGTTTTCGCAGCCTCTTGTCCTTTATGCCTATATGGCTTATAGTTACAAGACTGCACCCTAAGTGGGGTTTTCTTCAGGCCAAGTGCATCATATCCAAGACTTACCAAGAATGGCAAGGGAGTTTCGTACTCCCCGGACACTCTTGGATCAACCGTGTACCTCGGCGCCTTGGTCATACTTTGCACTTCTTGGAAGAGATTCTCGGTCGTCCAACCAGGGTATAACCTTATATAGTTGGAAATCCAAGATCTCTCTCCCGGATAGGTTTTCTTTAACCCAAACATCTGCATGACTCAGGTTCCAGCAGCGGTATAACCTTATCGCTGAATTATGTCAAGAGATACCCCCTTATATGACGCACTATTAGGTCTTATATTTGCCTCTTTCGAAATTTTATTCGCGAACTAGGGTGCATGCCATAAAGGTTCGTCCCATTCTTATGTCTTTGCGAAATTTTATTCGCGTTTCTCGCGATATTCTCGAATTTCTTCATTCTTTCATTTCTGTCATTTCTTCTTTCATTCTCATATCATTACATTTGAAGTAAATAGTCTTTAAAATCTTAAAAATATTTTTTGAAATCTTGCGATTGTATCGCATCAAAAATCTCTTTCTGTAAAAGAAATATTCTAGAGAAATCTTTGAAATCTTGCGATTGTATCACGTTTTTTTGAAGTAAAATAAAAAAAAATTGAAATCTTAGAAATCTTGGCGATAATTTCATTTTCTATAATCTTTTAAATCTTTGAAATTTTTGAAATCTTTTAATTTTTGCGAATGTATCGCTCTTGCCAATCAAATCAAAATTCTTTGAAATGTTTTGAAATCTTTGAAATTTTAGAAATCTTGCGATTATATCGCTTTTGGTAAATTAAATCAACTTTTTTTTTTTTGAAATCTTTTGAAATCTTAGAAATGTTCTTTGAAATATTGCGATAGTATCGCTTTTTGTAAAATAAATCAAAAAATTTCATTTTCTGTAAGTAAAATATTCAAGGAAGTGGTACTTAGCTTTCTTGCGATTTTCTGTTGCTGCCGTTTCTCGCGAAGTATATGATTTGCTTGTGAATTGAGAAGAAATGAGAAATGAACTCTTGATCTGCCTCTTGCATTAATTAACTTGAGAAATAATCATCAACTTTCTTCTTTGCGAGAAGATCTTGCGAAATAATAAAATACCAAATTCATTCCTTTGACTATCTGAGCTTAGTGAAGCACTTCTTTTCTTGTTCCTGCAAGTCTCCGCGAAGTGAAAAAATAAAATCTTTCCTTTTGGCGATGTTGCTCGCGGTTCTTGAACTGTATATTCTTCTTTGCTGGTAAAGATGGTCGTCGATGGCTCACAACATTCTTGGATCTACTCTTGGAAGCTGCGTCTCATGGTTCATTTGCTGGATGTTGCGTCTTGTTGGTAAGGTTTTTTTCTTTGCTATTTACATCTCATTTCTCACCACATGTACTCTCTTCATGTTCAATTTATTCTCCCTAAGAGGCTTTTTTTTTTTTTTTTAGTGGTGCTCAACTTTGTTAGTCTTCTTCTCTTCTACCATTTTCTTTCTTCACATGTTGTACAGTAGCCAGCATGATTAATTTAATTTCTTCGCACCGTCTGTTGATCTCTTCGTACCGTTAAATTTTTGCTCTACTTTTCACTATTCAATCGCCATTCTTCCTGTCAAGCAGCTCGCGGAAATTATTACAGAAATCAATTGTACGTCCCCTGAAATTATTCTCGGAAATCCCATTCCTACAATCACAACTACATTAGAGCAGGATATCCTGTCAATACAATATTCTTCCCATTCACGAAATAAGTTCTTAGTCCGCGAGCATTGATGATGCAACTACATTAGAGCAGGAATGTAGTTATGATTGTAATAATTAGAGCAGGATATCTCTCCCATGCTGAAACTTAAAGACGTGACTAATTCAACTTATATTAATCACTACCCTTTTATTTGTTCTTTGCTGATGGGCTATCTTTTCTTTGAGATGGTTTAACTATCCATCGCTAGCATTTCTAGCACTGCTAGTGTTCTTCTCATCGCTACCCTTTTATGCATGCCCCTTTTCATTTGACTTGTTCGCTGGATTTTCTAGCACTGCTAGTGATCTGTTGTATTTTTTTGGCACTGGGTTGTCTTGACGAGCAGTGACAGTTTCTTGCTTCTACTGGGACTGTCGACAAAGCAGCTTGGTCGTTGTGTTTATTCTTCTTCTAAAAGGTACCAATGCTCCTAATTTTTCAAGATAATTTCCTCCAAACATAAATTATTCTGCGATTTTCCCCGCAAAATAATATATGTGCTGCGAGTTACAGGTTGGCTTGCTTTGTTCATCTAGACTTATCAGCTTCTGCGAATTTTAGTTAGTTAATATTTGCGTTAACGAATTTTTAATAATCAATTTTATCAAGGCTCTATTCTATTTTAGTGATCATAAAAATCTGAGATAAAAAGGAATGTACTTCCCTTTTGTTTGTTCTGCTTATTCTTTTCATCATTAACATCTTCTAATTGAGAATCCTTCCCTAATTTCTTCTTAAGACATTGATGACGAGATACACTTTGTTAAGCATTGTTGCGTTGTTGTTATAGCATTGTTCCGTTTTGTGTTATTTGTGTTATAATTCATCTGAAGTGATGTTGTACTCTTGATAACGGCCTTCAAGCTGGATTGGCGATGGTATCCAAAGTGAGTTGTGTGGCTAGAATAGCTGTGATATTGTCGCTACTTTGGCAAGAAAGTCTTATTGTATTTGAATAATACAAACGCTGATTTCCATTCGTCTTTCATCTTCACGCTAGTTGTTTCCTTTCTTTATGTGATATTTCTACCATCCTGTTAAAATGAGAATTAGTTAAACACTTTTGTGTTTCTTCGCAAGTCTTTTGTGTTGCGAGCATGTAAATAAATTATAAACTAATTGTTTGCGAGTATGTAAATTAATTTTTTGCGAGCATCGCAGGATTAATTAATTGTTGCTTCTGAAATGAGGATTTTTCTTTGTTGGAGTTGTGCATCGTCCAACAGTCTTCTTATTAACAGATCGACACTGATGACCAAAACTCTTGCCTTGCTCGCTGGTTTTGCAATGTAGTATTCCACTTGTTTACTTCCTTGATATTCCCCTTAACCCTTGCTCGCTGGAAAGTGATTCATAACACATTATAGTCACAGTATAGTCACATTCTTTTGTCTTTTATGAAATAGTCTTTAATTTTCTCTGCCTCTTGTGAAGTAATCTCTACCCCGTAAACATCTCCATTGATTAATTTACTTTATTGTCTCTGCATGATATTGGTCTTTTTCTGTCCTTGACCTTTCATGAGTCACGCTGCACATATTTACTTTATTGTCTTTACTTTGAGAGTACATGCCATTAGAAAAATCATATCTGATACTTGGCCAACGAATAACATAGGAAATTTATTTTTTCCTTGAACTCTCATATTTGATACTTGGCGATGGTCTAACTGATCTTTGTCCAAATGCTGTAGGTACAGTCTTGAGCTCATGGGATTCTAGTGATTTTTCTCGAAATCATTAACTTTACAAATGTGCATATTTTCTCTTAAAATGCATATTTTCCTCTTAGAATCATTTCCTCTTGTTTAGTGCTGGCACTTTTCTTATTTAGGACGTAGAAAAAGAAAACACATTTCTATCTTTATTTTCCTGCCTTATGAATTACTGCCAAGTCTTGCTTCTTCCTGCGAGCATCAGTAATCAAAAGTTAAGATCAATATAAAATAAAAGTTCTCAACGGTTCATGTCCCTTGCATATGGGTTTGAAAATCAAAATTAATAAACAGTGAAACTATTATCCAAATTAGTTTTGAATCAAAATCCTGAGATTGTTTTGGTTTATTGATGAATATAGCTTAATTGGATGAAAGAATTTTCGAAAATCATTTTATGAAATAGTACGGTTAAGGAAATGGAAATGGATCCATCCTTCTGAAATCTTTTGTCACAAGATTATAAAGAAATTCCAGTTTGCGTCTAAATTTGAGAAGGTAATTCACATTTCACGAAGAACAAAAATTAATCAAGAAATGAAAAGTATGAGAAGAGATTAATCATTTTGGATGAATTTTTGGCGTAGCTTTATGTGGATTTCATTTTGTTGACAATTTCTTCGCCTCTGCTTCTGATCTTCGATTTTTCCACTTCTCTTTCTCTGTATACATTTCTCTCCCAAAACTTCTATATTTTCCCCTGTATCCCTTAGATACAATTGAATTCATCATCGACAATTGCTAATTTCTATTTATTTTCGTCCCTGTTTCTAGCGCCAAAATGTAGTTGCTGGATTTCCCACAACACACCCCTTGTAATATCTTGATAATAATCTCTTGATCTAAACTAATTTGATATTAAAAGTATGATTAAAATTCTAAAAATTGTAAATAGACACACGGATTTTTACATGGTTCGATCAATTTGATCTACATCCATGATTCTTCACTATGATTGTTTAAATTTACATTTGATTTACATTGATAATCTCCATTAATGGAGTTCTAAATCTAGTTTTGGGGAAGAAGATGATAAAGAAAAATATATTTTTCTCTCTCTAAAAATCTCTCTACAAAATATTTCTCTCTCTCCTAAAACTGTCTCTCTCCTCAAGACTCTCTCAACTCTCAAAAATACATCATACTTTTCTGAATCTATTGGATCTCTATTTATAGGAAATTACATAATGGGTGACAACTAAGATGTCCTCTAATTTCGGATATCTCTCGCGATATTATCGCAGTAGCTATACTATTCCTTCTCGCAAGCATCGTAACCATCGCTAGTCAATCATGTTATTTTTGTGTTTCTTCAATCGTCAACTGTTATGTCATTATTTTGTGACACTCGCAAAGTGTTGTTGGAGAACTCGCTGTGACGCTTGCAGAAATGTTGTTAATCTCGCCAGAATATTGTTGTGGCGATATTCTAGTACTACAATTTCACAATTCATATGTTATGCTAATCATTGTGTGAATTTGTTACTAGAATTGCAGATTGTTTTCTGGGCAGACTACCAGATTTTCAGATTGTTGGTATATGGACGATAACAAAAGAGTCGGGCTGATGACTTTAAACCAAGCGCTAAGTGGGAGGCAGCCTATAGGTTTTGTATCTTAAACCCTTTTTTTAAATTTTTTTATTTTCATATCATATTCTCATCCCCATGTTTAATTTAATTGAATTCGAATTTATTTTAGAAGAAAATTATGACGAATACCTTTTCGTCAGAAAAATTCAGACTGCGCATATTTCAGTCCAGAGACCATAACTGTCTGAGCGTTTGTATAAACACTGTGCCATTTTGATACTTCGTAGAAAAACGTAGATGAACAACTTTTGTGAATGGATTTTTCCCAAATTCCTTACCAATTTGCACAGTTTTTGCGTTATATATGTTGTTACGTCAGAATTCAGAACTTTCGGTTTAACACATTGAGGACAATGTGAAGTTTAAGTGTGGGGGAGTATTTTGCATATAGATTTTTCAATTTGTTTGTATATATTTGAATAAAACCTCCAACTTTTAGAGATTTTAGAGTCACTATCATACTTCTAGGTATGTTTACATAGAGATTCTGACCGACATAACTGAACTTGGAAGTGTTAGGGAACTACATTCGGATTTCTTACGAATTGGAGTGTTAAATAATGGATTTAATCATGCCGGTAATGCAAATTAGGAGAAGGGAGAAATGCATTATTAGAGTTGCTGATCAATTATTAGTGGAGACTACCCATTTTCATATCAACCAAGGCACCAAACCAAATTTTCTTTGTAGCTGACTAAAGAGCTTTCTTGTGAGTGTGTGTCACCGTACGTTAATTCCGGGTAGAATGGTGAGCTACCCAACCTCCCACCAATAGAAGCACTATTTTTGATCTCTTGAGTGCTAATTTTGTCAATCATGAGGGTGACGTTTATAGACGAAAACCATCTTCTTGTAGTTTGATTTGCAGTTAGCACCATTCTCTCTCTCTCTCGCCAACAACAGGTCCATAGAAACACATCATCATCAACAAGGGAGCGACATCAAAAATCTACAAGGAAAGTTGAAGACGTTTGAGGTTTACAAGAAACAATACAAGGAAGAGCAAATTTCATATCCAAGTAAAGCAACATGCAATGAGAAGATTTTTATATACATGTTGAAGACTTACATATAAGGAGCGGAATTCTATATCAAAGTGGAAGACTAAGTACAAGAGCGAAGAAAATCAAAAGATGAGAGTTATTGAAGTTTATGATACAAATACAATACAAGTTGTGAAGATCAAAGTGGTAAAGTACTTCTTTCATGGCCATGTTATTTTAATTTCGTTATTAATTTTTGTAGTTGCAATCTTTTAGTTAAAAAAGAAAAAAAAATATAGAAAAAAAGAAGAAGAGAAAACGCAAAAAGATTTGCACTTAGGTTGTTATTTGTTCAATAAGGCCATAGGAAAGAAAAATATATAAAGAAGTTTCAAGAAACAAGGAATAGAGGAAATAGTTACAATTGTCAAAGTTTTATGAAGTTCAAGAGTTTATCATTAATAGTTGAAGACCGAAGACGAAGACCAAAAAGATGAAGAAGACGAGTTGAAGACTATGTTTCCATTAGATGTTGTGAGAGTGGTGTTATCATCATTTCAATCGAATGTGAAGGTGGTAAGTACTCTCATCCTCGCAATAATGGTTGATTTCCTTTCTTAGAGATCATCAGAAAAGGTCTTTTTATTTTCCACGTTTTTGTGGAGTCTCCAGAAATAATTCGGAAGGTTTCCTCTCCACCATTCAACGTGTATAGGAGTACCTCTTCATTCATACCTGCACACATGTGAGACCCATAAAAAAGCCGTCTTATTGAGTGCAATTATCATAAAATCCTTTTAAGTGAGGCAGAATTCGAGGCGAAATGCTTATTGATCGCTCTCAAACACGCATTCTCTCATTATGGTGTGGTTATTTCTCACTCAAGATTAAAGAATGAATATGTTCTTTGGTATTTCTAACTTATCATTACTAGCATGCAGAAACTCTATGTCCTCATAGCTCTTTGGATGCTTGGGAAGCTGGAACACTTTGAAGTTGGAGTAGGTTTTGTGGGTATACCTCTCGAAAGCCCACACGAGACTATAACTCATCCATTGGGAAACCTAGGGGTTTAAAGGCTTGTTACACATGCTAAGTTCAACCGTATCCTCGACGACATTGAGTTGTTGTATTTATATAGTTTGCTCGAGAACTAGCAAAAGCCAAGTGTGGGGTGATAGGTGTAGAATACACCTAATTTACTATCTAATAGTTTATGCTTTCTTTGCTATTTTTCTTGTAAATTATGTATTTTACGTGTGTTTTTGAGTTATTAGGTACTCTGGAGTCGCACAGACAAAAAGAAGGAGAAATCACCCAATTTGAGTAACAAAGGGCAGAATTGTCATTTCATAGGGCGAGCACTATCTGGAGCCAAGTTATGGTTAAGGGGTTGCCATCTAGGGTATCCCTTATCATTTACTCAAGGATGAAATCAAAGACTTCGGGTAGCCCTTATCCAGAAGATATGTGGTTGTTAGCACCCAATTTGGGTGGTTCTTATTTTGGGCGTTTAAATCTACACCAATTATTGACTTAACCCTAAAAACGAGAAGACATTCTCGTTCACTCATTCAGATGGCCAGAAATTAAGAAGAATAGCGGCTGTGCTTGAGCTGCTGTTGTCCGAGTAATTGGAAGAGAAATAAATCGAGAGAGAGAGAGAGAGCTGTGAGATGCAGAGAATTTTGTTGCTACAATAATCCAAGAGCTGCTATTGAATTTGTGAAATTGTATATGGAAGAGACGACGAATTAGGATCTGCTGCTGAAGATCGAGAACAGATTGAATCTGGGAAGAAAATGGTGATTTCAAGTTCCAGTGGCTTAAAATTGAGATGGAATTTGGGTCGAGTTCCATGGGTGTTGATTAAATTTAATCAGCAAGAAGAATAAGGAGCTGTTAATGGATGCAGAGATGATGAAATCTCTCAAATAGGGTTTTCACTAATTAGGAGTTTTGAGATTGAACAGAGCAGAATGGGTTCTGGTGGAAGTTGGATGAAAGAAGAATAAAGAAGGTTGCTGTCAGGGTTCACAGAAGATTGAGAAGGTAGAATTGGTGGTGTTGTTTTAGTGAGATGGCTTGAGTATGTGCATTGCAGGTTCTGCTGTTAAATACAAGAGTTGAGAGTGGGTTTGGTTCCAAACTCAGGTGACAGAAAAGCTGTTAAGTCATTGAGCAGAAATTGAAGAATGGTGATGTTCTGAGGTTTGAAGGAATTGTGTGGTGGTTTACTTGAAGATTGGACTGGTGTCAAGCTAAGTTTTTGTGGTGATTACTGCTAAGAGATTTAGGAGATGATTTTGATGATGGTTAACTATTGCGGCTGAAGCCTGAATTGAATGAATGACACTGGTGGTTTGAACTGATGGCAATGAATTGTGAAATAAGTGAAGGGCTTGAGCTTGAAATGCAAGAGACTTAGAATGGCAGCTGCAGTTGCAGTTGCAGTTGGTGGGGATTGTGATTGAAGTTGCTGTGCAATTTCAGGAGTTGAAGCTAGGGTTGTCATGAGCCAAAGGTGGTGCCATGGTTGTGGTTCAGTCACTGCAGTTGCAAGTGCAGCTGGTGAACTGTTGATTGTGTTGTTGCACTTGCTGATTGCAGGGACTTGGGAGTTGAGCAGATGGAGCTGCTAATGGTAAAGATGTGAAGGGTCATGGAACTGGGAATTTGTGATGCTGCAAGGGCTAAGCTGGCAAGGTTTAATCTACAGAAAGTGTTGGCGGTGTTGCTATATGCAGGGAGAGAAGTGGTTACTGCTATGGGCCTTGATGGTTGCAACCAATAGATGAAGGTCAGGTAATGCAGTGGGAAATCTTAGTCTGCAGCTGTAATGGTGAATGGCAGCTGAGATTACATAGTTGGTAGTGCAATAGCTAAATGAAGTTGCAGGTGACATGAAGTTGTCATGAGAAGAATTGGTGTTGCAGCTGGTGTTGGAATTGCAAGGAAAGTTATGCAGTGTAGCTGAATGACAGAGCACATCCATCTTGGCTGTGAAGCACAATGATGGTGCGGCAGGGCCATTATGGCTGGAGAGGATTGCAACTGAATTGGCCTGGCAACTCAGCCCAGTCAGGCGAGTTTGACCCGAGCTGACTCAGTGGTTTGACTCGGTGACTAACGATAGACTGACGGTTGAACTATTTGACCGTTAGTCCTAATGGTTGACCAACAGAATATACCTTGACCGGAGGGGAATCTCAGGTTGCCGGCGGTGACAAATTCCGGCCAAAAACATAATTTTCCGGCGAGCAAAAAATGCAGAATTTTGGGTGGACTTCTCTCATGTGTGTGAAGACTTAGAATTGGGAATTCGATGAAAACTTGGAAGTTTTGGAGAATTGGACTAGAAATTGGAATATGGCTCAATTTGGGAAAGTGGTGTTCTTATGGAATGAGGAATCTTTTCCTACAAAGATATGGAGAGTATTGAGGCCTATAAATAAAGGAGTTCTCTACAACTTTTTACACACATCTACTTTGGAGAAGGAGTTAAAGTGCACAAGGATTGGAGGAAGGAGCAACCATCATCTTTTCAATAAGTTTTTCTTTCTTCCTTAATTATTATTATTATTGTGTGAATTCCAAATTATGAGTAGCTAATTTTCTTATTGATTGAGGATGAATTCCTAGTTCTTAACATATGGTTTGAGTTTTGTTTCAATTCTACTTTGAAGTTTTTCATATGATTATCGTTTGTTTTTACTAATATTAAAGTTTATGATTGATTGATAGGTTGTTTGGAGTGCACGCTAAATTGATTTATTAATTTAATCTAAAATCTAGTGAAAGTTAGGGAATACGTAATAGTTTCTTGACTTTTTACACAGGTAGAAAACACAAGACCTTGCGGAGGGATTCTGTGGAGCAATTTTGTGTGAAAACAACGCTAGAAATTGGACCAAGCGAACCGAGTCTAACTACTAGTACTAAACCTAAGTTCATAAATCTTAATGCGTTCGGGGAATTACATCTTGTAAGCGTACCTCAAGGTGGTTCTTTTGAATATAATCTGATAACTAAGCGGACTTGTTACTCGGTGAAATAAGGAATTTTGGGGTTAGCTAAGCGAACCTGTTGTAGGTACCGAATATCACAAGGCATTAACTTACGAACATCGTGACAAATATAAGAGGAAACAGTTACAAAACAATACGAAGATAGAGGAAGCACAGGGAAGTATGAATATTTGCGAAGATAGAATAAACTTACGAAGATGGGTTGCGATACTTCGCAACACATATACAGCTGTATAAAGTTCATTATAAATAGGAGTTCAAAGGTAAAATTCAGGAGGTTCTTTTGATGAGTATTAGAAATTATCTTAGGAAAGAGAATAGAGAAAGTTGTAACTATTCTAGTTCCATTTAGATACTTCTTTGTAATCAATTGAGAGAATTAATAAAAAAGTTGTCATTCAACATCAAGAACTTCTCAAGTTTTACTAATTCTACTGAGGGTGTAGTTGTAGGTTGTTCTGCAACTACATAATTGGCGCTAGAAACAGGGATTGTGATAGCCAAAATTTGAAGGAATTGTGGAAAATTTGAAGATCAAATGGAGTCAGTGGATGGAGATTGCAAAAAAGAAGAATGTAATATGATCACAAAGACAATGATTGATGAATTTCATAATAACATGAAGGGAAAGATATACAAGCGAGATTGTAGAGGAAGAAAGATCATGGAGGAGGAGAAAATAACAACTTTAGAAGAATGGGAAAAACAGAAAATCACATTTTCAGTAGCAGAAATTCCAAATGAAGACTTGAACCACACTTCACCATTGGTGATCACAGTTCCAGTCATGCGAGAAGAGAAGAAAGCTATAGAAAAATGGAAATTAAACCGAATCTTGGTTGATACAGGGAGTTCTGTTAATATCATATTCTATCATGCACTTAAAGGGATGGGAATTAAAGATGAAGAAATCACAAATTCAAAATATCTCATTCATGGATTAGGAAAATCTACAACAAAATCTAAGGGGGAAATAGCACTGCGAATATTGCTAGGAGAAATCTAAACACATATAGTCTTATGTGTGATAGATATGGAATCTCCATATAATATGCTGATAGGAAGGTTGTGGATTCATGCGATCAAAGCTGTTGCTTCAACATTACATTAGAAAATCAAATTTCCTACACCAAATGGAATACAGGAAATAAAAGGAGATCTTGATAGTACAAAATTTTGTTATCAGATTGAAGTAAAACAGTGTGGGGGGGGGAGCAAGAAAGAAACAATTTCGTAGAAAACTTGCGAAGGAGGTAAAAAAGGTATAAGAATTCAGAGTGTATACAATAAGATCAAAGGAAGGGAGAGGAATACCAAGTGAGATTCCAGAAAAAGAAGGGGAACCAGCAAAAATAATCAAAGAGCCAACACCTATGGGGGAACAAAGTCCAAGCTATGTTGCAGCTGAACCAACTAAAGAAGTAAATATTGGAAGTAAAGAGGAGCCTTTATTCTTGCGAATTGGAACTAAGATGGATGAGGAAGAAGAAAAGAGAACTATTGATCTCTTACGAGAATATAAAGATATATTCGCAGGAAGTGTAGATGAGATACCAGGAATTGATCCATCAGTGGCGTGTCATAGATTGAACATCGATAAAAACGTAAGACCATTCAAACAAAGAATAAGGAAGATATCACAAAGTTATCATGCACAGATAGAAGAAGAATTACAAAAGATGCTGGATGCAGGAATCATAATGGAAGAAAAATACCCAGAATGGATTGCGAATATGGTCATTGTTCCGAAAAAGAATAAAGGGATAAGAATTTGTATAGATTTCACTGATCTAAACAAAGCCTGCCCCAAAGATAACTTTCCATTACCAGACATACCACAAATGGTGGAATCAGCTGTAGGACATGATATAGTCACTTCACTTGATGGATATAAAGGGTATAATCAAATATCACTCGCAGAAGAAGATCAAGAACATACTGCCTTTTTTGCTCCAAGAGGTTTGTATTGTTATGTGAAGGTGCCATTTGGTTTGCGAAATGCGGGTGCTACATATCAACGAATGGTTGAAAAAGTGTTCGCAAAGTGGATACATAAAACTTTGGAAGTATATGTAGATGATATGTTGATAAAAAGCAAAGAATCCAAAGATCATGTGCAAGATTTGAAGGAAATATTTGAACAAATGAGAAAGTTCAGCATCAAATTAAATCCTGAGAAATGTATAATTGGAGTTGCGTCTGGAAAATTCTTGGGATATATAGTATCAAAGGAGGGAATACAAGTTGATCCAGAAAAAGTACAAGCAGTTCGTGACATGCCAACACCTGCAACAGTAAAGGAAGTACAAAATCTAAATGGACTCTTGGCTTCACTCGGAAGATTTATTTCGCGAATGTCAGATAAGTGCAAACATTTTTTCAACATACTTAAGAAGGGAGCAAAATTCAAGTGGACTGATGAATGTGAAAAAGATTTTCAAGGAATCAAAGAATATCTCACAAATACATCCATATTACAGAAACCAGAGAAAAACAAAGAATTATTGGTATACCTCGCAACAACTCCATATGCTCTAAGTGCAGTTCTGTTGCGAACAGACGCAGGAATAGAAAGGCCCATTTACTACATCAGTAAAACTTTTAACGCATCATAGAGAAATTATTCTAAAATGGAGAAGTTAATCTTAGCCATGGTTTATGCATCATTCAAGTTACGAATATACTTCCAAGCACATGTGATAAAAGTGGTAACCAAGGTGCCAATTGAATCAGTTATGAAGAACACCAAAAGGTCAGGGAGAATAGAAAGGTGGAATGCACAAGTAAACCATTAAAAGATAAAATACGAAGTATTATCATCGCAAAAGTCACAAGTCGTCGCAGATTTCTTGGCAGAATTTCCTTTGGAAGAAGATGAAGCAGTAGAAGAAATGATGGATGTTGAAGAAGAGTTTGGGAATCCAAAAGACTTGTTAACAGAACCAAATAGATGGGAAATTTTAGTTGGCGGATCATCCAACAGTGAGGGGAATGGAATTGGAGTTGTGTTGATCTCACCAGAAGGAGAAAGAACAACATTCTCATTCAGACTAGAATTTGCATCCACGAACAATGAAACAGAGTACGAAGCTGTAGTGCACGCATTGAAGATCGCAATAGAAAATAAGATTGAAACTATAAGGATAACAAGTGATTCGCAGCTGGTAATTTGTCAAATTAAAGGGGAATATACCACAAATGAGTCTTCCTTGAAGAAATACAAGAAACTTGTTGCTGATTTATCTGCGAAGATACCAAAATTAAAGTGGAGGCATATAACAAGGAAATACAATCGACTCGCAGATGCTTTTGCATTCATTCCAAGTATGATGACAAATCCTAATACAAGAAATATCAAAATTCAGACGATTCAACACCCATCGGTGAACAAAGAAAAAGAAATTGAGGAGGCAGTTGCGATGGAAGTAGAAAGAGAATTACCAAATAACATCGCAGATTAGAGAAAAGAAATTCATGCATATCTCGCAAAAGGAGAAGTATCCAGGAACAGACTAGAAGCACATAAATTAAAGAGTCGTGCAACAAACTATGAGCTACGAGAAGGAATTTTATACAGAAAATCTTTCAGTGGACCACCTCTCAGGTGCTTAACTCGTGAAGAAGGAGAAAAAATATTGAAGATGTTACATGGAGGAGAAGCTGGCAATCATAGTGGGGGAAGATCTCTAGCGTACAGAGCAAAGATACAAGGATATTACTGGCCTTATATGAATACAGACGCAAAATTGTTCGTACGAAGATGCAAGGAATGTCAACGACATGGTAAAAGAATTCATGCACCAGGGGCAACATTAACTTCTTCAACAAGCTGCTGGCCTTTTGGGAAATGGGGGTTGGATATTGTTGGACCATTTCTGCCTGGATCCGAAAAAAGGCGATATTTGATAGTCGCAACAGATTATTTCACGAAGCTCGCAGAAGTAAAAGCAGTACAGCATATTCGTGATAAAGATGTTTTTACGTTCATATTTGAGAACATCATTTGCAGATACGGAGTTCCAGCACAGTTAGTATCTGATAATGGAAAACAATTTGAAGGGCAGAATATAGAGATGTTACTAAGTGCTTTTAGGATAAAATGTGGGAAATCAACTCCGTTATATCCACAAGCTAATGGACAGGCAGAGGCAACAAATGAAACAATTGCAGATACAATCAAAAAGAAATTAGAAGGATATCTCAAAGGGTGGTGCGAGCAAGTACCTAGTGCAGTCTGGGCATACAATAAAACTAGAAGAGAGGCAACTGGAATGTCTCCTTATTGCTTAAGATATGGAGTAGAAGCAGTATTACCAACAGAGGTTTTAATTCCGACAACAAAGAAAGAAGCTTGGGAAAGAAATTTAAGTGCAGGGGTAATATTAAGTGAACTGGATGATTTGGAAGAAAAAGGAGAAAAGGTGTTGCACCATATGAAGATTTATCAGGAACGATTAGCTCGAGAATACAACAAGAGAGTCATTGAACGTGAATATCAACCAGGTGATTTGGTCATGCGAGAAACACCTCCATATCAGAAAAAAAAATGGAGGAAAATTAGCACCAAAATGGGATGGACCATATGTTATCAAAGAGGTTGTAGGAAGCGGAGCTTATCGGCTGATGGATCCAGAAGGGAGAGACATGGGTTTGAGACTTGGTAGACCTTGGAATAGACTGTATTTGAAAAGGTATTATCCATAAAACTCATGATAAATTTTACGAATATTGTTAGCTCGCAGGAAATATGCAAAAATTACGAATTTCAAATTTTTTATTGCGATTAACTTTCATTAAAGAAAGATGCACACATTAACTTGCGAAGAAAAGACCGCAATTTGCGAATAAAAGACCACAATCTGTGATCAGCTTTCAAAAAAGAAAGAAAGCCGCAGAAATATTACACAGTCAAACCTTTGTGGCGTACAACCTAGTTTGCGAAGAAAAATTTCGTAAGAGCCAAAGTACTAAAGTGCGTCATTTAAGGGGGTACCTATAAGCATGGCTCAGGGACACCGGAACACCACCAAGGCACCTGAGTACATGGAACTTTACGGGGTACAACCCAATAACGGGGTACCTATCCGGGTTAGACACCTTGGATTCTCACCTAATCTTGCGACATTACGCAATATTATGCGGTGTAACATGATTTAGGTTGGGCGACTAAGGCATACTGTCTTTCCCAAGAAGTGCAGAAAACGATCAAGGCGCCGAGGTACACGGTTGAGTCAAGAGTGCCGGGTGGGCTTGAAGCACATCTGCCATTTTTGACAAGTCTTGGCAAATGATGCACTTGGCCCAAAGATACCCCATAGGGTGCAACCTCGTAACTATAAGCCCTATAGGCAAAAAATATAAGAGGTTGCGATCAAAAGATGGTTGTTTTCAGAATCGGATGGGAAGAGCTAACCTTGTATGGTCGATGTACGCTTCCTTGAAGGGGCATCCAAGGGGAAGATAAAGGGCAGCACCCTCCATTAGGGAGCTGATACGTGCTATAAGACGCAAATTTCACGAGGCTTCTTGTTTGCAAAAACATAAAGGCTTGTCATATTTGTGCAACAAATGAATTCCTGCGAGCATTCTAAAAAAAATATATATATATATACAAAGAGAACTCGCAGAACATAACAAAGAAGTTAAGATGAGATCAATGGGTTATTACATGAAAGTGTAAAAACGTCCTGCGATTTCATCGCAAGATGATAATGTCACGAGGTTGTATATTCGCAAGAATGTTCAAACTTGTCATATTATCGCAAATACAAAAATATTATCACAAAAGAGGTGGCAAAATAAGACCTTTACTTAGGAAGGCATGATAAGACCACAACAATTAATGAAAATTATTCCATCAATATCATTGGAGAATTTTTACAAGAGTATATATATCATGAAGTTCTGACAAAGAAGACAGCTCCGTCAATATCATTGAAGAATTTTTACAAGAATATAAATCATGAAGTCCTAAAAAAGAAGACATCCCTATTGAAGAATTTTCATGAAGATATAACAAAAGATGCGATTTTGCTCGCAATCAAAAAACAGATAGTTCGTATTCATTAAATTTTACGAGAATTACATACTTCTTATACTTCTTCATATACTGAATATTTCTCCACAACTTGAATACTTCTTATAATTCTTCAAGAACGTCTCATATTTATTATACTTCTTCAATGGATACTTCATTTTGCGAAGGTTAAGTACTTATTATACTTCTTCATACATTGAGTAATTCTTCATAGATTGAATAATTCTTATACTTCTTCATACATTGGATAATTCTTTACGGATTGAATACTTCTAAAACTTCTTTAAAAATATTTTATACTTCTTATACTTCTTAAGGATATTTCATACCTCATATTTCTTATATTTCAAAGGGAGGATTTCTTGTTCACAATCACAACAAGCTGAAGCTTCGTAAGTTGAATTAGGGAAGATATTCTAATACTTCCAACAATGTTTAATCATCTGAAGAGCAATAATAGGGGGAAAGGAGATACTAAACTATATTCTTTGAGTTATATTATTTCTCTTCATAAGATCAAATGATGCAAATAAGGAAAGCATTCAATTTAAGAAAGGTCAAATTAATAAAGGTCAAATCACCTTCGCAAAATATCAAATGTACTTCTTAAAAGAACAAAAATAGTAGGAATAATTGTTTGCAAAAAGAAAACCAATAGTAGCTGAAAGAAGGAGTTCAATGGAAAGGAGAATAAGAGAATAAATGATAATTTGAGAAAGAATATTATTATGATTCATCAACACTCTGTGCTGGATCTCTAAGATGAGCAGGGTTATTAGCAACTTTCGACTTTTGTGAAATATCATCCTTTGAAGAATCTGCAACAGGAACATCTCCTTGAGGAATAGATTCTTTTTCATCATCACTCTCATAATCAAAATCACTATCAGGCTCGCGAACAACTTCATCGTCAGATATTTTCAGAGGAGTAATTTTCACAGGAGGCAAGGCTCTTGATAAGAGAATGTTATTCGCAAAGACTTGAGCTTTCAGATGACTTTCACTAAGTATAGCTTTCTGATGGTTGGTATCTTCGACATCTTTGTAATAAGCAAGATAGTTGAATCTCCGAGTAGCACGATCACGAGAGTTGATTAAGCGAGTAGAAAGCAAATCATTTTTCTTACGAAGCTCAGAACAGGAGGCTTCTAATCCAGCCTTAGCATTGCGAAGGTTGTTCTCAGATTCTGCGAGTAAAACAAAATTTAAAAGGTCAAATTTGCGAATATAACAAAATTTAAAGATACATCAGAGGTAGTCAAATTTTAATGACTACCTTCTCTTTGAGAAATAAGAGATTGAGCTAAAGATAGACAACAATTCTTCATTTGATCCATCGCATTATCAAAACCATCACCAACTAATCCTTTAAGTCTAGACTGAAGCTTCTGATCTTTAGAAAGAAGAAAATTTTTATCCTTCGCAAGTTTGGTATTAAGACTTTTTAGTTCAGAATAATCTTCTTCAAGTTGATTCTTCTTAGTACTTAAGATTATATTCTTATTAATAAGGGACTTCTTCTCAACGGCAAAAGAGCTTCTCTCTGCATCTGAAGACTTCTTTAATTCCCCAAGTTCACCTTTTAACAAAGAAAGAAGATTTTCTTGATCGCAACATTTATTCTGAAGAGTATCTAATTTTTGCGAAGAAACGATCATTGTATTCAAATACGAGCATTTGTCTTCTGATAAGGTTTTGTTCTCTTCTAATAAGGTTTCTACTCTCAATCCGGCTTTAGTTAAAGAAGAAGTAAGTTGAGATATGTCATCATTCAAAAAAATTCGGTCGTAAATCAGTTGGGTATTCTCTTGAAAAATGGCATCAAAATTATCAAGAGCACACGAATAAAGATTAGATAAATGGGAGAATTGGTTCAAGAGGCTTTCATGCTTGGCTTGATATTCTGTTGCATCTGATTCATGGCGAAGTACCAATCTTTTACATTTCTGGATGGATTCTATAAAGGGGAATGGGTTTTAATGGGTGTTTCAAACATATGAAGAACAAAAGTAAACAAAAGGGGAAAATATGAAGATAGTAATCATACCTTTCAATTCATCATTCCTTTTGCGAAGTATCGTACAATCAAGATAATCATTCTGAAGCTGATAATTCTCTTTGCGGAGATTCTCACATTCTGCTCTTGAAGACTTCAGAGATTGGCGAAGCAATTCAACTTCTTTTTCCAAGGATTGGTGTGAAGTAGAAATATCAGGATTGATGAAATTATTTAGTTCTTCGCAAAACTCATATTGCGAACAAACATTAGTAGACTTCGCAGTATTATTCAAAACCTCAGATAACATTCGAAAAGTTGACTAAATTCCATCTCGAATTTCTTGATGAAGAGGAGAAGAATTTGAAGGAATAAGAGCAAGTTGTAAATTGTCTGGAGCAATAGCACTCAAAGGATTAGGAGTCAAGATAGGCTTTTCAAGAGACGGTGTTGAAGAAGTATTTTCGAGGGTTGATCTTGAAGAAGTGTTGATAAATTGACATTGGTGGGAGATTGAAAACTGGGTAATGGAGTAGAGGAAGGAGTTTGCGAAGAAGTATTTTCACGAGGAGGAGAGGGAATTCCTTATCCATCTCAGGAAGGAAGTCATCAATTGAAATTATTGGTGTAGGGTTAATCACTCGAGATCTCTTGTTGGGATTGGATTTTTCACTAGCCTACGAATCAAAATGTAGATTAAAAACTGAGGCAACAATATATTGTTCAAGAAAGAAGACAGGGTATTTTAACTACCTTTTGATTCTCGGATTTTCTTCTTCGAAGATTAGGGCTTGAATTTCTGGGTGGAGATTTCACCTGAGGAATAGTTTTGCTGAAATAAACCAAAATCAAACAATAAATTATACAGAAATCAAAGAGGAAAACAAGTGAAAAACGTGAAGATAGAAGAAAATTACCTTGGAGAACTCATGATGATATGAACAGGAGGAAAAAATGGTAATGGAGAGTGTGATAAGAAGACAAAATTACAGAAGTAAAAAGAGAAAATAAGAAGAAGAAAAGGAAGAGAATATAAAAGAGTTTATATAAGGGAATAACTAAAAAATAACGGTTACAAAAGACTTGTCCAAATTCTAAAAGACTAAGTAACGGTTATGTTCTCACGATCATTTCTTTTTCGCATAATTGACATGAAAAGAGGCAAGATGTAGGTACCGAATATCACAAGGCATTAACTTACGAACATCGTGACAAATATAATAGGAAAGAGTTACAAAAAAATATGAAGATAGAGGAAGCACAGGGAAGTATGAAGATTTGCGAAGATAGAATAAACCTACGAAGATGTGTTGCGATACTACGCAACACATATACAGCTGTATAATGTTCATTATAAATAGGAGTTCAAAGGTAAAATTCAGGAGGTTCTTTTGATGAGTATTAGAAATTATCTTAGGAAAGAGAATAGAGAAAGTTGTAACTATTCTAGTTCCATTTAGATATTTCTTTGTAATCAATTGAGAGAATTAATAAAAAAGTTGTCATTCAACATCAAGAACTTCTCAAGTTTTACTAATTCTACTGAGGGTGTAGTTATAGGTTATTCTGCAACTACACCCGCTATCCTACGGTTGGTGATAATCTATGACTAATGAAAAGTGGAAAAGAACATAACTTAATCATTGTTTTGCAGCGAAGAAGGATTCCTTGATCTAGTATCTCTTATTGAATTCAACTTACACTTTTAATTACTTTGTTTATTTCTTTTGCTTTTAAAATCTTGAACCAATACCCCCCTTTTTGTGACATTATAAGACAACTATAATCTCTTGCTCCTCGTGGGATTGACCTTGACTACCCTATATTACTCTTTAATTAGGTAGTAAAGTATTAATTAATTTGTTATGGTTACAACACGCATACATGGGGGAATTTGTTAAGTGCATATTTTGCATATATTTAGTGTCGAATCCATGCTATTAATTGCTTATATTCTTGCAAATTATTATATATTACGTTTGTTTTGTTTTGTTTATGTTTTGCTAGGTGAATCATCCAAAATAAGTGAATTTGCATTTTATTGTGCAATAAAAGAAGTAAGCTACAAACGGAAAAGGTCCAAAGACCAAGTAGAGCTCGTTCGAATCTAGGAGTGCTTTATATCATCGTGAAGAGGACAAAAAGACGAAGCAAACGGCGAAATAATCGAGTCAATCCGACGTCATATGAAGATTCTAGAAGCAATCCAACGTTGACGTACAAGACTGAACTGTCATTCCTGCAAAACTGACAGTTAAAAGGTGATTTCTAAAGGCACCCAGTCTTATTACTCAGGGAGCCACCATCTTCTTCTTGCATTATCTCAATTCATGGAACGATAATGAAAGAATGTATGGTTATGTTTGAAGGAGGAGTTGGATGGTTCATGGAGTTGGAGCTCTATTATTACACAAGTTTGTTCGGAGTTTTAATCATCTTATCGTTTGTTTTCACTACATCTAAATTTTATGAGTGATTCTTAGATTGATTTGGAATGCATACTCGATTATTCTATTAATTGTTCTATTGCTAGTATTGGGTTAGGATATCCGTGTAATTGTTGAATAATCCTTACACAAGTAGAGAACGTGAGACCTAGCAGAGGGATTCTGTGGAGCAATCGTGTGTGAAGATAACACTAGTAAGTGGACCTTGCGCTAAGAGTATAACTTCTAGGATCAACCTAAGTTCACATAACTTAAAGCTTCCGCTAGGTTACACCTTGAGTGCACTACTACTTGGTGGTTCGGTTGGATAGAATTTTATATGCGAGCACTTCGGTATCAAGTTACATAAGGAACTTTGGGGGATGGCACTGCGCCAGCTGTTTCCTACGGTTGGTGATAAATGGTTCTTACGAAGATAGATAAGTATACTAATCCAGTTATCGCTTGGTAACGGTGAAGGACTCCTTGATCATCCTTTTTATCTTATTCTATTTTTATTCTTTTTATTTATTTCATAAACCAACCCCCCTTTTTACTTTGTCTTGCTATCTAAATAACATATCAATTACACAGCTCTCTTTAGGAATGATCTCTTACTACCTCTATATTACCAGTTAATTAGTGGGAAATATCTTAATTAATTTATTGTGGTTACGACACACATCATTCATTTGAGTCATTTGGACTAGTTATGGTGAAGAAGAATATGGTTGATATGAAAGTTATCAATTGGAAAACCATTTGGTTAACTAGTGTTGAACTAACTAATGTATAAGTTTGGGTACGGATTTCACAATACAACAAACGTGTAGTACATGTGTGCATAAAAAGCTATGTTTTCGATCTAACAGTTGATAAATATTAGCTTGTATCTAATTAGGTTTTCATCTAACGGTGAATATTGAATGATTTGTTACTAAGCTAACATTGATTGCATACCCTGATTTGAAAGACTATATAAGGGAGAACTCTAGCAACTGAGAAACCTAATCCCCACACATTCTGTGTGATACTAGTTTGCTAAGCTAGAGTCGATTCTCCTTTAACCTTTGGTTTTATTCTTCTAAAACCAGGTTAACGACTTAAAGACTTCATTAGGATTGTGAAGCCAGACTGATACTACTTTTATCATAGTTGTGTGATCTGATCTTGCATCTTCTATCGTACGAGTACAATTGTAATAATTGGCTTGAGATTTATATCTCCGATAGGAAAGATATAAAAGTAGTCACAAACACTTCGTCTCATCATTTGTGATTCCTCAATAATCTTCTTCGTTGCGTCGATTAATTTTATTGTGAGGTGATTGATAAAGCTGGGCTGTTCTTCGGGAATATAAGTCTGGTTTTATCAATTGGTTCATGTTCACCTTAATTTATCAAAAGACGAAACTCATAGGTTTATTCATGGGAGACGAATTTATCTATCCTTGTAGACTTTTCTGTGTGAGACATATTTGTTTATTAAAGTCTTCGGCTTTGGGTCTTAGCAACTCTTGGTTGTGGGTGAGATCAGCTAAGGGAATCAAGTGCGCAGTATCCTGATGAGATCAGAGGCATAGGAACATAACTGTACCTTGGATCAGTATGAGATTGGTTGGGGTTCAACTACAGTCCAGACCAAATTTAGTTTGGAGTAGTCTAGTGTCTGTAGCGGCTTAATACAGTGTATGTTTAATCTGTACTAGTTCCCGGGGTTCTTCGGCATTTGCGGTTTCCTCGTTAACAAAATTATGGTGTCTGTGTTATTTCTTTTCCGCATTATATTTTTTTATATAATTGAAATAATACAGGTTGTGCGTTGTTCAGTCAATTAGAATATCCGACCTTATTTGTTGTTGATTTAAATTGATTGACACTTGGATATTGTTCTTTAGTACCATCCAAGTTATCTCTCTTTGATTAAGACTCGCAGATTGTATTTGCTTGAGTAAATCAAATTGAGAGATAGAGATAATAAACTCCTTAAGATATTTTCAATAGATTGAGTCTGACTGTCTAGTTGGTTCGCTAGAAAGTAACTAGGAGTTGTCCATACATATTGCAAATCAAAATATTGGGTGTGGTTGTTAGACCCCCGCTTTTTCAATTGGTATTAGAGCATGAAAACATGTTTAAGACCTTACAAATATGTATTTGTAGCGATCTGACTCTATGGACAGAAGTGCTATCTCAATAAATACGCCACCAGATCCAGGGATTCCAGAATTTTCTACCATGAATAATTTAATCAAATCCGTAGTAGAAATTTTGTCTAAACCTTCACCAGGTTTAAAATCCTTTGAAGTATTTTCAGGAATTGAAAAGAAACTTGAAAGTCTATCTTCTGATGTTAATTTTTATCTTCAGAATGAAAAAGAATCTTTTTTTGGACTAAATCAAGTCATGATGAATAGAAATCATGTGGATGTTGATATTGATTTATTATTCAGTGAGAGCGGTGCTCCTCTTGTGTATTCTTGTAGTTGTAATAAACTAGACAAGTTACATGAAGAGTTTAAATTCCAATCAAATGAGAAGTTAGCCTCAAAGCATGAGCTTCTTCATGAAATAATTCATGATAAATTCTACCATGATAGTAATATTGTCTTCACTTTTGAAGAATACAAGATGCCTCTAATCTTCAAAAGAGGTTCCCTGTGCAATACAAAGTACTATCCACATGAAGTATGTAAAAGAGAAATTAGAAATTCAATAAGTATTTGGTTCTCATAATACTCCTTGATAGTCCTATAAAAATTATGGTTGATAGTAATCTCATCTTTTCGAGATGTAAGAGTAGTTGGAAAGAAACTCTCTCTTGGTGTCAAGGTGTGCAAAAAAAAAAAAAATTTGTGTCTTTCCAAAGACACTCGAAACAAATTGAGCTAGTACTTGTTGTTTGTTCCAAACAAGTCCTTATTGCACATGTGCAGTTCGCACTCTTCAAGCCCATAACCCCTTCACGAACGAATATCATTTCCAAACGTGTCATGTCGGCTCATATAACACATCAAAAAGATGAGACTCTTTTCGGTTTTATCAATCTTCTCTTTCCTCTTCTCCGTTCGCAAACTTTGCTGAAACACAAACAGTTTGCATACCCTTGCTTTCTCAATCTCTCATTTTTGAACCAAATTAAATTTGGTTTACCACATTGAATTCAGGAGAAGTTTGCGCACCTTGGATCATGAACAGTTTTTTAGATCATTAACTATTTGCTTCTTTACCATTAACAGTTCGCGAACCAAGTAAGTGTTCTAATTCATTCTGTGTATTTTGCAATTATGAGTAGAAGAAGAACCATGCATGTAGGAAGCTCAAGCCAACAAACTAGAGATGAATCCTTCTTTGATCCTAGTATCGGTGCTGGGTTCATAAACCCTGACGCTCGTGAATTGTACCTAGTGTTTAAAAACAAAACACCCATCTGTAAGAGGTAATATGATGCATCCAAAATAAATATTCCGGGTTTGGTCGAGTTCTTCAATAAGCATAACTGGGGTATAATCCATAAGCCTTTAGGAAGTATTCATGTGGATATGGTCGCACAGTTTTATGTTAATATTCATAATAAAGATGTTGCTCTTTGCTCCTTCAAGACCATGGTAGGAGGCACTATTTTTACTGTGGACCGATATGTCATCCCCAACCTGCTTGATGTACCCCTAGGTGGTGACAGATATCCCCCTCTTGAACTTGGTAGAATATCTTTGGAAGCCTTGTCAAACAGGTTGTTTGATAAAGACCTTTCTCGAAATAATAGAAAGGTGTATGTAAAAGGTGCAAGCCTATTTATAAAAGTTACAGCTAAACTTATTGTGGCAAATATGATGCCTAGCACTTGTGACAGCAACTCTTGGACCAGGGGGCTTACAGAGTTCATCTACTATATTGTTGAGGAGAGGAACATTGACTTCTGTGGAATTTTCATTGATCAAATGATAAGTGTCACACAGAATGTAGGAAAGAAACTAGGTTTCCCTTTCCTTATTTTAGGGATTTGTGCTCTGATCTTGGAGGACCAACTGTTCTGACTATATCAAGCATTGAGAAAATGAGGCCCTCTACTGTTAGGATAGGCTCAAGATCTCATAGAAATCCAGCTGCTGAAGAACTGTCTCGCCTTAGAGAGGAACTTACTGAACTACGAGAAGAAAATATGGTTCTCAGATAGCAGGTAGACTTTGCTGGAAATGATGTTCCAGAATTGTTAGAGAAATTCTATGGGATTGAGAGAGATCATTATGAATGGAGTGACTGATATCCGGCGGTTTTATTTTCCATCTTGGTATTATCTGTTTAAACTTCTGTGTTGGATTTTAAAGTTTATGTCTTTGTGATGTAATAACTTTTATGGCATATTTGTCGTGGATGATATGTTTTTTAATTAAAAGTGTTGTTTGAGTTAAATCCTTGAGAAGTATAGATATGTCAAAAAGTAAAGTCATTCGTAAATTGATATGCAAATATTGATAAGAGAATGAATAGACTTTTGGAAAACACGAAAGTTAAGCCTATATTGTCAATTATTGATGTAAAATAGGTTAAAATATTTTGTGATTCAAGGATTATGTCTATTGTGTGTCATTGTGTAAATAGTGATGGAAACATATAATGAATCCTGGCTTATTCCACGGTATAAGGTCGATTCTCCGATCCACAATTTTTGTGTAAATACTGTGTTGTTCCATGAAGTGTCTTATGTTGAGCACTAAAACAACAAAAGTTGATTGCTTTTTTGATTAGCTTAGTTTTTGTTCCGTAAGTTACTTTATGTTGAACATGATTGAATTAAATTAATCATCTTGTGTGATTATTTAGTTAGCACTACATAAGTTTTCTTATGTTTGAGCATTTCTTTGACTGGGTTGGTTATTCGTGATTAACTTAGTCATTGCTCCATAGATTTCTTATGTCGAGTGTGGCCAATTAAATTGATTACTTTTGTAATTAGTTTGGTTGAGTATGACAATTAGATTATTTGCGAGTCTTAATCTAATTTATTTAAATCTCCATAAGTTTACTTGTGTCGAGCATATTTAGTAAAATCAATCTTGGTCTCCTTGGTTAATATTGTAGATGGTGTATTTTTGACAAAGGCTAAAATCGTAAACCCATACTTATATGTGCTCCTGATCCAGCAATCAGACGAGTATTGAGGCTCATGTCTCTTATCGAAAGCATGAAATCTCATGCTATAAGAATATCTGACTGAGAATACTTTCTCTCAGAGTACATGTAGATGTGTAGTCTCTCAGCTGAGGCAACGGCATATCTTATGAATACTGAGCAATTTCAGTAACTACTTTCATATATAATCGAAAGATTAGGCGTTTCCTAGACAGCTCGCCTGCTAGTATAGAGAAATAACGCTTTCCGGACGATGTTTTCCATGACTATATAAAAGAAATATGACGCTTCAACAAGCTCATATCACATAATTCCTGGATAATTAACGCTCCTAGACGATCGTACTAGTATAGAGCCATCAATTAATTATTCTCAAAATCAATTGATTCATCAACTGAATCCCTGGAAAATATTCAATATTTTCATAATATTTCATTACTTCAATTTATGGTTCTTCTCAGCAGAATTCCATGGGTTAGTAATAAATATTCAACACACGGGCATCTGAGTTACCTTCGAGAAAGCCCCGACCAAAATGGTGTAAGATGTATTCGACAAATAATACATTAAAACACACCTGAATGAACAAACAAGTATTTCAAAATACGACGAGACGATGAACCTATGCAAATAGGAAAGAAAATAATAAAAATAAAATATTCACCAAGACACTGAGGGATGGGACCCACAGTCCGTCCAGTCATGATGTGGCCGGTCCCACGCCCAATTCTATATTTTCTTTATTTTCTTTGATCTCATGAAAATCCCTTCATTTGAACAAATATCCTTTGTTTTAAGGAAACTCCTCCGTTTCAAGGTGTTTCCTTCGCATCAAGGAAATAATATAAAATTGGGAAAGGTGTCATGGGACAGTGCCTATTAGCCGGCCGGCTAGGCCCTAGTCATGGCCGGTCCCACACCTCAGTTCCTCAATATTTTATTATTATTTCCCTAATCCCATGAAAAATCCTTAATCTCATGATAGTTCCTTGATCCCACAAAAAATAATATAAAATTAGGGAAACCTGTGTGACGGGGCCCTAGCCGGCCGGTCATTCCCTAGCTGGCCCCTTACGTCCCATTTTATTATTATTATATTTTTCATGTTTCCATAATCCCATGAAATTCCCTGATTTCATGATGTTTCCTTCAAATTATGAAAATTCTTTCAAATCATGAAATAATACATAAAATTAGGGAAAATCATGGGACCGGGCCCTAGCCGGTCCCACATGTCCCTTATTTTTTATTTTTTTATGTTTTCTTCATCTCATGGAAACTCCTTGATTTCGACAAAACTCCTTGGTTTCAACAAACTCCTTGATTTTATCATATTTCCCTAAAATCATGAATATATTATAAAAAATTAGGGAAAACACCGTGGGACCGGGATCCTTGGCCGGACGGCCATGATTTTATCATATCCGGTCCCACACTTCATGATTCCCTCATTTTTGTTATTTTCCTTCGTCTCATGAAGGTTTTTGACGGTTTTAGCAAAAATCCCTGATTTCTTCATGTTTTCTCAAAATGTTGCTCAAACGCACACCAGAAAATATCGAAATTCTCATAATTGAGATACGAACACTTTGGTGATGTGAGCATGTTACCTTGACCGACCAAGGTTGTCTCTTTGGCTTGCAAGGAGACGGTCCCATGTATTCTCACGATTTGACCTAATTTGCGCAATTACTCGTATTAGGTCCAAAAACTCTTCCAAACAACTTGGAACTTTATGAAACGATCGTTATTCGATACCGTGACCACCCAGGTCAGGTTTTATGACCCCTTGGTCGGTCCCTTATCTCTTCATAATTAATTAGGTTTTATCACCTAAGGTTCAGACGAGCATTATTTTGATAAATAATTAAACCAGCATTTAATCATCCTTTCATCAACTAACCAACTGGTCTTCAGGAGATTGTAGTTGCAGAATAACCTACAACTACACCCTCAGTAAAATTAGTAAAACTTGAGAAGTTCTTGATGTTGAATGACAACTTTTTTATTAATTCTCTCAATTGATTACAAAGAAGTATCTAAATGGAACTAGAATAGTTACAACTTTCTCTATTCTCTTTCCTAATATAATTTCTAATACTCACCAAAAGAACCTCCTGAATTTTACATTTGAACTCCTATTTATAATGAACTTTATACATTTTGTATATGTGTTGCGAAGTATCGCAACACATCTTCGTACGATTATTCTATCTTCGCAAATATTCATACTTCCCTGTGCTTCCCCTATCTTCGTATTGTTTTGTAACTCTTTCCTCTTATATTTGTCACGATGTTCGTAAGTTAATGCCTTGTGATATTCGGTACCTACAGAGATCTTGGTATTTGCTCACGTGAGCATCTGGGCATTACAACCCATAGTCCCATGTAGACGGTCCCTCCTTCATTCTGTGGTTAATTTTCAATAAATCATCAATTGATCAAATTAGGGTCTTGAGTCCAAGGTTCATAATTCTAGATTGAAACACTAATAATTTTACTTTGATCTCATGACCAACATTTTATTATACTCGGTCCAGTTTCCAGTTTCCAGTATTCATATTTAATACTTTATTTTTGTCACGCTATAAATTTTCCTTCAAACGAGCAATATTTGCACAAATCAAGGAATATTGGTTCAACTATCAAAATTCAATAATTCATCAAATGAGCAACATTCGCTCAGATCAAAAATATTTGTTCGCATTGAAATATTGATTCAACTATCAATATTCAGTAACTTATCAAACGAGCAATATTTGCTCAGATGAGCAATACTTGCTCAAATCAAGGAATATTGGTTCAACTATCAATATTCAACAATTCATCGAATGAGCAATATTTGCTCATTTATGTATTATATTCATGTCTCAACTGACATGTTCAATTCATGAGTCTTAGAAGATTTTCAAATCACGTTCGACTCAATAATACAAGGACTCATCGTCCCATGAAGTCATGAAGTCATAAACTGACTAACTAAATACACGTCTACCCTGCAGACTCCACTATCACACGAGACATCAATCGTGTCCCAAGGGGGGATATTAACTAGGGTTTTGGTCTGGCGGTCACATGTGTTCATACACACAATGAGAATGTGAACAAGTCGTGCAATCAGTTGGAGGAGTTAACAAAGTAATGGATGGAAAATCAACAAAGTCTCAGCATGTTGAGTAACTGGTTTTAACACGATTTCCACTTCCCCGTTCTTTGATTCCATCAACTTTCACACTTTATGGGATCATGGTGTTTACAATTCTAGAAATATAAATAAATCTCTGAATCATGATTGAAACAAGGATAATCTCACGTCAAACATACAACACGATATTAACAATCCAACTCTCAACAGAGAAAATTCAATCATTCAGAACTTATCTTATTTTCAGAATACACAACACACCAACCATCTTCGATCACTATTGACCTCACACATTTCTCAGCTTCACTCCTACAGATCAACCCATCCTATCCTGTGACCAAATTTATTCTGGAACGACCATTATCTTGGTTTAGGTCGGAGTACTACAGATTGATCTCTCGAATTCAAAGCACTCCCTTCTTGCAGTGCATCTGTGTGAGGTTAAGCATTTCTCTCGGTTCAAGGAGTCTCCTCCGCATGGTCATCTCCTCAATTCCGTAAAAAACAGCAAATCGTTTTGCCACATATACAGATTGGCGACCACAGTAGGAGATAATTCTCTCGATTACAATTTCACTTATCACAAAAATGGTCGGTCTTAGGTCTGGTCAGTTACCAACCCGGATTCAACACCCGGTTCTAATATTGCTAGCTCTAGTGGCACTGCTAACACCACTTCTCCAGTGCAACCTTCCACTACCACTCCTCCAGTGCAACCTTCCACTACCACTCCTCATGTGCAACCTGCCACTACCAAGCCTCTAGTGCAACCTGCCACTACCACTCCTCCTGTGCAACCCGCTACTACTACTCCTCCAAACGCTGGTACATGCGTTAGAGCCATCAATAATCCACTCTTCGGACGGTTTCCTGAAGAAGTCAGATAAAATCCACCTACCATAGGTGATCTCATAAAAGTGCAAAAAACTCTTGCCAAAAATCAGACTGACATGGCTGCTACTCAGAAAGAACTATTCAACTATCTCAAGACTCTTACCGACAAGATGTCAGAGAAAACTTAGGAGAAGCAAAAAGCAAAGGAAACGTCTTCAGATACTGATCCCGGGGTCACTTTGATCCATGTAGTAGACGATGAGGAAGTTACTGAGGCTCCAGATTATCCACCAGCGAAGGAGCAATCCAGTTTTATCACCCGTGAAGACCTAGAGCGTCTTTTGGAGGACCGTGGAAAAGACAAGACACCTTATGTCCATCGTCATCAACCTCCATATCCTGCTGCTACGCAGAGAACTCCTCTGCCCAAAGGTTATACCTCTCCAACCTTCACACTCTATGATGGAACTTGCAATGCTCGAGGGAATGTTTCCCGATTTTTGGAAGCATTGGGTGAACATGAGCACAACCATACTGTCTGTATGAAAGAATTTTCAAAGTATTTGAAAGGCAGAGCATACACCTGGTACAACAACATCGCACCAGGAAATATCAAAAGCTTGGGAGAAATGGTTAAAGATTTCTACAGGAAGTATTTCTTCGTTTCAAAACAAATCACCCTCTCTGATCTCGGAAGGATATTCCAAAAGAGCAACGAACATCCTAACAACTATGTGAAAAGGTTCAGATTGCAAGATTTGGATTGTCAAAATCCAAACGTCACGTAGAAAAAACACGTGGACTTGTGCATCATTGGAAGGATTCCAGTCTACAGAGCTTTATTGGAAAATCTCAGGTTCCAGACCTTCTCAGAACTTCATGAAGCGGCCAAGATATCAGTAACTACTGCACCTGCTTTATTGGAGAGGCTAAGACCATAAAAGCTGAAGAGCCACGAGAGACTACAGATAGTAGACGTTTGATTAACAAATAACACAACCTCCAACCTTTCACAAATGCTGTTACGGAAGGGAACAAATGAAAGTCTGAGCCACCGCATAAGCACACTTCCTCAACCCTTGCAAAGGCGCAAAGGAAAGATAATACGCAAATTCCTGCTCAACACACAGAAGACGATCCAGAGGCACCTGATTTTCCCTGCTCCATTGAGGAAGTTATCGAGCTTCTGGATGCTTGGGTTCAAGATGGCACAATCAAGATGCCTTATGTCAAGAAGGATCCAACTGAAGAGGCTATGGAAAATCCTCATTACTGTCGCTTTCATAGGTTTGTCAACCATCCCACAAGTGATTTCAGAACTTTGAAGCGCATATCTGTGAATTGTTATACTTATCAAAAGCTCAAAGGGGAGACATGTTCACTGCACTGAATCACATCGTGTTAGGGAATCATTTGTTGATTCAAGAATCATTCCCTGAGCCGCCCTCAACAACAGACGAAGAAATGTACGACTGGGAACTTCTCACCACAGTCCATCTCAAGGGAAACGATTTCAAACGAGCATTGATTGATGTCGGCACAGCTATCAATGTTATTCCTCTGAAAACTCTCAGAGCCACTGGTATCACACGATAAGAAGCCATTCATGCTCCAGTAACAATCACAGATCATGAAGGAACACCCAGAGACGCTTATGGCTACATTACTCTCAAGGTGAACATAAACTCATCCTGGACGGAAACAAAATTTTACATAATCCGAGAAGATCCAATATATGATATGATTCTTGGACGTACATGGATTCATGATGGAAAGGTAACACCAACACCTTCAATTGAAAAATTTTCTGTTGAACAAACCTCTTATTCAGAAGAAGAAAAAGAATATATTTCACCATTCGAGTATTTGAAGGAGGTCAGAGCCCTGAAAAATCTAACATTAAAGCCTGAAGAAGATGCAAATTCTTTCATCAAAAAGTTTCGCGCTCAGGCAAGTCTTATTCCTCCTCATATGTCCATATTATCAGTTTTCAAACATGCTTCTTTGTTTCGAGGGATCTACTCCACCAATAACTTAGCTATTCCAAAATGTCATGAATGAATAACCTCACCTCAGTAATATTTCACCAAATGGTTAAGTTCAGAGCTTCTTCAAATCCAGCATACCATCAAAAAAATTATTTCTGAAGACATAGCCAAGCATGACAAACAGTATCTCAAACACTATCCTCTGCATGAGTGTCCATACATACCACAACCATGGAACTCCACTATACGAGGAATTCTGAATCAACAAAGGATATTCAGAGCACGGACGGTGAAGCCTAACAAATTCCAGGAAGGAAATTTAGTTCTCAAAGCAACTAAGCTTCCCATTCTGCAAAGAATTCCAACTGGGAAGGACCCTTCATGGTCTATAAGTCTGTTGCTGGTGGATACTACAGATTGATGAACATGGATAACAAGGAAGATGTGGTTGTGATACACGAGAACTGGCTTAAGACCTTTGACGTTTAAAGTTTTGGTATCCGAGGTATTGGATGTTCAAGGCTTGAACACCTCAAATATTTGGCATTTAGGATTTTCTTCCATTGTATTTCAATTCCTCCAAAATGCTTGCAATACTTGCATTTATCAATTTATCAAAATTCAGCTTGCTTAAAGAAAATCTCTATCAAACCCAAAGAAAATCCTTAATTATCTTCTTATCCAAAGCTAATCAAAACCAAAAATAAAACCTCACATCTCTTAGAAGTTCAGAAGTTCAAGAGATTATGGAAAATAAATCAAAGAAAATCAGCAAAGAGAGATTTTTGCTCCTCTGTATCCTTCAAGATTTGTAAAGCCGCCTTCTCCATGTTCAGCTCTTCAGTCAGTCTGGAAATTTTGTCTTCCTTCTCCATCGCAACGTCATTGGTAAAGGGTATGTTATTTTCACATGAGTCCTTAATAGCATTCATCTTCTTACGAAGCCACTTCATGTTGAAGTCAAGTCTCTCAGAATTCTCCAAATTGAACTCCCAATCAAAGAGTACATCTGGAGTTACAATATTTCTTTCCCTAGTGCATATATCATTTACAACACACAAGATAACACTTACTTGCATTGTTAAATAATAAGCATGCTTTGGGTCTCTAGTGACGACGATGTGACCAAACTTCCTCCATATTTTATCATACAAATCTGAATATCCAACGGGAACGCTGAATCCACCGACTAGCTCATGGTATGGGAGTGATGCATCAAATTGGGGATTAAAAGCAACTCCTTCACTTGGGTATTCATGCACTACTATACGGTTTTCAATTACTTGAGCAATTTCTACAACAACAGTTTCTTTGGTCTCTTCTCCTCGCGACTCAGTTCCTTTCACCATTGAAACAACAACAATTGAAGTCTCGATCTCCTTAATTGCTTCAACAACAACATTCTCATGGCCTTGAAGTGCAGATATGGTTGTGTCCTTATCATTAACCCCATGGTTGCTTGTTTCATCATTATTAGATCCTCCATTCTCAACTTCGGTATTTTGCACCTAATACGAAGATTACATGAGATTAGGACCATCCAAGTATAAAACCAAAAGAAGTCATGAAATACAGCACACAAGTGGTCTTACATCATCAAAGTTCTTTATTACACATGATAGACGTCAGCAAATAACATGAAAGTCCCATGAACTCATTTTACAACAAGCCTGTCTGGGAAGATTTTACACTTCCCTGTACAAAATGATGAACTGGGAGAAATTGGTGAAAATTCAAAGGTTTTGTTATATACCATTATCTTCGTATGGATGTTATGTACAACATATCAAAATTTCATAGCAATCGAATAAACGAGTAAGAAGATGTGGTTGAAACTTCGGACTACATGACAGCTGAAAATTTCCTGAAAGTCTCCTGGATGTTTACTATTTCGTCTATTTCGACTCCTAAACATGCTCAAAACTTAAAATGATTTTTTGACAAAGCGTGGAAATTTCCTGGGCATAAAGATACATATGCGGATAATGAAAATATGACATCAGACGAAGATTCTACGGAGTTTTTGCTAAAATGCCGAGTTCTGAATTTTCTGGTGACGTACTTTCGACAAAACTTTTCATATATTCACATGCATTCTCACTCATTCAGTCGTAGATCAACAAATTTATGCTCCTATAGATAAAATAAAAGATAAATACTTACTTGGGTGGTCTCCGAAGTGCTCAAAGAACTAGAATGGCTCACACCGACATCGACAACACCATTACTTTCATTCGGTTTCGAACTCTGGGAGTTTTCTTTATCACCATTCTTCGAGCGAGCATCACCAGTATTCTCCAATTCCATGGAAACATCCTCATGGATATATTCTCAATAATTAGCATTTTATTTACTAAGCATCATAATTTGCTATATGAAGAAATACTTACTTCAGATTCTTCTTCAACACCCAAGTCGGAAACTGTCTGCCCAACAGCAGAGAACTAAAAACCGTCAATACTCGATGGAGTAAAATTCTGCAACAGAATAGCAAATATTGGTTTCAAGATCATAATTACATGGATAAGAATAAGTCATGATGAAAGAAATATCGATAACTCACCAAACAAATCACTGGGAACTTTATGGTGTTAGGTAACATCTTATAATTCTTGCTCATGCCTTCTCCACCATTAACAGTTGCTTCAGCCCCTGAGAGGTTTACATCAATTCGCGGTCTTACATTATGACTTCCCTGCAAAAAGAAATTTTGATGCAATGATCAAAATACAATCATCATAATTTTTATGAAGACTTCTTAAAATACTTTCTTGTGAACATCCTGGAGATGTTTTCCGTTTATCACTACCAGAGAAATGCTTCAATCTTGGTCGAGTAGCAATCATCTCAGGAGAAGGATGTTCCTTCACTAAAGGTTGATCAAATCTCACAAAATCAAGTAAACGCTGGAGTTGTTGATCCCAAAAGTTTATGTAACCCGGAGTTACATATGAAACTCTCTCAGAGCTGGGGAACCAGAATTCGCTTCCTTCCACATGTGTGCGATCCATACGGGTCATGAGATGATCAATTGAAGGTTTTTTTATTCGAAAAGTCGGAACACACTGATCCATACCCATTTTCCGAGCTACCCTATCAATATTGTATTCTTCCACTGAGAATTCACCATGCATTATGGATATCAGATAACCGGGAATACAACTTAGCATAAAAGCTCTCTCACCGTCGTCCAAATCAACACCAGATTTCAAAATCATACACTCCTCATCATTAAAATTTCTCAACTGAGAGATGTAAGGGGGAATTAATACCCATGGGCGGAAGGTAAATTCAGATTCATGATCCAGGACATCAACGAAGCGAGTCTTGAGTCGAGGTTTCTTTTTCGACCAGCGCATGATCCTGGCATTGGCTTTCTCAGAGAAAACATGACGAGCATCAGTATTCAACCCTTGTATAATGGTATGTGGAATAGGTGTATAATTCTTGAAGCGCTCCCACGTCAAATCTTGAAGAAACATTGTATTAGCATAGCAATTAATCTTCATAAAACCTTTCGAGACGATGGGGTTTATAATCAAGGAGTCTAAGTTAGAGTACAAAGAACCCAGGAATAAACTACCTATCGGGAGTTGCTCACCCTGGGCCATCTTAATTGCAAAAGTAATCACGAACGTCTTCAAAAAGTTTTCATCATCTTCAAATACATATCTGGACAGCCACAAACACAAGAAAGCAACAATAGATTACGTACCGTCAACAGGCCACTCTAGAGGAGTATCTCTTGGCCACCAGTGTATTAACCAGTGAGCATAACAACCTTTGATGCCAGATGCCTTATTGATCTCTTCCATCGTGGTTGTCAGGATGTTAGAGATTGCAACTTCCTCTGATGAAGAAAGATTTTCAGGAAGATTCCCCGTGATTGGAAGATGTAATAAAGCAACTACATCTTCTAAAGTAATGGTAAACTCTCCCCATATGCATATGAAAGAGTGAGTTGGAATACACCATCGAGCAAGTAAAGCTACAATACCTCGCGCATCATGAAAAATAAATAAATCTCCAGAAGCTTGAATAGCTCGTATTACTCGTGCGTCATTCAACTTAGCTCGAACACGAGGAAAACCCAGCATGTACCTCGCCCATCCAGAATTTTTTTCCAAGGGCCGTCGAGAAAGTTTGAATTTAATAATTGATGCAGAAAAATATCCTCGTTCAAGACAGAACCTAATAGTTTCCTAAGGAGTCACCAATTTTTTTGAGAAACCTCTCTGGGATTTATCAGAAGAAGAAATGCTGGAGTTTGAGATGCTTTTAAGGCTCTTGATCTGTGAAGAAGGAATCCTCTATGTTTGGAACGTTCTTGATTCCAGGAGTCTCATCTTCTCCAATGGAAGTCTCCTTAGTGCATGAATCATCCTTAGAGGCATCATCATCTATGTGTGAATCTTCCCTGGAAGCATCATTATCCACACACATATCATCTCTGGAAGCGTCATTGGCTTGGGAATCAGATATCCTTTAAAAAGTAGCGGTAACATGCACACAATGCTCCGCTTCAGTATATCATTCATATAAAATACAAATATCAGTGGAATGAAGTAGTTGGAAAAATGCTCATGCAAGTATCTACAAACCGGTAATTCTCAACTCTTACCTTTTTTTTTTTACAATTCCACTAACAGTAGTGAATGTAACGTAAGAGTTAATACTTCAAAACTTGCTCGTTTCTTCGAACCTAAAAAAGACGTGCAAAACTCAGATTTGCATAAAATCATGAATATTTCTGCGGCGTGAACATTCACCATAGAATTATGAAAACTAAAACATTATTACATCATAAATAATTGTTTACTTCTAAGTAATATTACACAAAACTCAAGTTTTGATTTTAAGGAAAATATTATGTATTTGCATATATAAAAAAAACGTGATCAACTCACGTAATTTTTTTTTCTTTTTTTTGTTTTTTACGTGAGAAAAATTCACTAAATAAAATTTGTGGGATATCCCACAATTTCAAAAAAAAATCCCATGGACAAGCCATGGTTTTATAAAATAAATCTTTTCCTTCGTACAATCGTCTTTCTTTGAAACGAGGGTTTATTTCGGTTTTGTGAAAGCTCACATATTTTCAAGGTAAAGTTTTGGTTTCCATGAAAGCTCATAAAAAAAATTTCATCACTGGACACAAGTCTATATATATGTATATATATATATAAAAAATCTCTCCTAAATCAGGGATTATTACTAGTTTTATAAACCAACGATCGAACGAACATACGTTTTCTAAAACAAGAGTTTTCTACAAAACTCACACTCACATATGCACATGTATATAATCTCAATATGATCAAAGCGTGAACAACTCATGAACTCAGCAAACTTCTGGAAAAAAAATTGCATACCTGTCGGCGTCGGCCGGGCAGTAGTTGTTCCGGCTGAACGGCAGCGGCTCCGGCAAAATTTCCTTCTCTCTTCTTCTGCTCGGACGTGAAAGAGATGAAGGTATGAGGGTGGTGGTCGGTCGTAGGTAAATTAAAAAAACATTACTCCTTTTATATCAAATTTTACTTCCAAAACCTAATCACATAAGGATTTCCTTATTGGGGCCGGCTCGTGAATCCTAAAACGACCAAGGTCCCGTCATTAAATCAGCGGTTCAACACTAATTTATGCTCATCATACGATGCTCTATCATACCACTGGGATCTTCCTTCAAGTCTTGGTTTGCTCGTACTATCAAAATTCCGGTAAGGTCTTATCTAATGATTAAGTTTAATTGCTTATATTGTTCGCGACCGGAAAATCACAATTCAGTGCTGACTGAGGAACATGACTGTCCCTCACTAAGCAGGGGACTTAATGTAGATGGTGGATTTCTGAAAAAGGCTAAAATCATAAACCCATACTTATATATGCTCCTGATCCAGCAATCAGACGAGTATTGAGGCTCATGTCTCTTATCGAAAGCATGAAAGCTCATGCTATAAGAATCTCTGACTGAGAATACGGTCTCTCAGAGTACATGTAGATGTGTAGTCTCTCAGCTGAGGCAAAGACATATCTTATGAATACTGAGCAATTTCAGTAACTACTTTCATATAGAATCGAAATATTAGGCGGTTCCTAGACAGCTCGCCTGCTAGTATAGAGAAATAACGCTTTCCGGACGATGTTTTCCATGACTATATAAAAGAAATATGACGCTTCAACAAGCTCATATCACATAATTCCTGAATAATTAACGCTCCTAGTCGATCGTACTAGTATAGATCCATCAATTAATTATTCTCAAAATCAATAGATTCATTAACTGAATCCCTGGAAAATATTCAATATTTTTCATAATATTTCATTACTTCAATTTATGGTTCTTCCCAGCAGAATTCCATGGGTTAGTAATAAATATTCAACACACGGGCATCTGAGTTACCTTCGAGTAAGCCTCGACCAAAATGGTGTAAGATGTATTCGACAAATAATACATTAACAAACACCTGAATGAACAAACAAGTATTTCAAAATACGACGATACGATGAACCTATGAAAATAGGAAAGAAAATAATAAAATATTCACCAAGGCGCTGAGGGACTGGACCCACAGGCCGTCCAGTCATGTTGTGGCCGGTCCCACGCCTAATTCTATATTTTATCATATTTTCTTTATTTTCTTTGATCTCATGAAAATCCCTTCATTTGAACAAATATCCTTTGTTTTAAGGAAACTCCTCCATTTCATGGTGTTTCCTTCGTATCAAGAAAATAATATAAAATTGGGAAAGGTGTCATGGGACCGTGTCTATTAGACGGCCGGCTAGGCCCTAGTCATGGCTGGTCCCACACCTCGGTTCCTTAATATTTTATAATTATTTCCCTAATCCCATGAAAACTCCTTAATCTCGTGATATTTCCTTGATCCCATGAAAAATAATATAAAATTAGGGAAACCTGTGTGACGGGGCCCTATCCGGCCGGTCATGCCCTAGCTAGCCCCACATGTCCCATTTTATTATTATTATATTTTTCATGTTTCCATAATCCCATGAAATTCCTTGATTTCATGATGTTTCCTTCAAATTATGAAAATTCTTTCAAATCATGAAATAATACATAAAATTAGGGAAAATCATGGGACCGCGCCCTAGCTAGCCAACCATGCCCAAGCCGGTCCCACACATTCCTTATTTTATTTAATTTTTTTATGTTTTATTTATCTCATGGAAACTCCTTGATTTCAACAAAACTCCTTGGCTTCAACAAACTCCTTGGTTTTATCATATTTCCCTAAAATCATGAATATATTATAAAAAAATTAGGGAAAATACCGTGGGACAAGGCTCCTTGGCCGGACGGACATGCTTTGATCATAGACGGTCCCACACTTCATGATTCCCTCATTTTTGTTATTTTCCTTCGTCTCATGAAGGTTTTTGACGGTTTTAGCAAAAATCCTTGATTTCTTCATGTTTTCTCAAAATGTTGCTCAAACGCACACCAGAAAATATCGAAATTCTCATAATTGAGATACGGACACTTTGGTGATGTGAGCATGTTACCTTGACTGACCAAGGTTGGATATTTGGATTGCAAGGATCCGGTCCCACGTATTCTCACGATTTGACCTAATTTGCGCAATTGCTCGTATTAGGTCAAAAACTCTTCCAAACAACTTGGAACTTCATGAAACGATCGCCATTCGATCCCGTGACCACCTAGGGCCAGTTTAATGACCCCTTGGTCGGTCCATTATCTCTTCATAATTAATTAGGTTTTATCACCTAAGGTTCAGACGAGCATTATTTTGATAAATGATTAAACCATCATTTAATCATCCTTTCATCAACAAACCAACCGGTCTTCAGTAGATCTTGGTATTTTCTCACGTGAGCATCCGGGCATTACATGGTCGACCCACAGTCCCTTGTAGCCGCTCCCTCCTTCGTTCGGTGGCTAATTTTCAATAAATCATCAATTGATCAAATTAAGGTTTTGAGTCCAAGGTTGATAATTCCGGATTCAAACACTAATAATTTTACGTTGATCTCATGACCAACATTTTATTATGCTCGGTGCAGTTTCCAGTATTCATATTTAATACTTTATTTTGGTCACGCTACAAATTTTCCATCTAACGAGCAATATTTGCTCAAACCAAGGAATATTGGTTCAACTATCAATATTCAATAATTCATCAAATGAGCAACATTCTCTCAGATCAACAATATTTGTTCGCATTGAAATATTTATTCAACTATCAATATTCAGTAACTTATAAAACGAGCAATATTTGCTCAGATGAGCAATACTTGCTCAAATCAAGGAATATTGGTTCAACTATCAATATTCAACAATTCATCGAATGAGCAATATTTTCTCATTTATGTATTATATTCCTGTCTCAACAGACATGTTCAATTCATGAGTCTCAGAACAATTTCAAATCATGTTCGATTTAATAATACAAGGACTCATCGTCCTATGAAGTCATAAAGTCAGCAACTAACTAACTAATTACATGTCTTCCCTGTAAAATCCACTATCACACGAGACATAAATCATGTCACATGGGGGGATACTAACTAGGGTTTTGGTCTGGTGGTCTACGACATGTGTGTTCATACACACTATGAGAATGTGAGCAAGTCGTGCAATCAGTTGGAGGAGTTAACAAAGTAATGGATGGAAAATCAACCAAGTCTCCGCACGTTGAGCAACTGGTTTTAATACGATTTTCACTTCCCCATTCTTTGATTCCATCAACTATCACACTTTATGGGATCATGGTGTTTAAAATTCTAGAAATATAATAAATCCCTGAATCATGATTGAAACAAGGACAATCTCACGTCAAACATACAACACGAGATTAACAATCCAAATCTTGATAGAGCAAATTCAATTATTCGGAACTTATCTTATTTTTAGAATACACAACACACCTACTATCTTCGATCACCATTGATATCACACATTTATCAGCTTCCATCCTACAGATCGACCCATCCTCTCTTGTGACCGAATTTACTCTGGAACGACCATTGTCTTAGTTTAGGCCGGAGTACTATATATTGATCTCTCGAATTCAAAGCACTCCCTTCTTGCAGTGCATCTGTGTGAGGTTAAGCATTTTTTTCGGTTCAAAAAGTCTCCTCCGCACGGTCATCTCCTCAATTCCATAAAAACCAGGAAATCATTTTGCCTTATCTACAAATATGATTGAATATTTCTTTTTGGATTCCAAATTCATACTTGTATGTGATTTTTTGAGTCTAAATAAATCCTTCTTTTCTTTTTAAAATTATTAAGGTCGCTCTTGTTGTTCCTTTGGGAATGACATTTTATGGGTGAGAGTTCTTTTGAACTTGTGCTTAATTTCCAAATCTTTGTGGGGAGTGCGGCTGTGGAATATTATAGGGGTTATCTTGTATCTTTATGAACTCCTTGATGAATTCATTTAGCTTCAAATTTATGATTGCATCTAAACAAGATGATATACATTTACCTTTGGTCATGAAATGTCTCTTACAGAAATTTCATTAGGATCTCATTCTTGTACCTTTGTCAATTTTATTGACAAAAAGGGGGAGAATTAATATGTAGTTCACACTACAAATACATATGGTTTTCAGATCATTATGTAAGGGGGAGTGGTTTCCATGTGAGATGGAGTATTGACTAAGGGGGAGTGAAGTATCACCGTAATATTGTTGTTAAAGTTGTGATGCAATTGGACTTTGACATTATGTAATGATATTATGACACTATATTACAATGATTGAGAACCATTGCTTTTCTCATTGTTATAGCTACGGATTTTCAAGAACGATGGTGCTAAACTTAAAACCTTTGGGATCATTGGATTACTTGGATTACTTGGAGCTAAAAAGTTTATTTTATATATTTTGTATTCCATATGTATTAATAGTTTTGCCACTAAAATTGACAAAGGGGGATATTTTTAGAGCATTGATCGGTCGAACTCGCATGCATTGCTATCTCAAGCATGTTTGTCAATATTAGTGATCAAAATTATAAAGTCTTTGATTTCTAGTCTATTATAGGTAAGGTCTCGGACTAGGATAGAAAGTGTAGTTGAGCTCAAGAACTCCATGGCGATCATCATACAAGACGAAGGACTACTCAAGGAACCAGTGGATCTTCATCGACTAAAAGGTATGTGGAGACTTGAACTTTTTATCACTCGAAATTCTATCTATTCTATATCCTATCTTGAGACAAAAGTCGTATTACTATATAGACTAAGAATATACACATATGATATTTCGAGCTGAGCATATCTCGCTTATCTATTTCTCTAAATATGTGTTGGTAAAGCTTTCGCTTTCTTTACCTAGTGACGAAAGTCATGTTATGTTTCAATCATTTTGGAAATTGCTCTGACGAAAAATAGTTTGTGAATAACAACTATATAACTCCCTCTGAGAATGTTTTAATGATTGAAATGAGAGTTTAGACAATATAACCAGTGGAGGATATAAGCATTATTGTGGCAACACATATATGTATAAGTCCTTAGTGCTTGAACCGAAGTTTGCGAACTTTGTTGATCAAGTGAAACCGGAGAAGTGCGTGATCTTCAGTCCACGAATCCAGTCCACGAACTTGAGTAGGTTATGTATAAAAATGATGTTTGTGAACTTATCTTAATAAACTAAGGAATGCTATTGAAAACCATGGCTTTATAATTCAAGAATCGATTCGAGTGAATCACACCGTGTTTGCTTCAATTGTGTCTTGTGTAGTACATAAAGATCTAAGCAATTGAACAACTCTCTAACTAGTTCATTTGAGTCATTTGGGCTAGTATGATGAAAAAGAATATGGTTGATATGAAAGTTATCATTTAGCTAACTATTTGGTCAACTAGTGTTGAACCAACTAATGTACAAGTTTGGGTACGGTTTTCACAAGCTAACAAATGTGTAGTACATGTGTGTATAAAAAGCTATGTTTTTGATCTAATGGTTGATAAATATTAGCTTGTATCTAATCAGGTTTTCATCTAACGGTGAATATTGAATGCTTTGTTACTAAGCTAACATTGATTGCAAACCCTGATTTGAAAGACTATATAAGGGAGAACTCTAGCAACTGGGAAACCTAATCCCCACACATTCTGTGTGATACTAGTTTGCTAAGATAGAGTCGATTCTCCTTTAAACTTTGGTTTTCTTCTTCTAAAACCAGGTTAACGACTTAAAGACTTTATTGGGATTGTGAAGCCATAACGATACTATTTTTATCATTGTTGTGTGATCTGATCTTGCATATTTTATCGTACGAGTACAATTATAATAATTTATTTGAGATTTCTATCCCCGATAGGCAAGATATAAAAGTAGTCACAAACACTTCGTCTCATCGTTTGTGATTCCTCAATAATCTTCTTAGCTGCATCGATTAAGTTTATTGTGAGGTGATTGATAAAGCTGAGCTGTTCTTTGGGAATATAAGTATGGTTTTATCAATTGGTTCATGTTAACCTAGATTTATCAAAATATGGAACTCATAGGTTTATTCATGGGAGACGAGTTTATCTATCCTTGTAGACTTTTCTGTGTGAGACAGATTTGTTTATTAAAGTCTTCGACTTTAGGTATTAGCAACTCTTGGTTGTGGGTGAGATCAACTAAGGGAATCAAGTGCGCAGTATCCTGCTGGGATCAGAGGCATATGAACATAACTGTACCTTGGATCAGTGTGAGATTGGTTGGGGTTCAACTACAGTCCAGATCGAAGTTAGTTTGGAGTAGGCTAGTTTCTGTAGCGTCTTAATACAGTGTATGTTTAACCTGGACTAGGTCCCGGGGTTTCTCTGCATTTGCGGTTTCCTCGTTAACAAAATTCTGGTGTCTGTGTTATTTATTTTCCGCGTTATATTTTGTTATATAATTGAAATAATACTGGTTGTGCGTTTTCAATCAATTAGAATATCCGACCTTATTGGTTGTTGATTTAAATTGATTGACACTTGGATATTGATCTTTGGTACCATCCAAGTTATTTCTCTTTGATTAAGCCTCGCAGATTGTATTTGCTTGAGTAAATCAAATTGACAGATAGAGATAATAAACTCCTTGAGATATTTTCTATTGATTGAGTCTGATTGTCTAGTTAATTCTCTAGAAAGTAACTAGTAGTTGTCCATACAGATTGAAAATCGAAATATTGGGTGTGGTTTTTAGACCCCTGCGTTTTTAAAAAGTACTCCCATGTAGTACATTTGTTTAAAGGTTCAGGCGATTTTCAACTTCGAGTACCTGCTTCAGTGAGCACTTGCCTCATCCGCCATTTTTTACCGAAAACTCTCGCATGTCGTTTTTACCTGCAAACAGAGAGACAAACATTGTATCCGACCATTTGATGCGTGTCGTAACCACAAAAAATTAATTAATACTTTACTACCTAATTAACAAGTAATATAGGGTAGTCAAGATCGATCCCACGAGGAGCACGAGATTCTAGTTGTAAATTTGTCACACAAAGGGGGGTATTGATTAAGAATTTTAGAAAGTAAATAAAATAAACAAAGCAATTAAAAAGGAAATCAATAAGAGAGATTAGATCAAGGAATCCTTCTTCGCTGTAAAACAATGATTAAAGTTATGTTCTTTTCCACTTGTTTTTAGTCATAGATTATCACCAACCGTAGGTATAGCAGCTAGATCAGTGCTAACCCCAAAATCCCTTATATCACCGGATACGAAAGTTCTCGACTACCGGATTCTATTCACCAAACCACCTAGTAGTAGATCACCCAAGATGTAATTTAGTTAAACGCATTAAGATTTATGAATTTATTAGGTTGATATTAGTAGTTAGACTCTTAGATCAAGGTCCACTTGCTAACGTTGTTTTCACACACAATTGCTCCACGGAATCCCTCCGCAAGGTCTTGTGTTTTCTACTTATGTAAATAGTCAAGAAACGATTACTTATCCCCTAACTTTCACTAGATTTAGATTGAATTAACAAATCAATTTAGCGTGCACTCCAAACAACCTATCAATCAATCATAAATATTAATATTAGTAAAAACAAACGATAATCATATGAAAATTCAAAGTAGATTTAAAACAAAACTCAAAACATGTTAAGAACTAGGATTTCATCCTCAATCAATAAAATTAGCTACTCATGCTAAAGAGTTCACACAAAAATAAAAGAAAAGAATTGTGTGTGTAAAAGTGTGCAAAAGATATGTAAAAGATGTGTGTATCTAAGTGTATGGAAGTGTGTAAGTGTGTATAGAAAAGTAGAGCACTTCTCTATTTATAGGCTTCAATGTTCTCCATATCTTCCAAGGAATAGAATCCCTTTCCTTTAGCACTTCAATTTCCAAATCCAAGCCTTTCTCAAATCTTCCATCCTCTCTTTCCAAGTTCAAGCCAAATTCTTCATTCAATTCCAAGTCCAACTCTTCACATCCCATGAGAGAAATCCTCACAAAATTCTGCAACTTTGGCACGCCGAAAAACTGTGTTTTTGGCCGAAATAGGCCGGATTCCGTCACCGCCGGCCACCTGAAAATTCCATCCGGTTAAAGAATATTCCGTTAAGTCCACCGTTAGGACTAACGGTCAAACATGTCAAACCGTCAGTCAAACGTCAAGTCAGAAAGGAGTCAAGCCAGCCGAGTTAGCTTTCTTCTTTGGCTGAGTCGTCTTACTCGCTGAGTCAGAGATAAGGATCGGTCATCGGGATCGCTGAGTCAACGGAATCGTGTCATCGTCGGCTACCAATTCAACTCACAGGAGGGGGAAAATTGGCCGAGTTTCGGTTGTTTACTGGACAATCCCGGCCAATTTCAGGCCTCATTTCAGCTCCATACCCTGTAACAAGCCTAGCATACATCTAGTCAATTTCATATAGCTTCATCTGCAATCTCATTCACCATCAGCTCAATTGTTGTATCTCAATCCCAGCTTCAATTGCAATTTTTCTTGAATATATCTTCAGTTCAGCTTTCCTAACCCATTGATCTTACAATTTCAGTGGCAACTCTATCTCCTCATAAACCCATTTCACCATCATCTGCATCATGTACTACTAACACAAACCCAACTGCAATCTCTAAATTTCCCCGAGTTTAAATCCTTGAACTTGATTTCTCCCTTAAGAATCTCAAACCCAATCTTCAATTTCTTTACTAAACCAAAGCAGCAACAAATCTCAGAACCCTAACAGCAAACCCATCTCTAATTCATCCATTAGCACCACAAATATCATCTCAACAAAAGCCAACTCGAACCCCTTTTTAACCTCTAATTCACAGATTCAAGATCTCTTCCTGATTATCGATCTTCCCTCTTTTCACCACCGATTTGAACTGTTCAATCACCATACTTCTCCCCATTAATCAATTATTTCTTCTTGATTTCCAATTTCTTCTCTGCTTCGCTCAACGACCATCACCCATGTTCTTCTCGATCTCTCTGCTGCAACTTCTTCTTCATTCTCATAACAACAACAGCATCATATTCTTCCGTTAATCCATTAAACCCTAATTATTATCACAGCAACTCTTCCATTGATGCGCCTCTTCTTCTGTTCTTGATCTCCTCTTTAATTTCTTTGAATCACAGCAGCTATTCGCTCTTCTTCTCAGATGCAAAATAATGATTGAGAATGAGATATAGAAATTCTCGACAATAGTTAGGGATGGATAACGACGCCCCATTAGATAAATCCACCCCAGACCAGGTGCTAACACACACACTTTTCTGGATAAGGGCTACCCAATGATGATTACACCCTTGATAAATGATAATGGATACCCTAGATGGAAAACCCTTAACCATAGCTGGCTGTCTTTAATAATCTTCCAAAATAGAGTTTCCCCTTAACATTGACTGGGCTCCAGATAGTATTCTCAGTGAAATGACCTTTTTGCCCTTTTCGCTCCAAATGGCTAATTTCTCCTTCTTTTGCTCCAAACGACTCCAAAGCACCTAACACACTCAAAAGTAATCATAAGATACATAATTCACACTAAAACTCGCAAAGAAGGCATAAATACTAGATATAAAATTAGGTGTTTATCACACCTATCAAATTCCCCCACACTTAGACTTTGCTAGTCCTCGAGCAAATCAAACTAAAATACAACAACTCTGTGACGTCGAGGCTACGGTTAATTTTAGCATAAATAACAAGCCTTTAAACCCCTAGGTGTCCCTAGTGGAGGAGTTATAGTCTCGTGAAGGTTTACTAGAGATATACATACAAAACCTTTCTACTCCAAATTCCAGCTACCTGCGAAAAGTCTATGAATGAATCCACAGTGATTACAGGAGGATGAGGTACCTTGTGCAAATTCAGTCCATATTTAAGTTAATAAAGTTTATCTTAGAAAGTCGAACAAACCACAATACTTGGAATCTGACTAACCACAATCACAATGAAAAGATTAAGAAGATGGAAATAGAGGTAGATGTGGCGAATGTTTACAAGTGATCGATGTTTCCCATATATGTCTGAAGGTCACTGCTAAGATGAACCTATTCATCCTATTGGATTGAGCTGTTGGTGCTGAATGCTACATCAAATAAATTGGCATATACAAGGGAACCAATAGTGACTTTATTCAACACAATAATATATATATTTTTTTTTATATATATGATTGGATCAAACTGGATCCAATTTCTTTTTTTTTTTTAGACAACATGATTGGATCAAACTGGATCCAAGCGCATGCTTCCTTGTCAGCAAGTATATGATAGTTGCCTTGGATCCTGCATTCCACGCTTGTTTAGGCGACGGAGACAGGGACAACGTTTCACACATACTGCTATTCCCAAGTGTCATTTTTATTCCGTTTGGTCAAATTGGTCGGTCTTTTTTATTTTCTTTTCTTTCTTTTCATTCACTTTTTTTTTAACAACTCAATCACTCTATTTCATCCTAGCAGCAATAACAAGTCGATGTTTAGTGACCCACCAAAACACTTAGAAAACAATAGATAAATATGAAAAAATAAAAAATAGAATGTGATATGGTGATATTCCGAGATATGGTAACAACTATCATAATTTGCAATTAAGTTCGTCCCTTTAGTTAATTGGTTCCTCAACTCCTGCAATCAAAATGGTTTCATCCACTTACTTATGTTGGTAGTGTCATCCTAAAGGCACAAGTTTGTAGATTTCGTAGTTAATAAAGCACAATTTTTTTTTCTTAGTTTTTTTTCTGATTTTTTTTTATGCAAAAATATATGCTTAGCCACTCCCCCACACTTAAACCATACATTGTCCTTAATGTAATTGAATCGTCCAAGTAAAGTCAAGGTGGGAAATCCTAATATGTTATGGAACAAGAAAAATAAAAATAAATAAAAATAAAAAGCAAAATAAAAGGATAGGAAATACAAAACCGGTGGGTTTCCTCCCACTTAGCGCTTGTTTTAAAGTCGACGGCCCGACATAGATTTTGTAAGATTCATTCCCCATATACTAATAATCTGAAAATTTGGGGATCCTCCCATGGTACCTGTTTTGCAAACAATAACTCCATACAAATATTAGAACAAGAAAATAATAGTAAAGTTATCGCTCGATAGAAATTTCCCCCACACTTATTCTTGTCCACACTCGGAAGTGTATAAAGAACATAGAATTTGGGAATTTCTATGTATTCCTCTTGCCAAACATGCGTAGTGTTAGCATCAAGTGTTTCCAATGGTGGATATCGAGAAACAAAGTCATCCATAAATAATTTTGAAGCACATACATTCAATCCAATAAGAGGTAAAGGAGAAAAATCAATATGCAAAGGGTTAGACAAACCTTGCACAATTTCTTGTATTACGGTATCTTCTTCATCCTTAAAAAATTCGAGTGAATTACTTACCTCTTGCATATCGTGGTCCTCTATCAAACTTTGAAACCATTCTTCATCATTTTCTACCTTAACCAAAGTCTCGGCATCATCATAATCATTGGCAAGTCCAATTGGGTCTTCCACAAATTCATTCAATTCGGTTTCATTATATCTTCAACATTCTCATCATCGGAATCGGGCCATTCACTAAAATGATTTTCGTCGGTAAAAATTGTAATATCTTCTTGTGAGGGTGTTACACCGTTTACAACAATATGTAAGTCACACACAATCTCCTCCTTTTGAATAGGTGAAGGATCGTTATTATGATCCGGAGTTGGAATAACTTCCTCATTGTTGCAACGCTCATACACTTCCACGGACTCATATCTTTCCCTAAGGAATTTCTTCCAAGCACTAAATGCATCCTCTTCAAGATCTACCTTTTTAATAGGTGATTGATCATTATTAAGATCAAGGCTCGAGTAATCTACACTAGCGTCATCAAAAGTTTCCAAAGGTTGGTCCTTTTCAACACAATCATCTTCACTTTCGGAATCACCATAATAAGAATCTTCATCGGTTTCATAACCTTTATCCCGACGTCGTTTAAGTTCCATATGAATGGTCTTACTAATTTCTGCGACAAGCTCTTCTGAATCTCCATCATCTTCCAATTTGTACAACTTTTATGCAAGTTTCCGGACGTTCACACGCTTACCACCGTTTTCTACAATAGGTTCTCTTTCCCATAACTCTTCCCTTTGAATGGGTGAATGATCATAACTACGATCCGGAGTCGGGTAAGAAAAAGTGTTGCAGAAATTGGTTTGTACGGCGTTCTTTCTTTCATGGTCAAGTGTTTTTCGCATGTCTTGCAAATCATTGATAATCTGCATACAACTAGAATGAATCCAATTAGAAGTAGATTTATCATACCTTGGTGCTTGACTTACATACCCATTACAAGGTTGTTGATATGCATGAGAGTACTCATAAGGCTCCGTAGGATATTGATAATATCCAAAAGATTTGTTTTGATTGTATCCTAAGGATGGTTGGAAGTTTCCATGATGTTGAGGTTGAAAACCGTATTGATTATTGTAATATGCTTGCCCTTGTCCACCATACATGGAAAACCGGTACCTGAAAAATAATTCTCAAAAACTAAGTTAGATACGATAAAGAATCCAACAAAGCAAGAATAAAGCAAAAAGTAAAAAAAAAAACAACTAAAATCATCCGATGCTCCCCGGCAACGGCGCCAAAATTTGATGCGTGTCGTAACCACAACAAATTAATTAATACTTTACTACCTAATTAACAAGTAATATAGGGTAGTCAAGATCGATCCCACGAGGAGCACGAGATTCTAGTTGTAAATTTGTCACACAAAGGGGGGTATTGATTAAGAATTTGAGAAAGTAAATAAAATAAACAAAGCAATTAAAAAGGAAATCAATAAGAGATATTAGATCAAGGAATCCTTCTTCGCTGCAAAACAATGATTAAAGTTATGTTCTTTTCCACTTGTTATTAGTCATAGATTATCACCAACCGTAGGTATAGCAGCTAGATCAGTGCTAACCCCAAAATCCTTATATCACCGGATACGGAAGTTCTCGACTACCGGATTCTATTCACCAAACCACCTAGTAGTAGATCACCCAAGATGTAATTTAGTTAAACTCATTAAGATTTATGAATTTATTAGGTTGATATTAGTAGTTAGACTCTTAGATCAAGGTCCACTTGCTAACGTTGTTTTCACACACAATTGCTCCACGGAATCCCTCCGCAAAGTCTTGTGTTTTCTACTTATGTAAATAGTCAAGAAACGATTACTTATCCCCTAACTTTCGCTAGCTTTAGATTGAATTAACAAATCAATTTAGCATGCACTCCAAACAACCTATCAATCAATCATAAACATTAATATTAGTAAAAACAAACGATAATCATATGAAAATTCAAAGTAGATTTAAAACTAAACTCAAAACATGTTAAGAACTAGGAATTCATCCTCAATCAATAAAATTAGCTACTCATGCTAAAGAGTTCACACAAAGAGAAAAGAAAAGAATTGTGTGTGTAAAAGTGTGCAAAAGATGTGTGTATCTAAGTGCATCTAAGTGTATGGAAGTGTGTAAGTGTGTATAGAAAAGTAGAGCACTTATCTATTTATAGGCTTCAATGTTCTCCATATCTTCCAAGGAATAGAATCCCTTTCCTTTAGCACTTCAATTTCCAAATCCAAGCCTTTCTCAAATCTTCTATCCTTTCTTTCCAAGTTCAAGACGAATTCTTCATTCAATTCCAAGTCCAACTCTTCACATCCCATGAGAGAAATCCTCACAAAATTATGCAACTTTGGCACGCCGGAAATAGGCCGGATTCCGTCACCGCCGGCCACCTGAAAATTCCATCCGGTTAAAGAATATTTCGTTCAGTCCACCGTTAGGACTAACGGTCAAACGGGTCAAACCGTCAGTCAAACGTCAAGTCAGAAAGGAGTCAAGCCAGCCGAGTTAGCTTTCTTCTTTGGCTGAGTCGTCTTACTCGCTGAGTCAGAGATAAGGATCGGTCATCGGGATCGCGGAGTCAACGGAATCATGTCATCGTCGGCTACCGATTCAACTCGCAGGAGGGGAAAATTGGCCGAGTTTCGGCTGTTTACAGGACAATCCCGGCCAATTTCAGGCCTCATTTTAGCTCTATACCCTGTAACAAGCCTAGCATACATCTAGTCAATTTCATATAGCTTCATCTGCAATCTCATTCACCATCAGCTCAATTGTTGTATCTCAATCCCAGCTTCAATTGCAATTTCTCTTGAATATATCTTCAGTTCAGCTTTCCTAACCCATTGATCTTACAATTTCAGTGGCAACTCTATCTCCTCAGAAACCCATTTCACCATCATCTGCATCCTGTAATACTAACTCAAACCCAACTGCAGTCTCTAAATTTCCCTGAGTTTAGATCCTTGAACTTGATTTCTCCCTTAAGAATCTCAAACCCAATCTTCAATTTCTTTACTAAACCAAAGCAGCAACAAATCTCAGAACCCTAACAGCAAACCCATCTCTAATTCATCCATTAGCACCACAAATCTCATCTCAACAAAAGCCAACTCGAACCCATTTTTAACCTCTAATTCACAGATTCAAGATCTCTTCCTGATTATCGATCTTCCCTCTTTTCACCACCGATTTGAACTGTTCAATCACCATACTTCTCCCCATTAATCAATTATTTCTTCTTGATTTCCAATTTCTTCTCTGCTTCGCTCAACGACCATCACCCATGTTCTTCTCGATCTCTCTGCTGCAACTTCTTCTTCATTCTCATAACAACAGCAGCATCATATTCTTCCGTTAATCCATTAAACCCTAATTATTATCACAGCAACTCTTCCATTGATGCGCCTCTTCTTCTGTTCTTGATCTCCTCTTTAATTTCTTTGAATCACAGCAGCTATTCGCTCTTCTTCTCAGATGCAAAATAATGATTGAGAATGAGATATAGAAATTTTCGACAATAGTTAGGGATGGATAACGACGCCCAATTAGATAAATCCACCCCAGACCAGGTGCTAACACACACACTTTTCTGGATAAGGGCTACCCAATGATGATTACACCCTTGATAAATGATAATGGATACTGATGAGTGCCAATTAGTGCATATTTCTACGCGTTTTTATTGGCATTTAACTCATCTTTTGCGCTTTAAAATCATATATTATCCCAGATTATGTATTTTCTTTGTTTTCAAAAATAAATACTTGTACTCATTAATTTTGTGTTTTTAGGTACTAAATAAAGCTTAGATGAATTATGGAGCCAAAAGAGCAGAAAATTGGAGACTAGCGACTGCGAAAGAGAAGTTGCAAACCGTTTGTGCATCCGTTGCAACCTGTTTACAACTACATGGGATAATCACAGCACTTATGAGAAAGAATTAATTTTGTACTTCAAGCTAGCACGTCAGTTCCACTATAACAAGGTTTGGTGAACGAGGTGCTGTTGGGTCAAATGAGTGGTGGACGTGGCTTTGTTACATCATGAGCAAGTGAAGAAATCGAGAAGAAATTGAGAACGTGAAGTGATGATGGAGCTTAACGAGACTATTCAAATGCACGGGCTGTCGAGAGCTGATGACAAAGATGGCATGCACGTGAAGAAACACAAGAAGGTGGGAAGAAAAGCTAATGTTGAGCTGTTTGTTCGAAAAGAAAATAAAGAAAGAAGAGATGATGGATCTCCACGTGAAGGTGTCGATGAACCAAAAGTGGGAGGAGAAGAATACAGCACGTTGGAGGAAGAAACGGCGTGGACAGCTCGTGCAGGCGTGAGCAGATAGCAAGAAGACAAAAATTCGTGAGAAGAAGAAAGCATCTTGTGAGCGCTTGGGTGAAAGGAACAGCAAAGAAAGAGTTGGATCTAGTGGGAGGAAAGAGACACAAGCTCGTGGAGAAAGTGAAAAGTGGACGGAAAGGACAAAAGCACATGGGCGTGAGAAGAAGAGATAACAGTGGTTCATTCCACTTTTAAACAACTGGTTCTTTCCATTTTCTTATACAACAAGTGCGTGGGAGAACCAAGACGACAAAGGTGGAGGAATGGTCAAACATCATCATGGGCAAAAGCGTGGGCGTGTCAGAGCTCATGGACAGCAGCGTGTGGGATATTTGAAAGAATTCGAATTTAGGGTTGAGAAAGGGAGAGAATTTTGTATAAATTGAGAAGCAATTGTGGAAGAGAGGGGGAGGCCGGAGTAGCCGGACACTTCACTGCTAGTTTTAATTTCTGTTTTAATTCCATTTTTATCATGTTCTAAATTTATTTGCTAGATTTTAGATGAAGCTCTAGCCTACTGATATGTCATTCATACTTTGTAAGTTGTTCTTGAATGTTTGAAATTGTTTAAGATATAATTTAATCCAAGTTTGTCAATATTTTGCTCTCACAATGTATGCCATGTATCCATTGTAGTTAGAATATCACTATGTTGATTATCTTTGCAACTCATGCTTAAAAATATTATTGATCCTTAGATTAGTTGTGTTGTAACTAGACAGTTAATGCTTTGGAGAAATATTTTAGTTGTGATTAATTTATCCATTGGAGAAACACCTCAGATACAAGGTAAACTTGAATCTGCTATAAGGACAAGAATAACATCATAAATTAAATGCATATTGTAGGTTAGTAGTGGATTTGAAAGCTCTAGTATCCTCATTCTCAGTGTTTACACCCTGTGTTATTTTCTTCTATTTACTTTTATTATTTCAGTCACTTAAAAATCATTTCGTCGTACCGACAAAACAAACTCTTTTGGTTACTTTTATTTAAATCAGTTTAGAAAGAGCAAAAACTTCAACTTACACTCACCAAGTCTCTGTGGTTCGACCTGTATTTGCCCTGCCTGCAATAGACACTGTGCACTTGCAGTATACATAGTAGTAGGTATCTTTCCGAGCCTACCAAGTTTTTGGCGCCGTTGCCGGGGACTAGGTTACGGTGTAGCTGAGGTTTCTATCTTTACTGTTCAAAAAAAAAAAATTTAAAAAAAAAATATATACATAATAAAATAAAATAAAAATATATATAATAAAAAAAATAAAAATAAAAAAATAAATTTTTTTTTAATAATTACATGTTCTTCTTTACGTTTTTGTTATTTTTGTCTTTTCCTTACAGAATTTGGAATTCGGAGCGAAAGCAAATTTGCCAAAGCTTTTGGTGAATATTTAAAAGTCTTGGAGTAAAAGGCGAAGCTAAAGGGGCGAAAGAATAAGAATTTTTTTTTTTTTTATAAAAAAAAAAAAAGAGAGTTTATTTTATTTATTTTTAGATTGTATTAGGATTTCTCTATTCTTGTAATTTTCTATTTCTTTTGCATTCTATCTTTTTGGACTTTAGACTTGGACATTATTTTATTTTTAAACCCTACGGAAGGGTAGTATTAAATATCAAATTGTTTGCAGAGAAGGACGGTGATTACAATATCACCTCGGCCCCTCGGGTTCGTTCATGACATAGGAGTCGTGGCCCGAGTCGACAACAACGGTTCATCCCCCGTCTGGTACGGGAGGTAAATTTGTCGAAACACTCGTGAATCCCATGTTAGCGAGTTACTGTATTCCTTCGGTTGCATATATGTTGAGGACTTGAATAAGGCTGCTTTATTTTCCTAGTAAAGGGCAAGGATTGTCCATATAAGATAAGGGTTCGGATTTCATCACCGTTCTCTTCTTTCCCGCCTTAGGAAAACGATACCTAACGTGAACCTAAGCTTTAAAATTTGAAATAGAACGAGACCTATAAGGTAACGAGCTTAGTAGGAAAGTCGTTCGGAAAATATTGGTTACTCTTTAAGCATACTTCGAAGTTCATGATAGTTTCTGAAAATTGAATGCGTGACTGCGCCGCCTTGGAATGCGGTGAGGCCCTGGGTATCAAAGATCATGCAGCTTCTCTCGCCTCTATTCAATTTACTTAAACTCAGATTGATTCCAGAGGAGTTTGCTCAGATTGTAACGAATTCCCTTTCGATGGATTAGAAGCTGGTCTAGAAAACAATCTAAGTGGAGCCATCATGCTTTTTGTTTGATAGAAATCAGTAGGTTTACCATGGTAGAGTCAGCCTTGTTTGCGATTGCATAGAACTTCCCTTCCGTTTAGGATTTTTCTTCTTTTATTTTGTTTTTCTAGTGTATGCCTGAGGTAATTAGAGAACGGGTTTAAAAAAAAAAAAAAATAATAATAATAATAATAATAATAATAATAAAAATAAAAAAAATAATAATAATTGGTTGTATTCTTGTGCACATTGACACAACTCTGCAACAAGCCTAGTGCTAGTTAGAGACCATGTCAGGATTTTGGTCTGCAACTGGGGATGGAAACAAATCCATCAGAGGTAAAAATGAACATTTTTACAGTACCCAACTCACACATTCATCATTTTTGGATCAGTTAGAAGCTAAAATCACAACTTTAGAAATGCAATCTGAAATGGATCAGTTAGAAGCTAAAATCACAGATTTAAAAATGCCATCTGAAATCTATGCTTGTACCTTATGTGGAGGCTTATACCATCCTGCTGAGAATTGCTATATTTTGCATGATTTTAGGCAATCTAGAGAATATCATGAAAATCCAAAATATGAAATGCCCACAGAATACAAAGTTGATAGTCATTGGGACCATAATCAACCTTTTCAAGGTTGCGATCAGTCTTCTATATACCCTAATGACCATGCTTACATGTATCATCCATATAGAAACATCCAGGAATTTTCCTTCAATAGGGAATCTCATGCATCACCATGTACTGAATATTCATATGAAAAGGGGTTACCTACTGTTGATGATTCCCCTTCCTTTGAACAACTCAATACCATTTTAAGGATGAATTCAATTCATTTACAAAATCAGGAAAGGGAGGACTTTCAAAATGAAATGTTTATCACCCATAATGAAGTCAATTATGACAATAGTGTGTCTAGTCTTACTCGTGCAACTGATATTGCTTATGAACCTGTTTTAAAAGAAGAGACTAGAAATACTACAATTTGTATGGAAATGCATTTCTATGATGATGATGATGATGATGATGATGATATGTTAGAAGAACATGTTTTTACTGAAAATATTGTCGAACCTTTGGGTTCAGGGACATTAGGCTTCTTTGCCTCGACCTTAATGAATGATGTTTCTTCTAGTGTTACATACACATGTGATGTTGATACTAATCTTGATCCTGTGCAATTTTTCTGTGAAGATGAGCATGCTACACAACTTGATATTGACTTAGAAAATGTTGAATCTTCTGTAGACACCAATGATACTATGCATGAAAATAAATTTGATGTGTCTGATTCTCTGCCTAAGTCACAGTGTGATGTTTCTTTTGATATTCATATGCATGAAAATGAAGTTGTAGGTGATGATTGTGAACTAGGACTTATTGATTTGTTTGATGAGCATGAGCATGATGTGGTACTTGTTTCTGACTTAGGGAGAGTTGAATCATGTGATAATACTTATAGCTTAGAGAGTTATGATTCCATGCTTAAGTCACAACATGACTGTCTTAATGTCAGCCGAGAGGTTGTCAAACCCATTTTGTGGACAACTCAAAGCTTTGGATTAGAACTGCGTGCATCTCAAGTCCTTTTGGACTATTTTGCAGCTAAATATAATACCTTTGATGAGCCACAATTAGAGTTTAATCATGTCTCTCCATCCATCCCTGACAAAATCCACTTTGAACTAGATCTTGTGCATGATGCACCCCTGAAATTGTTAGATTTTGTACCCAAACGTTTATCTATTGAAAATTCTAGGTTTGGGGGTAACTCATTCTCATATGCAGTCTTACTTGCATTGTTGTCCTATTATAATTGTGCAAGGCTGTTGTTGTGTTCGCACTCCGTCTTTTGGGTTGATCCTCAACTCTTTAGATTGTTGGTGTATGGTGAATTTTTCTTGTATATAATCCAGTAGTTAATCTCTTTCATATTTTTGTGTGCTAACCAAATTTTTTTTTGTCTTGCGCTCATAATGGTTGCTTTCAAAGCATTCATTCAATTCTGGTTTATCACCATCCTTTTTGCATTTGGTAATCTCTTTCCTTTAAATCTGCTCTGCCTTGTTCTCTTGATATGTGTTCTTATCATCTTTTGAAACATTGAGGACAATGTTAGATTTAGGTTTGGGGGTATGTTTTGCATATAGAGTTTTTAGTCTTTTATTTAAAAATCAAAAATCAAAAAAAAATTCAAAAAAAAATCTTTGTAAATATTTGCATAAAACCTAACTTTTAGAGATCTTAAAGTCACTAGTATGCTTCTAGCTATGTTTACATAGAGAGTCTGACCGAAATAGCTGAACTTGGAAGTACTAGAGAACACAATCGGGTTTCTTAGGTTATTAGAGCGTTAAAGTTGGATTTAGCCATGCCAGAGGGCAAATTAGGTGCTGAAAAGATATTCGGTAGTAGAATTGTGATCACCCATAGTGGAGACTACCCATTTTTACATCAAGCGAGGCACCGACCTTCAATTTGTGACTTTCTAAAAAATCTTTTAGAGTGTGTGTCACCGTACGTCAATTCCGGGTAGGAATGGTGAGCTACCCAACTTCGCACCACTTTCAGCACTATTTTTGATCTCTTGAGTGCTAATTTTGTCAATCATGAGGGTGACGTCTAAAGATGAAAACTCCTTCTTGTAGTTCGATGAGCAATTAGCATCACTCTCTCTCAACAACATCAACAGATCCATAGAAACACATCATCAACGAGCATAGCAGCGTCAGAATTAGTCCAAGGTTTACATGCAACAATACAGTACAAAGAGCAGAATTCTATACAATATACAAATTTGAAGAGGTATTTTACAAAAGAACAGAAAATAAGATGGGAATTAGTGAAGTTTATGAAATCAAGACAATACAAGTTGTAAAGAATTGAGTGATAAAGTCCTTCATCCATGGAGTTAGTAGTTTCGTTATTTTCATATTATTGTAAAAAAAAAAAAAAAAAAAAAATCAGAAAAATCATATATAAAAAATCAGAAAAATCAGAAAATCAAAATAAATAAAAAAATAATATTTTGTAGTTTATTTTCTTAGTTTAGTTTTGATACCACCATGGTAAAGAATTCAAGAAGAAAATTCCAAGCAACAAGGAAATTGAAGAGAAAAGTTACAATTTGTCAAATTTTTGAAGTTCAGAAGTTCATCATCAACAGTTGAAGACCGAAGAAATTGAAGACATTTCTATGGATGCTATGAGAGTGGTGTTGATTGCCGATCAGATGTGAAGGTAAGTGACTCCCATCCTTGCTAATGGTTGATTTCCTTTCTTAGAGATCATTAGAAAAAGATTCTTTTTGTCCACAATGTTGTGGAGTCTCCAGAAATTATTTCGGAAGGTTCTCCTTCCCACCATCAAAGTGTGCAGGATTTCTCTCTTTATTCCCGTCTGCACACATGAGAGACTAAAAAAGCGGTCTTTTTGAGTGCAATTATCATAAAACCCTATTAGGTGAGGCAGAAGTCGAAGCTTGTGATTATTATCGAACCCGAATTCTTTCATATGGTATGGTTATTTCTCGCTCAACTCTTAAGGATGAGAATGCGTTCTTTGGTAGTTCTAACTTCGTGTTACTAGCATGCAGAAACTCTAAGTCCTCATAGCTCCTTGGATGCTTGGGACTCTGTTACGCTCTGAAATTGGAGAAGGTTTTGTGGGTACATCTTTGGTAGGCCCTCACGAGACTACAACTCGTCCACTAGGGACACCTAGGGGTTTAAAGGCTTAGTGCATACGCTAAATGCATTCGAGAGACCAGCGACAGTGGTATAGTTAGGATTTTTTTTTAATTTCTGTTTCACTTGAGGACAAGTAAAATTCAGGTTTGGGGGTATTTGATGAGTGCCAATTAGTGCATATTTCTACGCGTTTTTATTGGCATTTAACTCATCTTTTGCGCTTTAAAATCATATATTATCCCAGATTATGTATTTTCTTTGTTTTCAAAAATAAATACTTGTACTCATTAATTTTGTGTTTTTAGGTACTAAATAAAGCTTAGATGAATTATGGAGCCAAAAGAGAGACTAGCGACTGCGGAAGAGAAGTTGCAAACCGTTTGTGCATCCGTTGCAACCTGTTTACAACTACATGGGATAATCACAGCACTTATGAGAAAGAATTAATTTTGTACTTCAAGCTAGCACGTCAGTTCCACTATAACAAGGTTTGGTGAACGAGGTGCTGTTGGGTCAAATGAGTGGTGGACGTGGCTTTGTTACATCATGAGCAAGTGAAGAAATCGAGAAGAAATTGAGAACGTGAAGTGATGATGGAGCTTAACGGGACTATTCAAATGCACGGGCTGTCGAGAGCTGATGACAAAGATGGCATGCACGTGAAGAAACACAAGAAGGTGGGAAGAAAAGCTAATGTTGAGCTGTTTGTTCGAAAAGAAAATAAAGAAAGAAGAGATGATGGATCTCCACGTGAAGGTGTCGATGAACCAAAAGTGGGAGGAGAAGAATACAGCACGTTGGAGGAAGAAACGGCGTGGACAGCTCGTGCAGGCGTGAGCAGACAGCAAGAAGACAAAAATTCGTGAGAAGAAGAAAGCATCTTGTGAGCGCTTGGGTGAAAGGAACAGCAAAGAAAGAGTTGGATCTAGTGGGAGGAAAGAGACACAAGCTCGTGGAGAAAGTGAAAAGTGGACGGAAAGGACAAAAGCACATGGGCGTGAGAAGAAGAGATAACAGTGGTTCATTCCACTTTTAAACAACTGGTTCTTTCCATTTTCTTATACAACAAGTGCGTGGGAGAACCAAGACGACAAAGGTGGAGGAATGGTCAAACATCATCATGGGCAAAAGCGTGGGCGTGTCAGAGCTCATGGACAGCAGCGTGGGATATTTGAAAGAATTCGAATTTAGGGTTGAGAAAGGGAGAGAATTTTGTATAAATTGAGAAGCAATTGTGGAAGAGTGGGGGAGGCCGGAGTAGCCGGACACTTCACTGCTAGTTTTAATTTCTGTTTTAATTCCATTTTTATCATGTTCTAAATTTATTTGCTAGATTTTAGATGAAGCTCTAGCCTACTGATATGTCATTCATACTTTGTGAGTTGTTCTTGAATGTTTGAAATTGTTTAAGATATAATTTAATCCAAGTTTGTCAATATTTTGCTCTCACAATGTATGCCATGTATCCATTGTAGTTAGAATATCACTATGTTGATTATGCTGCAACTCATGCTTAAAATTATTATTGATCCTTAGATTAGTTGTGCTGTAACTAGACAGTTAATGCTTTGGAGAAATATTTTAGTTGTGATTAATTTATCCATTGGAGAAACACCTCAGATACAAGGTAAACTTGAATCTGCTATAAGGACAAGAATAACATCATAAATTAAATGCATATTGTAGGTTAGTAGTGGATTTGAAAGCTCTAGTATCCTCATTCTCAGTGTTTACACCCTGTGTTATTTTCTTCTATTTACTTTTATTATTTCAGTCACTTAAAAATCATTTCGTCGTACCGACAAAACAAACTCTTTTGGTTACTTTTATTTAAATCAGTTTAGAAAGAGCAAAAACTTCAACTTACACTCACCAAGTCTCTGTGGTTCGACCTGTATTTGCCCTGCCTGCAATAGATATTTTGCACTTGCAGTATACATAGTAGTAGGTATCTTTCCGAGCCTACCAGATACCCTAGATGGAAAACCCTTAACCATAGCTGGCTGTCTTTAATAATCTTCCAAAATATAGTTTCCCCTTAACATTGACTGGGCTCCAGATAGTATTCTTAGTGAAATGACCTTTTTGCCCTTTTCGATCCAAATGGCTAATTTCTCCTTCTTTTGCTCCAAACGACTCCAAAGCACCTAATACACTCAAAAGTAAGCATAAGATACATAATTCACACTAAAACTCGCAAAGAAAGCATAAATACTAGATATAAAATTAGGTGTTTATCACACCTATCAAATTCCCCCACACTAAGACTTTGCTAGTCCTCGAGCAAATAAAACTAAAATACAACAACTCCGTGACGTCGAGGCTACGGTTAATTTTAGCATAAATAACAAGCCTTTAAACCCCTAGGTGTCCCTAGTGGACGAGTTATAGTCTCGTGAAGGTTTACTAGAGATATACCTACAAAACCTTTCTACTCCAAATTCCAGCTACCTGCGAAAAGTCTATGAATGAATCCAAAGTGATTACAGGAGGATGAGGTACCTTGTGCAAATTCAGTCCATATTTAAGTTAATAAAGTTTATCTTAGAAAGTAGAACAAACCACAATACTTGGAATATGACTAACCAAAATCACAATGAAAAGATTAAGAAGATGGAAATAGAGGTAAATGTGGCGAATGTTTACAAGTGATCGATGTTTCCCATATCTGTCTGAAGGTCACTGCTAAGATGAACCTATTCATCCTATTGGATTGAGCTGTTGGTGCTGAATGCTACATCAAATCAATTGGCATATATACAAGGGAACCAATAGTGACTTTATTCAACACAATAATAATTTTTTTTTTTTTTATATATGATTGGATCAAACTGGATCTAATTTCTCTTTTTTTTTTTAGACAACATGATTGGATCAAACTGGATCCAAGCGCATGCTTCCTTGTCAACAAGTATATGATAGTTGCCTTGGATCCTACATTCCACACTTGTTTAGGCTATGGAGACAGGGACAACGTTTCACACAAACTGCTATTCCCAAGTGTCATTTTTATTCCATTTGGTCAAATTGGTCGGTCTCTTTTTCTTTTTTTTCTTTCTTTTCTTTCACTTTTTTTTTTAAAAACTCAATCACTCTATTTCATCCTAGCAGCAATAACAAGTCGATGTTTAGTGACCCACCAAAACACTTAGAAAACAATAGATAAATATGAAAAAAATAAAAAATTGAATGTGATATGGTGATATTCCGAGATATGGTAACAACTATCATAATTTGTAATTAAGTTCGTCCCTTTAGTTAATTGGTACCTCAACTCCTGCAATCAAAATGGTTTCATCCACTTACTTATGTTGGTAGTGTCATCCTAAAGGCACATGTTTGTAGATTTCGGAGTTAATAAAGCACAATTTTTTTTTCTTAGTTTTTTTTTTTCTGATTTTTTTTTATGCAAAAATATATGCTTAGCCACTCCCATATACTTAAACCATACATTGTCCTTAATGTAATTGAATCGTCCAAGTAAAGTCAAGGTGGGAAATCCTAATATGTTATGGAACAAGAAAAATAAAAATAAATAAAAAGAAAAAGAAAAAGAAAAGGATAGGAAATACAAAACCGGTGGGTTGCCTCCCACTTAGCGCTTGTTTTAAAGTCGACGGCCCGACATAGCTTTTGTAAGATTCATTCCCCATATACTAACAATCTGAAAATTTGGGGATCCTCCCATGGTACCCGTTTTGCAAACAATAACTCCATACAAATATTAGAACAAGAAAATAATAGTAAAGTTATCGCTCGATAGAAATTTCCCCCACACTTATTCTTGTCCACACTCGGAAGTGTATAAAGAACATAGAATTTGGGAATTTCTATGTATTCCTCTTGGCAAACCTGCGTAGTGTTAGCATCTAGTGTTTCCAATGGTAGATATCGAGAAACAAAGTCATCCATAAATACTTTCGAAGCACATACATTCAATCCAATAAGAGGTAAAGGAGAAAAATCAATATGCAAAGGGTTAGACAAACCTTGCACAATTTCTTGTATTACGGTATCTTCTTCATCCTTAAAAAAATCGAGTGAATTACTTACCTCTTGCATATCGTGGTCCTCTATCAAACTTTGCAACCATTCTTCATCATTTTCTACCTTAACCAAAGTCTCGGCATCATCATAATCATTGGCAAGTTCAATTGGGTCTTCCACAAATTCATTCAATTCGGTTTAATTATCTCTTCAACATTCTCATCATCGGAATCGGGTCATTCAATAAAATGATTTTCTTCGGTAAAACTTGTAAGATCTTCTTGTGAGGGTGTTACACCATTTACAACAATAGTTAAGTCAGACACAATCTCCTCCTTTTGAATAGGTAAAGGATCGTTATTATGATCCGGAGTTGGAATAACTTCCTCATTGTTGCAACGCTCATACACTTCCGCGGACTCATATCTTTCCCTAAGGTATTTTTTCCAAGCACTAAATGCATCTTCTTCAATCTCTACCTTTTTAATAGGTGATTGATCATTATTAAGATCAAGGCTCGAGTAATCTACACTAGCGTCATCAAAAGTTTCCAAAGGTTGGTCCTTTTCAACACAATCATCTTCACTTTTGGAATCACCATAATAAGAATCTTCATCGGTTTCATAACCTTTATCCCGACGTAGTTTAAGTTCCATATGAATGGTCTTACTAATTTCTGCGACAAGCTCTTCCGAATCTCCATCATCTTACAATTTGTACAACTTTTGTGCAAGTTTCCGGACGTTCACACGCTTACCACCGTTTTCTACAATAGGTTCTATTTCCCATAACTCTTCCCTTTGAATGGGTGAATGATCATAACTACGATCCGGATTCGGGTAAGAAAAAGTGTTGTAGAAATTGGTTTGTGCGGCGTTCTTTCTTTCATGGTCAAGTGTTTTTCGAATGTCTTGCAAATCATTGATAATCTGCATACAACTAGAATGAATCCAATTAGAAGTATATTTATCATACCTTGGTTCTTGACTTACATACCCATTACAAGGTTGTTGATATGCATGAGAGTACTCATAAGGCTCCGTAGGATATTGATAATAGCCAAAAGATTTGTTTTGATTGTATCCTAAGGATGGTTGGAAGTTGCCATGATGTTGAGGTTGAAAACCGTATTGATTGTTGTAATATGCTTGCTCTTGTCCACCATACATGGAAAACCGGTACCTGAAAAACAATTCTCAAAAACTAAGTTAGATACGATAAAGAATCCAACAAAGCAAGAATAAAGAAAAAAAGTAAAAAGAAAACAACTAAAATCATCCGATGCTCCCCGGCAACGGCGCCAAAATTTGATGTGTGTCGAAACCACAACAAATTAATTAATACTTTACTACCTAATTAACAAGTAATATAGGGTAGTCAAGATCGATCCCACGAGGAGCACGAGATTCTAGTTGTAAATTTGTCACACAAAGTGGGGTATTGATTAAGAATTTGAGAAAGTAAATAAAATAAACAAAGCAATTAAAAAGGAAATCAATAAGAGAGATTAGATCAAGGAATCCTTCTTCGCTGCAAAACAATGATTAAAGTTATGTTCTTTTCCACTTGTTATTAGTCATAGATTATCACCAACTGTAGTTATAGCAGCTAGATCAGTGCTAACCCCAAAATCCCTTATATCACCGGATACAGAAGTTCTCGACTACCGGATTCTATTCACCAAACCACCTAGTAGTAGATCACCCAAGATGTAATTTAGTTAAACACATTAAGATTTATGAATTTATTAGGTTGATATTATTAGTTAGACTCTTAGATCAAGGTCCACTTGCTAACGTTGTTTTCACACACAATTGCTCCACGGAATCCCTCCGCAAGGTCTTGTGTTTTCTACTTATGTAAATAGTCAAGAAACGATTACTTATCCCCTAACTTTCACTAGCTTTAGATTGAATTAACAAATCAATTTAGCGTGCACTCCAAACAACCTATCAATCAATCATAAACATTAATATTAGTAAAAACAAACGATAATCATATGAAAATTCAAAGTAGATTTAAAACAAAACTCAAAACATGTTAAAAACTAGGAATTCATCCTCAATCAATAAAATTAGCTACTCATGCTAAAGAGTTCACACAAAGAGAAAAGAAAAAAATTGTGTGTGTAAAAGTGTGCAAAAGATATGTAAAAGATGTGTGTATCTAAGTGCATCTAAGTGTATGGAAGTGTGTAAGTGTGTATAGAAAAGTAGAGCACTTCTCTATTTATAGGCTTCAATGTTCTCCATATCTTCCAAGGAATAGAATCCCTTTCCTTTAGCACTTAAATTTCCAAATCCAAGCCTTTCTCAAATCTTCTATCCTCTCTTTCCAAGTTCAAGCCAAATTCTTCATTCAATTCCAAGTCCAACTCTTCACATCCCATGAGAAAAATCCTCACAAAATTCTGCAACTTTGGCACGCCGGAAAACTGTGTTTTTGGCCGGAAATAGGACGGATTCTGTCACCGCCGGCCACCTGAAAATTCCATCCGGTTAAAGAATATTCTGTTCAGTCCACCGTTAGGACTAACGGTCAAACGGGTCAAACGGTCAGTCAAACGTCAAGTCAGAAAGGAGTCAAGCCAGCCGAGTTAGCTTTCTTCTTTGGCTGAGTCGTCTTACTCGCTGAGTCATAGATAAGGATCGGTCATCGGGATCGCTGAGTCAACGGAATCGTGTCATCGTCGGCTACCGATTCAACTTGCCGGAGGGGAAAATTGGTCGAGTTTCGGCTGTTTACAGGACAATCCTGGCCAATTTCAGGCCTCATTTCAGCTCCATACCTTGTAACAAGCCTAGCATACATCTAGTCAATTTCATATAGGTTCATCTGCAATCTCATTCACCATCATCTCAATTGTTGTATCTCAATCCCAGCTTCAATTGCAATTTCTCTTGAATATATCTTCAGTTCAGCTTTCCTAACCCATTGATCTTACAATTTCAGTGGCAACTCTATCTCCTCAGAAATCCATTTCACCATCATCTGCATCCTGTAATACTAACTCAAACCCAACTGCAGTCTCTAAATTTCCCTGAGTTTAAATCCTTGAACTTGATTTCTCCCTTAAGAATCTCAAACCCAATCTTCAATTTCTTTACTAAACCAAAGCAGCAACAAATCTCAGAACCCTAACAGAAAACCCATCTCTAATTCATCCATTATCACCACAAATCTCATCTCAACAAAAGCCAACTTGAACCCCTTTTTAACCTCCAATTCACAGATTCAAGATCTCTTCCTGATTATCGATCTTCCCTCTTTTCACCACCGATTTGAACTGTTCAATCACCATACTTCTCCCCATTAATCAATTATTTCTTCTTGATTTACAATTTCTTCTCTGCTTCGCTCAACGACCATCACCCATGTTCTTCTCGATCTCTCTGCTGCAACTTCTTCTTCATTCTCATAACAACAACAACATCATCTTCTTCCGTTAATCCATTAAACCCTAATTATTATTACAGCAACTCTCCATTGATGCGCCTCTTCTTCTGTTCTTGATCTCCTCTTTAATTTCTTTGAATCACCACAGCTATTCGCTCTTCTTCTCAGATGCAAAATAATGATTGAGAATGAGATATAGAAATTCTCGACAATAGTTAGGGCTGGATAACGATGCCCCATTAGATAAATCCACCCCAGACCAGGTGCTAACACACACACTTTTCTGGATAAGGGCTACCCAATGATGATTACACCCTTGATATATGATAATGGATACCCTAGATGGAAACCCCTTAACCATAGCTGGATGTCTTTAATAATCTTCCTAAACAGAGTTGCCCCTTAACATTGACTGGGCTCCAGATAGTATTCTCAGTGAAATGACCTTTTTGCCCTTTTCGCTCCAAATGGCTAATTTCTCCTTCTTTTGCTCCAAACGACTCCAAAGCACCTAATACACTCAAAAGTAAGCATAAGATACATAATTCACACTAAAACTCGCAAAGAAATCATAAATACTAGATATAAAATTAGGTGTTTATCACACCTATCACCATTTCAGTCTCATCCAAGAAATAGACATCCGACAGATATAAGATTCGTATCCTCTTTCATTATGAATGTCAATTTATTAGCCATTAATTAATGAATCCCCTCATAACTCAAGATATAAAAAAATCATTAAATTTGCAGGGGTTAGAATATCTAACCATACATCTACTCATTCTATTTAATATTTCAAAGTGAAAATATTATATAAATTGTTAGTACCTAAAAATTACTTCCTGTTAAAACAAATGTACCGCTGTGGCACTTTCTGTTTGGGTTCGAAAATCAAAATTGAATAGGACAAGCCTAAACCACGATAGCGGTCGTTCCGTCCTATTTCGGTCACGGTGGAGAGGAAGATGGGTTGATCTTAGGGGAGGGAAGCTGAAAAGTTTGAGAAATTGGCAGTGGTATTGATTGTGTATGTTGGGTATAGAAAACTATGAAGAATACAAAGATTTTTAGGTATGAAAGCTTGTTTTGTCTTCTCAATACGTTAAACCACCTATTTATAGTAGTTTAAGATACACAATGCCAGTCTCGTAAGTAGTGGAAGTCATGAGTTATGGAGAGATGGGGATGATGGTTTAGTGTTAGATAATTTAGGGAAGCTTTCGGATATGTTACGCCCACCATCTCTTCAACGGCTGTAACTGCCACACTACTTTAACTTTTCACATGGAGTGTTGCCACGCCGCATGTTTCCGTAGACCACCAGAACAATACCCCATGAAAAATCCCCCACGTGATGTATTTTGATATTTCTTATGTATTTTTGATGATCTTAATTAGGCTAAATCGTAGCCATTAATAACTTGTCATATATTTAGAGCGCAATTGTGTCTTGTTGTGGCATAGGGTTTCTTGGCCGAAAATAATGCATAAAGTCTTGCCAATAATGACGCATGGCTACATGCCATGGCCGTAGCCTAAGTCTCAAGGCCGTGAATATCGTACGACAATGTGTTGTGGCCTTGGCATAGGCTGCCAAGGCCGTGAACATCACACGAATATGTGTTGTGGACTTGGCCTAGGCTGTCAATGTCGTGAATGTGGAACAACAACGTGATGTGGCCTTGGCTTAGGATTTCAAGGTCGTGAAATTCGCACGACAATATGTTGTGGCCATGGCCTAGGATGATAAAGCCATGAAATTCGCATGACAACGTGTTGTGTACATGGCCTAGGCTTCCAAGGCTGGGAATGTGGTACGGCAACGTGTTGTATCCTAGGATGCCAAGGACGTGAAAGTCTCACGACAACGTGATGTGGCCTTGGCCTAGGTTTCCAAGGCCGTAAATTTCTCACAACAACATGTTATGGCCCTGACCTAGGCTTCCAAGGACGGTAATGTGGCAGAGCAACGTGTTGTGGCCTTAGCTTAGGCTACCAAGGCCGTGAAAGTCGCACGTTAACATGTTGTGGCCTTGGCCTAGGCTGCCAAGGATGTGAAAGTTGTACGGAAACCTGTTATATCCTTTGACTAGGCTTCCAAGGCCCATAATATGGCATGACAACGTGTTATGGCCTTGGCCTAGGGTTCCAATCCCGGGAAAGTCGCACGGCAACGTACTGTGGCCTAGGCTGCCAAGGCCTGGTGCTACGGCTTACGATTTGGCGCTATGGTGAATATGCCACATGCCATTTTTGCCAAATTGTGTTAGGGACTTAGTCAATTATTTTGGAGTGATTTCTTCTGAGTTATTAGTCCATTTTCTTAGCCAAAGCGCTGCTAGCCACAATGGTTATTCCATGGCCTTAGCTACGTTTGAATAAGGTACCTTATGAGATATGCGGCGTACGCCAGTGGATTGACCATCCCTAGCCAATATTCCACGATGACGTGATCATCATATATCTAAAATCTAGGATTTGAGTTCAAGGTAAGATGCCAGGTTTAGATTTGGAGACAGGATGCCTTTTTAGTACAGACTTCGAATACAATAGCGTCGCTATAGTATGCTCAAGGAACTCGGCCGCGAGAGTTTTGCGACTTGAGGCGATACTGGTATGACTATATATTAACCATAATATTCTTAAGGACTTATTAAATGATGCCTAATTCTGTTCTGAATAAGACTAATGCCATATATATGGCATAAAAGACATGTATATTGGCATACATGAAATAACAAAGTTTCTACTGGGGAAAGCCCTAAAATTTGGCATACGTATACATTTTCATAATAGCTTTAGGACTGCTGAGCCCATTAGCAAAATAAAATTTATTGATTCACTTGTGGAATACAAAATTATACTTATGCAGGTTCGACAATCCTGGTGCCGGGCTAAGGATTATTTATACAACTAAATCGAGGCTAATTTACAACAAATTCCCTTGTCAAAAACTCACCATCAACATTAGTCCCTTGGTTAGCGCGGAACAATGTCGTGTTGCGTGGTAAGCTGATAGGTGTTATAAACACCTTGATATTTATTTATTGTTTATGCTTTCTTTGCGAATTTCTTGTAAATTATGTATCTTATGTTTGATTTTGAGTTTATTAGGTACAATGAAGTCATTATGAGCAAAAAAGGAGAAAACGTCCATTTGGAGCGTAAAGGGCAAAAAGGCTAATTCACAGGCGAGCTATACTTGAAGTCAGCTAGGTTGCGCAAGAAAGAGGTGATGCCTTAAACAGACAGTTAAGCAAGAAAGAATAGACTGTCAGTTATCTAGAACTGAGAGCACTTCCTTTGGAATGAACAAACTTAGAGTTTGTCCATTTTGATCCCACTATAAAATGAACAAACATGAAAAATGGATGTTCAAATAAACAAATCTGATTGTTTGAACATTGAGTCGGAACATCTGGCGCGCGCTTGAGTGAAGGACGCGCGATCTTGGCAGCAACGCGCGTTTGAAGAAAAAACGCTCGCGTCACTTCCTCCAATGCCCGCGTCACTTACTCCAACGTCCACTGCAATTCTTGATTCCCAACAAATATTTTACTACCTTTTTACTCCATTTATCCTATTTTATCTCACTTTATCATATTTCATCTCACTTCATCCTATTTTATCTCACCTAAATATTATATTATATTTTTCATCTTTATACATACTACAAAATATTTTATATTAAAAATAAATATTAGTGGGGCCCTAGAAAACCAAATCTGTTCATTTTGGTCTGATTTACCATGGCGGAGAAACGAGTTTGTTCATCGACGTGGCTGAACAAACTAAAAAAATTGTTCATTCCCATAGGAAATGCTCTGACAGGCCAAATATCACGTCGGTGGACTTTATTCTAATGTACCGGGTGCCAATATCAATTCCTATTCCTACACTTGACCTAAAATGGAGAGAAATCATTTTCTCTTAGGGTGCGTTTGGCACAGAGGTGGTTGAGAGTGGAGTTCAGTCAACGGGAGGAGTCAAGGATGGAGTTGAATTCCAATGATGTTTGGCATGGATGGAATTGGAATTCCAGGGAGTTGGAATTCCAGGGAGTTGGAACTCCTTCATTCAGTGGAAAATCAAATGATACCTCCCCCCATGGAATTTGGAACTCCTCCCGTTGACCATTTTGACATTTTAATCTTTTTTTCTTTAAACAATAATTCATTTCCTATACTTATAAATTTACTATGATAATTAAAAAGTAATTATATTTTATTTTATTTTAAAGTTTATACAAAAAATTAATTGGTAATATTTAATGCTTTAATAATATTTTGTTTTTTCACATATTCAAAAATGGAAAAAAGTAATATTTTCTTATTATTTAAATACACTAGTACTGTTGATAAATTATTAAATTTGAAATTTAAAATAATAGTTTTATTTAAAATATCAAAACTGACTATTATTTAATCTATTATTTATTTGAATTAATAATTTAAATAAATTTTCAATTAAATATAAAATTATTTACTAAAATTATATTTACATAAATAATTAATTATTATTGCTGATAAATTATTTTTTATCAAAAAAATAGTAGTTTTATTTAACTATTATTAATATTATATTTACTTAAATAATAATTTATATAACTTTTTCACTTCAAAAATCACATTTATATTATATATAAAATAAAATAAAATAATATTATTAATATTGTAGTGTAAATTATCTACAGATCCAGGTGGCAACATCCCAGACCCAGTGCACCCAAATACAAAGAAACGCGAAGTATAGAGCAAAGATTAAAGAGCGCGAGATTTAAGGAAGCCACGTGGATCGGGCGTAATAATGTCGGACAAGACTTGACCCAGACTTCTGATAAAGCTGACAAGATAAGGCGGGACGGGACAAACGAGGAGCTACAGTCAAACAGGCAAGAAAGTGTGGAACACATCGGATGATCATAAGGGCGACTATCGAGACAGCCGACATCGCGTCAACAGAGGACCATAAGATATTGGCTCGAACGAAATACAGGCGAGGAGCCAAGATGCATCGACCGCGCAAGACGACGTGATGCGGCCCGATCACAGAACATCTAATTAGATGTAACAGGGTCAACATTCTAACTTCGTTGTATAAACTTTCTCCTATAAATAGCGGGACTTGTATTCTAGAGAGGTAGGTTGTAATTTTTGGGAGAAAAAGGAGAGAGAAACCCGAGTTAGCATGAGAAAGAAGTGAGTGAGAAGTAAGTCCATCTTGTAAGGAAATCCCACTAAGAGCAACACCTTTGTAACACCGTGAAGTAATAAGATTCATCATTTCACCCCCGTGGACGTAGGTAATCATACCGAACCACGTATATCTTGTGTTCATGGTTAAGTGTTTACTTTCGTTTGAGAAGAGTCATATATTTCTATCCTTTGGATGTAGTTTGTAGTAAAATGCATCTACATTTTTGCGCCGACTAAGGGGACACGACTAAGATCTCCGGATACCTTGCCATTCAAGTCCTCAGAGACGATCAACAGCTCCTCAATACACGTTAATGTGTTGGAGTAGAAGCTACGATGAACTCTGTTGGCCGAAGTAATGGTTGTTTTGAGTCATTTACTGAGCATTTAAAGTCATAGTAGTAGCAGCGTCTTCTTAGCGTCTTCAACAGTTTGATCGAAAGAGAGACTTCACGATCTCACTAGCGACTAAAAGTTCGGGTTAGAAGCTACGTGAAGAATCTGTTGAAGGGACGACTGTTCGTTCTTGATAATTGTGTGTTTGTTAGCGTTAAGCGAGTTGTTTTTAGCTGCGGTAAGAAGTTGGGTGCTCGGAGTTGCCAAAAGTTAGCGTTTTAGATGTTTCATCGTGTAATGAACTGTCGACCTTGTATAATTCTTAGCCGACGGTGTAGCGTAAGTCGTCGGAAAGGTCATAATTAAATCTCGAAAAAGTGGAGGTGGTACAAGTTCAAATTAATTCTAGGGGTTACTTGCCGTACTTTCTAAGCATCACGTGCATAAGATCAATGATTTGGAGCATGTAGAACAAAGGACAAACTAACTTAAATGCATAGGTCGAGTACAGAGAGCGACGCCGTACGGAGTGATAGTGACGGGGAAGTAAGTACAGCCACAGATTCATCATAAGACCAAAATAGGGTAGATAAACGGAACCCACATGATAACCAAAGTTGACCCTGCATAGTGACAGTAGTCGTAGAGTCGAACGTTTCGCCTTTTTTGTCTATGCATTTTGTTAGAAAAATCAGGTCGAAGTAAGGGGTTCTTTTTCGTATTTGCTGACGTAGGGACGGGCGATACTCGGCTTATCACGCGACGTAACTAATGGGTAGCACTTCAGGGACGATAAGGATGTTGAGGAATCGCACGGTCACTAGCAACAGCATGCAGGCAGGGATAACGGGGCTGAGGCAAGGGAACAGTCGACAACCACCGCCCGAGGAATCTCATGCAGCTGCGCGAGGGATGCCTGTTGTATACGAGGAAGTAGATTTGGAGCGGGATGATAACACCTTACCTCTGCACCAGATTATACTAACTCAGAGAAGAGTCGATCAAGTCGATGGACTCACAGCTTCAGACACCGATGACGATGAGGAAGCACTTGCAGCGCGAGCTCAGAGGCAATCGACGAGGCGACAGATTGAACACCAGGAAGCTTTGGGAAGGGAACAATAGATTCTTAGGCAGATTCAGTTGGGGCGAGCAATAGCAAGTGACATCGGCCCGACAACCGTTCAAGATGTCAATCATATAACCAATACAATACCGCCCCCACCACCCACATCAGCACCATTACAACCTCGACCACACCAACCCAATGGACATTCCAGTCATGAGAGTACGGACCCGACGTTTTTGTCCATTTTGGAGAGTCAGAAGAGACAAGAAGCGGCACTGAGGGAACTCCAGCAGCGGAATTTAGCCTTGGAGTATGAGAACTACCAACTGAGGAACCAACGGACCAGATCAAGAGGGTTGTCAAGCCGAGGAACATCGGGTTATCATGGCCGATCCGATCACTTGCCACTCATGATGGGGCAGAGTAACATTAATCATCCCAATCAGTCGGGTCAGCCGCCATTACCTCCGGTTCCCCCAACGCAGAGATATGGACCACCCGAGGACTCGTCCACCGATGAAGAAAGGCGAGGAAGGGACGGGCGACAAGATCAGACAACTAAAGCCAAGCTCAAGGAGTTGGAAGCAAAAATCAAGGAACTTTCGGGCGGAAGCGAAGAGGATAATCTGGCCGAGATTATGAGTGAAGCCGAGAAAACGCCTTTCTCTCAAGAATTGGAACAAATGCCGTTCCCACCTAAGTGTACTTTACCTTCATTCCCCTCTAAATTTGATGGAACTGGCGATGCGACCGAACACCTTAAGATGTATACCATGTCACTGATCCAATGGAGAAGTAACCCGGTAGTTATGTGCAAATTCTTTCCAGCTAGTTTGGAGGGCGAGGCGCGAGATTGGTATTATTCGCTTGCACCTGGTTCGATCAACGGGTACGATGCGCTAGTCGAGGCCTTCCTTGAGACCTATATGAATAACAGTCGACCTCGGCCAAGAATGAACAAGCTATTTACCCTTTCCCGAAGATTCAGAGAGCCATTGAAAACCTTGACCGACAGATGGAGGAAACTGTGTACTGAAATTGGTAAGGTACCGGTGGACCAAGCCATCTTTGGGTTTGAAAACGCGTTGGGGAGATCGGACCCCATTTGGATTGCCATGTTTTCTGAAAAACCTAAAACCTTAAAGGATATGAGAAGAATGCAAGAACACTACATCGCCTTGGAAGAAATTCAGGCCGAATCAAGAGATAGAGGGGTACAAGAAGCCAGTGCTGAAGTCGGTACTGAAACTAAAACGGTCACGGACGACCATATCAGGTGATCAGAAAAAAGATCGGACCCTCACCCGAGGAACAGTGAGAAGAGGGAATGGATCGCCAAAGGGAAGAAGCCAAAGCAGGAAGCCCGATCGTATACCCCACTAAACGATTCTTTGGAAGAGGTGTTCAAGGAAGTTGAGAAGAGGAGCGACATCAACTACCCAGCATCGAGGGGCGTACAGTTCCAAGAGACCCGAGATCATCCCAAATACTGTCACTACCATCAGTATAGGGGCCATTCCACCAATAACTGTCGAGAGGTGAAAGATATTGTTCAACACCTCATCCGCGATGGATATTTGAGGCAGTATGTCCGCCACCCCCTTCGGCCGGAAGCAACACCCGATGCGCCAGTTCATCAAGTCCGCATCGATAGGGCGAACCAATTCGTAAACACCATTTCACATTCGGCTATGCAAAACTACACTCTCGGCCCAGTAATCACCACTAGGATCCATAAAAGGGATCGTGATGGTAAAGAGATATTTAGCGTAGCCAAGTCTCTTCCCATGGAACCCTGGATGACGGTGCCCATATCGTTCTCGGCTAAGGATGTCCCAGCAAATGGACAGGCACACAGCGATCCACTGGTCATCACACTGTTGATTGAAAAGTGGGGGGTAAGAAGGATTCTTGTGGATAGCGGGAGTTCAGTCGAGGTGCTGTTCTACGACACGTTCAGAAGAATGAAACTCTCAGACGATATGCTCGTCCCATCCACATACCGTATCTACGGCTTCAACGGCACAGTAACCATCCCGAAGGGCGAAGTAACTTTAAGAGTTTCAGATGGTGGTGGCTACCTCGACACACTAACCACTTTCTGTGTAGTCTACGTCGCTTCACCTTATGAGGCCATTATCGGGCGCCCATGGGTTGCGGGGATAAAGGGCGTGGCATCGGCCTACCATCAAAGGTTAAGGTTCCCGACTTGCAAGGGAATAACGGAAGTTATGGGCGACTCCCAGGCGGCGCGACAATGCATGAAAATTGATATAGAAATAAATGAACGACGGCGAGCTCGGCAAAGGCAAGAAAAGAACAAAGAAAAGGAAGTGAAGGAAGCAAAAGAATTGGAGGGGGCGATTTCTCAAGCGGTCCTGGCACACGAAACTCGAGAACAAGACCCTTTATAGCAATTAAAGGAAGCATCCCCAGTCAGGGAGACCAAATCAAAATTCTCGACAGTCGAGCCGACTAAAGAAGTAAACTTGGGAGCGATAGAGGAACCTAAAGTAGTGAGGATCGGGGCATTACTATCGGGCGAAGAAACCAGTAAACTCATGACGCTATTAAAAGAAAACATGGAGGCATTCGCTTGGGAAGTGCATGATTTGGAGGGTATTGACCCAAAGATCTGCTGTCATCACTTAAAAATTGATCCGAAGTTCAAACCGGTTAGACAAAAAATGAGGCGTATCGCGCCAGAATTGCAAGCGGCGGTCGAGGTCGAGCCGAAGAAATTACAAGAATCCGGAATAATAAGGAAGTCCCACTACCCGCAGTGGATATCTAACATGGTCGTGGTACCAAAAAAGAAAGGGGGAGTCCGAATATGTATTGATTTCAGCGACTTGAACAAGGCATGCCCGAAAGACAGCTTCCCCCTTCCCAGTATAGATCAATTAGTAGAATCAACAGTGGGATACGAGGCGATGACTTTAATGGACGGATACATAGAATATAACCAAATACCATTGGCGCCCGAGGACCAGGAACACACCTCCTTCTTCATGCCAAGAGGATTGTATTGTTACACCAAGATGCCATTCGGACTTAGGAATGCTGGGGCTACGTACCAGAGATTGGTAGGTGATATGTTCGAAGACAAGATTCACGATACCATAGAAGTTTACGTGGACGACATGTTAGTTAAGAGTCGGAAATCAAAAAACCACGTCCGAGACCTTCGAGAGATCTTTCAAACAATGAGGAAACACAAGATGAAGATTAATCCTTCCAAGTGTGACTTCTGGGTCACATCGGGGAAATTCTTAGGCTACATCATCACTCCTAGGGGAATAAAAGCGGATCCCGAAAAGTTACGAGCCTTCCTTGACATTCCATCTCCCGCGACGGTGAAAGACGTGCAGAAACTAAACGGTTGCATAGCCGCATTGGGACGATTTGTGTCACGATCATCGGATAAATGCAAGGCTTTTTACGACAACTTGAAGAAAGGAGAAAAATTCCGATGGACGGACGCAAGCGAAGAAGCTTTTCAAAGTATCAAGCTACATCTAGCTATCCTCCCGGTTCTTCAAAGGCCTGAGCCATCAGAAATTCTCACTTTATACTTAGGCGCGACGCCCTATGCCATAAGTGCGGTATTGGTTAAAACAGAGATGGGCGTGGAAAAGCCGGTATACTTCGCCAGCAAAACTTTAAGTCCGGCCGAGAAGAACTACACTAGAATGGAGCAGATGGTGCTCGCGCTAGCCTTTGCTGCCTCTAAACTACGAACATATTTTCAAGCTCATCGAATACGGGTGCTCACCAAATCGCCTATCGAAGCGGTCTTGGATAGTGCTAGGCGTTCGGGGAGAATCTCCAAGTGGGGAGCCATAATCAAACAATATGATGTGATATACGAGACAAAAACTGCGATCAAAGGACAGGTAGTGGCCGATTTCTTGGAAGACTTCCCCCTCAGTGATGAGGATGAGGTAGAAGATATACCGGGAATAACAGAAGAACAAGAGGGGCCGGCGGACCTGCTAGCCGCTAGTAGCCCAACACGATGGGAAGTATTTGTTGATGGGGCATCTAACAAAGACGGATCGGGTCTCGGGTTGGTGTTCACCACGCCAAAGGGGAGGAAGATTGTGCATTCGTTCAGGTTAGAATTCAAGGCAACGAACAACGTCACCGAATATGAGGCGGTGATCCATGCCTTACGGATAATTGTGGAAATGGGGCTGCATGAGGTTCGACTGACTAGTGACTCTCAACTAGTTCTCCGGAAAATTACGGGCCAATACGCTACACACGATCCGGTACTGCAAAAATATTGGGAGCTCGCCCAATTTTACATCAAGTAAATCCCAGATATTAAATTCCGCCACATCTGCCGAAAGGATAACAGACACTCGGATGCTCTATCATACATCACCTCACAGTTAGTAGACCCAAGCATTTAAGGGATACACATTATGAGGCTACTTAACCCGTCTATCCCTGAAACACCAGAATCACGGATCGAGGTGGCCGTTAACACATCCGAGAGATACAAAGAAGGCGACTGGAGAAAGCCGATACATCAATACTTAGAGATGGGTGAGCTACCTAAGAGTCGGCCCGAGATGAACAAGATCAAAAGTAAATCGGGCGCCTACGAGTTAGGGGGGGGGATCTTATATCGGAATTCCTACCTAGGGCCACTCCTACGATGCTTAAGCAGGGAAGAAGGACATATAATCCTACATGAGCTACACTATGGGGTGGCTGGAAATCATAGCTCGGGAAGAAGCTTGTCGGCTAAGGAAAAAACAATGGGCTACTTTTGGATGTATATGAACGAGGACGCAAAGCAAATGACAAGAGCTTGTGAAGAATGTCAGCGTTTCGGGAAGAAAATCCATGCTCCCGGCGTACCGTTAAACTCGATCATAAGTCCGTGGACTTTTTCTAAATGGGGAGTGGACATTGTCAGGCCGTTACATGTTGGAACGGGGCAAAGGAAGTATTTGATCGTGGCTACGGATTATTTAACCAAGTGGGTCGAGGCGGCACCACTGAGGCATATTCGAGACAAAGATGTTTTTAAGTTCATTTGGGAACATATCATTTGCCGCTTTGGGGTCCCGGCTGCCATCGTCTCTGATAATGGAAAACAACTACAGGGCGAGAACATTGATCTTCTATTTAACACTTACAACATCAGAAAGAGCAAAGCTACCCCGATTTACCCCCAGTGCAATGGTCAGGCCGATATCACTAATAAGACCATCGCCGATAACATGAAGAAGAAACTGGACGGGGAATATGGCAACTGGTGCGAGGAATTATATAACGTCCTATGGGCATACAGAACCACACGGAGGGAAGCTACGGGGTTCTCCCATTTTATGCTTACCTACGGAACCGAGGCGATCCTACCAACAGAAGCAATGATACCTACCACAAGAACTGAAGCGTGGAGGCGAAACGTGTCGTCCGATCTGATCTTGGATAAACTCGACGACTTGGAAGAAAGAAGAGAAATGGCGCTACAAAAAATGGAAAATTATCAAAGGAGGTTACAACGGGAGTACAACAAGCGTGTTCGACCAAGAGAGTTTAATCCTGGGCAGCAGGTATTGAAATTTCTAGCTGAATGGGAGCGCGACAAAAAAGGCGGAAAACTAGCACCAAAATGGGGCGGGCCATATATAATCGAATCTAAGGCGGGCGAGGGATCGTATCGACTACTGCGACTCGACGGAACAAGAGAGCTCAAACCATGGAACATCTGATTCCTGAAACTCTATCATCCTTGACGGGCAATGCAAAAAAAAAAACGGTAAGCAAACGTGTCTTCTATCTCTGTGAAACCGTGAGGGGTATGGGATAGGGAACAAGCGACTAATGGTCATTCGTACTCGGGGAAATGCCAGTGTGGAAGTGCCGAGGTGACTTACACTCGAATGGTCATTCGTACTCGGGGCAAAGCCAGTATGGAAGTGCCGAGGTGACTTACACTCGAATGGGAATTCGTACTCGGGGCAATGCCAGTTTGGAAGTGCCGAGGTGCCTTACAGTCGCCTGGCTATTCGAACTCGGGGCAGTGGCAGTGTGCAAGTGCCGAGGTAGCCTAAGGGTTCTGGTGGTTGGAAACCAGTTCCAAAGGTTGTTTATACGCGAGGTCAACTCAGCTAGGTGGCCTACTTACATCTGAAAGGTCACCACCATCGCAAGTGGGCGTGTCCACTTGCCCGAGATAGGTTGATCGATAACCACTCGGGACCATCGGGCCTAGAACTAGGATGACTGATACCCTTCCACTGAATCCAAAGAGATAGTGATGAGATACCCCGATCAGGACATGGCATAGGGCCCGATGACCCTCCTTGTTGGGTGTGTTCGACAGAAATGGTTAGAGTTCTAACATATAAAAGCAACAATTGCAGGGCATAACACCAGGAACAAAAGCGAAATAAATAACATCGTGCGTTAATCAACAAACGGTCGGGGTAACATGCGGAACAAGAAACAAATCGATCATGTCGTGCAACAACCAACACCCAGAGGAGAAGAATACAAAACGAAAACCACATCGATCGCATGGTACATCAATCAACAATCGCCAGAATAACATAAGAAACAAAAGCTAAAACGATAACACCAAGCGTCTGATAACAAAGTACGGAAATCATCGCGCGGACATACGAAATGAAAAGTTTTGCGGAAATGAAACAAACAACATCGGTGACGCAGCACCCCCATTAAAACGAACAAGCAAGGTAGCGGAAATTAAAAATGGGAGAAGTGTTTAGAGCGATTTACAACCTGATGGAAGGGGCAACATAGTGACGCAGCACCACAAAAAGAAAGCTTAAACCTTGGGAGGAGCCGCGCCGGCCTTCCTCTGCGCGACCTCGAGCCGCTTCTTCTCCACCCAGTCCATAATTCCAGCCTGAACTTTCTAATCTAACTCCTCCGCATGGGAAACCCGTTCATCCTCGAGTTGTTGGGTAATCTGGGAAGCTTTTTCCTCAGCCTCAGCTAACTTGAAGCCCAAATCGACCTCGGCCTGTTTCAATCGGAGAACCTCCAGATCAAGCTCCTGCGAACGTTTTTGCGCGGCTACAAAACCACAAATATAGGATGTTATTCATCGGATACAACTTAACATTTTTGCAAGAATAAAGCGCGATATGGATCTAAAAAATGGCCTCAACACATTGGCTAAGAGACCTGACAGGGCGGGTAACACCGACTGAAGTGACTCTACCGACTTGGACAACTCATCCTCGGTCCTGGACAACTTCATGGTTAATTCGTTATAATGTTGCTCGTTGAACTCGTTACTAGGGCAATACTTCTTATGCTCGGCCCAATCGTTCATTAACTGATTACGCGACGCTTGGAGAACCACAAGCTGCGATCTACTCCACTCTAAATCGCCCATAACTTTATCAAATTCACACACTCGGCCCAGTAAATCGATGTTAGCTCGTTCCACCACATCCTTATCTCTCAATATTCGTCGGAGGTCCTCGTGAAGATCTCGATTCTATAATTGAAGAGAGTTTACCCTTTGCTCCAAACTCGTGGCTAAAGCAGTTTTTTCGGCAGCAAGACGCTGAGAAGATCCCAAATAAGCCCGTAAATTGTCCATCTCGGAAGGATCATAATCAAACCGGCGATGTCGTTCTAACTCGTCCTCAAGACTTGCAATCTCCTCAGTTTGACGGTATATTTTGTCGTCTTTGTTTGCCATTCGTTGACGAATATTTTCCACAAGGTCTTTCTCAATATCCCATTTTCTCTTCAGAATCCTAAACTCCGAAGTAGCGTCTATACCTATACTAGATACCTCGGCAAAGAAGAAGGATACCCGACTCAGGATACTGGCACGATAAACTCAATCAACACAAGTCAAGAAGAATCATATACCTTGAGCATCGGCAATTTTGATTTCCAGTTCGTTCGCGCGACCCTTCTCATTCTGAAGTTGAAGTTGGAGAGACTCTATCAACGTTTTATCTCGAAGGTGATTTGCGGCATCCAAGCATACACGGTTCATGATCTAACACAAACAAACGAGTTTGCATCATAAGCGACACTAAGGACAGAAATCAGAAGTGGGGCATTACTATACAGAACCGAGTCGCTCACCATAGTGTCAAGTGTCAAGGCGATGTCGCCATAACATGGTACAGCATTCAACATTTCTTCACCAGTATACTTCCCAAAGTCGGAGGAAGTAATCGCACCCAAGGAATTCATGATCGGGCCAGAAACAGTGAAGCAAGTCTCGGCGCTAGAAGACGATCCCTCAGTAAACCGGGGCACACAGGGAAGCTCTACCGGAACACTAGCAACAACCTTCTCTACGGCAGGCGTCTCCGAGGGCTCCTTCTGGTCGCCCCCACCTTGTTCACCGACTTTGTCACCCGGCACAGTCTCTCCAAACAACTCATCCTCATCGGAAAGATCAATGAGGGGGCTCGTTTTCGGCGGTGGCTTCGTAATTTCTATACCTCTACCAGGATTACGCCTAAGCGGAGTAGGGTCAACATCGTCAACGTCATCATCATCGTGCCTCGGGTGTTTCTGCACAAGTGTATCGTCAGAACATGTGAAGGAAAAAAACATGGGCAAGTACATGTACTTATAAGGGAATCATTATGTTTGTTACCTTCCCCTGGTCTTCCTCAACCCTTGTGCCAGCACCTCTTTTCCTAGACCCGATAGTTTTCGTGGAACTGACCTGAGATTTTCAAACAACAACAAATGACTAACTGACGCCCGAAGCTAACAGGATAGAAATAAAGAAAAGCGCGTACCTTATCGGCCTTGTCATCATTAACCACCCAGAAAGAATAGGGCTCGGCGGGAAAAGTAGGCGACGGGAAGTCACCGTGAAGGATAGGACCTCGGACAAGAAGCGGAACTCGGGGATAGGTCGGATCATTAGAATGTCGTGCTCGCCTGTTGGAACCATGGCCGATAGGATCGGCATCCAGCATCATTCTTTCGACACCCTCGGGCATAGTTTTGACCCGATGAGGACTTGCAGCAAACCTAGCAAGATCGCCCAAGGTCGAAGTACCAGCTCGATAGTTGACAAGGAAATTGGAAACGGTAGACTCAGGAGCGTCCTCGGGCTTGTAGGTCGACCACTCGGCAGTAGAACCATGACCATCGCGGCGATCCATCCACTCGTTCATAATTCGGAAAGTATTGCCAGTCCATTGAGCTAAAGCACGAGAAGGCCGAATCTGGGACAAAATCTCGTAATAAAATGGGCTATCAGGGTTGTATAAGGAAAGACGAAGGCCTAGCTCCAGCTGACCCAAGGTGATGACCACACAATTAGCCGATTTCTCGTGCTTCTTCATATCGGTTTTCTTCAAACTACCGTTTCGGCCCGAGAGAAGGGTCACTTCGTAATTTTTAAGATCGTACGTCTCCTTCAACTGCTCAATGAACTCTTCATCGGAAAGATCTTTCTCCCTTTTCTCGGACCTGCACGAAATAGAAGAAGAGCTATCAGCAAAAATAGATCTCATCGCGCGATCATCATACCTAGAAGGGCTCTCAAGCAAAAACAGAGAAGCAAGGGGGGGAACATCAAACTCGGAAAAAACATCATCAATAGACCTCTTTTCAGCCATGGAAGGAGAAGAAGCCATTAATGAAGATAATGCAGAACTCGGTTTTCAACAAAGAAAGATGAGGCGACAGCAGCTACTGTAACGATCGATGAGGAGAAAAGGAAGAAAGAAAATCAAGAAAGCTAGGGTTTTTTGAGAAGCGTAAGATATGATGAAACTTGGAAGAAAACCACAGCAGCAGAACAGAAGGACAGAGAAGAAGAAGAAGGAAGAAAGGAGCGGGCTATTTAAAGAAGAAACTTTGTAACCGACGCTGATGGTTACCAGTCATAAAGTGGAAATTAGTGGGGCGCTGCATGGCGGGATTAGCGGCATGGGCGAAGACATGGGCGGTTAAGACGATGTTCTTCCACTCGTGCCTCCCAAACGGGTGGAAGAAGGGTCATAAATGTAGGTGTAAATTATCTACATATCCAGGTGGCAACATCCCAGACCCAGTGCACCCAAATACAAAGAAACGCGAAGTATAGAGCAAAGATTAAAGAGCGCGAGATTTAAGGAAGCCACGTGGATCGGGCGTAATAATGTCGGACAAGACTTGACCCAGACTTCTGATAAAGATGACAAGATAAGGCGGGACGGGACAAACGAGGAGCTACAGTCAAACAGGCAAGAAAGTGTGGAACACATCGGCTGATCATAAGGGCGACTATCGAGACAGCCGACATCGCGTCAACAGAGGACCATAAGAGATTGGATCGAACGAAATACAGGCGAGGAGCCAAGATGCATCGACCGCGCAAGACGACGTGATGCGGCCCGATCACAGAACAGCTAATTAGATGTAACAGGGTCAACATTCTAACTTCGTTGTATAAACTTTCTCCTATAAATAGCGGGACTTGTATTCTAGAGAGGTAGGTTGTAATTTTTGGGAGAAAAAGGAGAGAGAAACCCGAGTTAGCATGAGAAAGAAGTGAGTGAGAAGTAAGTCCATCTTGTAAGGAAATCCCACTAAGAGCAACACCTTTGTAACACCGTAAAGTAATAAGATTCATCATTTCACCCCCGTGGACGTAGGTAATCATACCGAACCACGTATATCTTTTGTTCATGGTTGAGTGTTTACTTTCGTTTGAGAAGAGTCGTATATTTCTATCCTTTGGATGTAGTTTGTAGTAAAATGCATCTACATTTTGGCGCCGACTAAGGGGACACGACTAAGATCTCCGGATACCTTGTCATTCAAGTCCTCAGAGACGATCAACAGCTCCTCAATACACGTTAATGTGTTGGAGTAGAAGCTACGATGAACTCTGTTGGCCGAATTAATGGTTGTTTTGAGTCATTTACTGAGCATTTAAAGTCATAGTAGTAGCAGCGTCTTCTTAGCGTCTTCAACAGTTTGATCGACAGAGAGACTTCACGAGCTCACCAGCGACTAACAGTTCGGGTTAGAAGCTACGTGAAGAATCTGTTGAAGGGACGACTGTTCATTCTTGATAATTGTGTGTTTGTTAGCGTTAAACGAGTTGTTTTTAGCTGCTGTAATAAGTTGGGTGCTCGGAGTTACCAAAATTTAGCGTCTTAGATGTTTCATCGTGTAATGAACTGTCGACCTTATATAATTCTTAGCCGACGCTGTAGCGTAAGTCGTCGGAAAGGTCATAATTAAATCTCGAAAAAGTGGAGGTGGTACAAGTTCAAATTAATTCTAGGGGTTACTTGCCGTACTTTCTAAGCATCACGTGCATAAGATCAATGATTTGGAGCATGTAGAACAAAGGACAAACCAACTTAAATGCATAGGTCGAGTACAGATAGCGACGTCATACGGAGTGATAGTGACGGGGAAGTAAGTACAGCCACAGATTCAGCATAAGACCAAAATAGGGTAGATAAACGGAACCCACCTGATAACCAAAGTTGACCCTGCATAGTGACAGTAGTCGTAGAGTCGAACGTTTCGCCTTTTTTGTCTGTGCATTTTGTTAGAAAAATCAGGTCGAAGTAAGGGGTTCTTTTTCGTATTTTCTGACGTAGGGACGGGCGATACTCGGCTTATCACGCGACGTAACTAATGGCTAGCACTTCAGGGACGATAAGGATGTTGAGGAATCGCACGGTCACTAGCAGCAGCATGCAGGCAGGGATAACGGGGCCGAGGCAAGGGAACAGTCGACAACCACCGCCCGAGGAATCTCAAATATAATTCCAAATATCTTGGTGAAATTTCCTATTTTAGTACCAATAAGTCGGTATCTCTTTTTTGCTCTATATCCCATGCAAAACCTAAATCGCATTGTTTCGTGCGGTTCTCTCCTCCAGCTTCCTTTTTTTGTCCTCTACATCTGTATGCTTACATTATTAATTTATTTTTTTCTAATCCGTGGGTTGCTATCTCTGTAGGTCATCATAAAAAGTGCACACGGTTAGAAGCAGTAGCTCTCCTCCAAGAACAGCTTGTTGCCTGGCTAATCTTCTGTCGCTTCTAATTCTTCATTTAGAGCAAAAAGTGTTAGGGTTTACTTTTATGATTGTTATTATAAGTACATAATTCCGCCACTCGCCACGTATCCTCGGATGAACACGTGGAGAGCGCATGACGAGGGGCATCAAGAGACGATGCCACGTAGATATAGCCAAGAAACGTGTACCAGCAGGGAGGGGCCCTCATCTAGCAGATCCAATGGCCATAAAGGACGGAGCACGGAAATAAAGCACCACCGTGTTGGACCATATACATCCCCGGATCTGCTTTATCCCATCTCGAGAAGAATCTTAGATCTACGGTCAGGGCCCAACTGACTGACACGGACAAGACAGGGGCAGGACACCATGGTCTGACGCGTGCAGAAGGCCCAACCACCCACATTAAACACTTGGAGGAACACACGCGTCAGCCCACCAACAGAAGAAGCGAGCATATCTCTTCGGTAATAACGAAAAAACGAAGGGAGAGCCTCGTAATAACCGAAGACTCTGCGTGTTGGCACAAAACACAAGAGGATAAGATTACAACGGATCCGTCGGTGGACCCCATGTGGAATCCCTATAAATACCCCTCCTCACTAAGAGAGAGGGGAGGTCGAAAAAAAGAGAAGAGGAGGAGAGAGAATTAGGAAGAGTAAGTAATACCCTAAATCCCGCTGCCTCAGTGAGAACCCCTAAAGTTATTTGACTAAGCTTGTAATCAATCCATACTTAATGAAACCTTTCTTTTACCCCGTGGATGTAGGCCTTAGTGCTGAACCACGTAATTACTTGTGTCCTTTATATTACGCACTTTACATTACGTTCTTTATATTACGCACTTTACATTACGTTGTTTACATTATGCACTTTATATTACGTTCTTTACATTACGCAACCTACGTTATACTCTTTACATTCCGCACTTTATGTTCGTTCTATGCACTCTGTGTTAAATGCTCGATAAGACAATGACGAGTCCGAGGACTCAGAGTCGATGAATCGACGTACGCAGTATTTTTCTATGTATGTTATATCCAACCCTTGAACTTCGGTGTGGGCGAACTTTGTTTGTGGACACATAGATACCTGTGTAATTTACGTGTTCATAATTTGTCCCTAGAAACAGGGATTCTTTCCCGGTAAAAGATTTATCTTATCCTGTGATTTGAGCACTATGGCTTCTCTGAGCACCGCTCTCTGAAAATAGCAGTGCTTGGAGCATTTTTGGGTTTTTTACACCTATTCGCTCGGTAGATCTACTTCTTCGGAGTGATTTTCAAGTTTTCATCTTTAGAAAATCAAGCGTGTGGACATATCCACGGATTTTTCAGTAGATATACATCTTCAAAATGATTTTCAAGTTTTCATCTTTAGAAAATCAAGCGTGTGGACATATCCACGGATTTTTCAGTAGATCTACATCTTCGAAATGATTTTCAAGTTTTCATCTTTAGAAAATCAAGCGTGTGGACATATCCACGGATTTTTAAGTAGATCTACATCTTCGAAATGATTTTCAAGTTTTCATCTTTAGAAAATCAAGCGTGTGGACATATCCACGGATTTTTCAGTAGATCTACATCTTCGAAATGATTTTCAAGTTTTCATCTTTAGAAAATCAAGCGTGTGGACATATCCACGGATTTTTCAGTAGATCTAATCTTCAAAATGATTTTCAAGTTTTCATCTTTAGAAAATCAAGCGTGTGGACATATCCACGGATTCTTCAGTAGATCTACTTCTTCGAAATGATTTTCAAGTTTTCATCTTTAAAAAATCAAGCGCGTGGGCTTATCCACGGATTTTACGATATATCTACATCCTCAAAAGCGTTTTAGAACAAATATACACCTAATGGTGATCTTATTTCACATTGCAAGATAACGGAATCCGATTTCCCAGACTTTACTAACGGGTTCCCCGCTGGACCAATCTTTTCTTGTGTACATCATAATCATTTTCAGAAAAGAAAAAAAAATATCAAAAATGGAGAAGAACAAAGATGCAGGAAAAGAGAAAGACTCATCAAAGGAAACACCAAGGACAACTCCGGTAATGACTAGGAGCAAGCAGAAGGGCGAAAATCTCAAAGCTACAGACAAAACGCAGAATGAAGCGGAGAGCTCGAGGCTTTTGGATGCAGCCACTATTGCAGCGGAAGCCCTAAAGGCCGGGGCATCCAAAGGAGCGGCCTCCAAAGCAACCGCTGCCACCCGACCACACGAACCGCGTGAAGGGATGGCAGAGTCAGGATTGAAATAGCCTTTCTATGGGATGCCTCGTACTGCCAAACAAAACGCACCCCCAAAAGCAAACCAACCGCTTCTGATAGAAAGCGTACACGCACCACAACCAACGGAGCAGCTGCATCCTCAAGCAGATCCCCCAGAACCCCTAATTAAAATCGTGGAAGAAGATAAAACGATAGCCACGGAAGAACAGATGCCGAAAGGGACCCCTAATCGACATAGGTAATTTTGAATCTCCTGTCGACACTAATGATCTTATGGTCACAACATTGTGATGTCTATTTGGATTTGTCTATGCATGAGAATAAAACTTTGGATGAGCATGATACTTATTTGGGTCTTGATGGATTGAATGAATGTGAGCATGCTGCGAAACTGGCAAATGATTTAGGGAGTTATAGAAATCTTGTGGAAGAAGATCTAAACTAGGGTTTAGATGAAGCCCCTAATCTCATTGGTAGTATTCATATCTTGTATCTTGTTCGAATTGAAGAACATGCCATGTATCCATTGAAGTTAGAAAGGGGACCCCAAATAATCTTTAGATTAGGGTTGAGCCAATCTGCCCAGATGAGAGCAGAATTAGAAGAATTAAGGAAATCTCAAAAGACATACGTGGAGGCGGTAGCTCTGTTGGCACAAGAAAATCAGCAACTCAGAGCTACCCGAAGTGGGGACACGGGAGTCCAGCGAGACGAAGCTAGCTCAATGGCACCGAGACCAAATCAGGACCGTAGGATGGTACTGTCCGACAACCCGGACCATATGAAACCAAGAGATACGATAAGAAGATGAAGGTCTGACTCGGAGGACAACCCGCACAATGCAGACTACTTCGACAACGGTCACCCACGCGCGGGGAAACTTTCTGCCCAGGAAGAACATCAGCGCGCAATGGAAGATCTTCGCGCCGAAATGATGGCGGAGATCAAACAACTGAAGGCTAGGCAAGGGGGGGGAAGACTGGAACAAATAATGAAGGAAGCAAGCACTACCCCCATAACACCGCACCTAGCCAAGGCTCTCATCCCCCAGAAGTGCCCAGTTCCGGCCTTCGAATTCTATGACGGATCTAGCGAGCCCGCAACCCATCTTCGATATTATAATCGAATGATGGAACAATGGAATTACGACTAGGCCATATTATGCAGATACTTCCCTTCAATTTTGAAGGGATCGGCGCTCTCATGGTTCGATAACTTGCCGCTAAATTCCATCAACTCATACGATCAACTTAATGAAAAGTTCTTAGCAACTTACATGTACAACAAGTTGGTAAACACCGGAATGGATAAGCTCTTCTCACTAGTAGTCCAGTACAAAGAAACAATCAGAGAATACACAGACAGGTGGCATAGGATCTCCCAAGCCATCGTAAACGTAGATCCTGTGGTCAGCATCAACTGCTACAAATGGGGGCTCGACAGAATGAGCCCACTGTTTGTCGAGATCCACGGAATCATACTGCAACAGAAGGAGATCTTCGAGTGATCATAGAAAAGCATGCCAGGTTAGAAGAAATACAACGGGAGAACCCAAGAGCTCAGACCCAGCGCCCACCACGGACCAACTCTGCGGAACAATCCAGCAGACCTATGGTGGGTGACTTGGGTGAAAAACCTAACGAAGATAGAAGAGAACGCAGAGATGATCGACGAGGAGGCACTAGAAAATTCGAAGATCGAGTTTTCACGAAGATGAATACCAGCTACTCGCGCATCCTGAAAGAAATCAAGGGCCGCGAGAAACTGGAATGGCCATGGTCTAAGGGGAAGCAACCCCCTATATCCGAGCATGCCAAAGAGTACTGTGAATATCATTGTTTCAATGGTCACTGGACAGAGAAATGCACGAATCCAAAAATAATGATTCAAAAGCTAGAAGATGCGGGAGACCTCCAGCAATTTGTACACAAGACGAGCGAGGAAGATAAATCCAAACGAAGCAAGCAAGTCCAACTACCTGAAGGCAATCGTACCCTCAACACCATTTCATGTTCTGAGTCCGTGGGACCTTCCCTAACGGCTCAGATAGGTAAGAGGTTGAGGAAACAGTTTGAAGATTACTGTGAGCTTTATACAATCGACGGGAAGGAAGTGGACGAACACGATCAATGGATGGACGTGCCCCTGACTTTCGACACAGACGATGTAGGTGAAGATATGGAGGATCATAACGATCCACTGGTTCTCACACTACCAATTGCAGGATGCAACATTAAGAAAATCCTCATCGACGGCGGAAGCTCCGTAAACGTTCTATTTTATGATACATTCAAACGAATGGAACTCAATGATGAACAGCTGCTATCTTCGTACTACACCATCTACGGATTCAATGGAGAAGCCACAAAGCCCTTAGGAGACATTATCTTGCGAGTTGACGCAGGACCAATGAAGGTCGACACGCGATTCAGTGTGGTGGACGCACCCTCACCATACAATGCAATAATCGGCCGAAGATGGGTGCATAAACTCAAAGGGGTGGCCGCTACTTACCACCAATACCTCAGGTTTCCAACACCCCAGGGGGTAATGGAGATAAAAGGCGACCAAGCCTTGGCACGAGAGTGTCAAAATCTACAAAATAAGCTCAACAACGAACAAGATGAGCAGAGAAAGAACTGAAGATCACGAAACAAGGAAAACAAAAAGGAAAAAGCAATCAATGCTTACCTAGAAGAAATCTCCGGAAAAATCCTTCCAAAGGAACACGTGACGGGGAACACGGAGGCAGGTATCTCAGCCACAAAAGAAAGCGAGGAATCCATCAAATAGCAATCAAAGAATATTCCTCTCCTAGGGGAATAAAAGACCACGTTTACGCATGTAGAAGCAGTGAAAGAGGTAAACGTGGGAACAGAAGAAGAACCAAGAATGATTAAGATCGGAACGCTAATGGATAAAGAGCGCGAGGCATCCTTAATAAAGCTGCTCACGGAGCATGCGGATATCTTCGCATGGAAACTAGGATACATGCCCGGCATCGACCCTAAGACAATTCAGCACGAGCTTCGCATAAAACAAGGAACACCACCTTTCAGACAGAAGGTGCGCAAAGTGGCCTCAGAGTACCACAAAGCCGTTGAGACGGAGCTTTGTAAGTTGCTAGAAGACGGATTTATCAAGTAAGTCAAATAACCAACATGGATCTCAAACATGGTCATCGTACCTAAAAATAATGGCGGAGTGAGGATATGCATCGATTTCACCAACCTCAACAAAGCTTTCCCCAAGGACAGTTACCCTTTTCCAAGCATCGACCAACTGGTCGAAGCGGTCGAAGGGTACGAAGAGATGTCCTTTAAGGACGGATACTCCGGGTACAACCAAGTGTTCTTATCAGAAGAAGACCAATAGCACACAGCATTCTACACACCACATGGACTCTATTGTTACGTAAGGATGCCCTTCGGACTTCGAAACGCAGGAGCAACGTACCAAAGGATGGTTGACGCCATTTTTAAGCCATGGATCGGAAATACCTTGGAAGTCTACGTGGACGATATGCTGGTCAAGAGTAAGATACGAAAAGATCATCATCAAGATCTAAAAGATATCTTTCAGGCAATGAGGAAACATAACATGAAGGTAAACCCGGAAAAATGCACATTCGGTGTTACTTAGGGGAAATTCCTCGGGTATCTAGTAAAAAAACGAGGCATCGAAGTAGACCCTGCCAAAATTCTGGCTATAGTAGAAATGCCCTCTCCAAGGAACCTAAAATAAGTCCAGAGGCTCAATAGTTCCCTAGCAGCGCTTGGGAGGTTCATATCCAGGTCTTCAGACAAATGCAAGCTCTTTTTCAACATCCTTAAAAAAGGGACCAAATTTGAATGGACGAAAGAATGCGAGGAAGCATTCAAAGAAATCAAAGACTACCTTGCTGGGATACCCATCTTACAAAAACCAGACCCCGAGGAGGTTCTGGCCCTATACATAGCAGCGACAGAGAATGCAGTCAGCGCGGTGTTGGTAAAAACCAACACGAAGATAGAGCATCCCATCTACTACGTCAGCAAAACTCTCAACACGGCAGAAAGAAACTACACAAATATCGAGCAACTCATCTTGGCGTTAGTATGGGCTACCCAAAATCTAAGGACCTACTTCCTAACACACTACATCCGCGTCCCCTGCAAAGCCCCGCTAGAAGCTGTCCTCAAAAGTGCGGGAAAAACAGGGAGAATCGCAAAATGGAATACTCACCTAGACCAGTACAACATCATACACGAACTCCAACATTCCCAGAAGTCCCAAGTTTTAGCAGACTTCCTTGCCGACCTACCACTGTAGAATGATGAAGAAATCCGCATTGAAGGGCTCAATACAGCGGTATTACCAAAGGTCAGCAGAAGCAAAGATCCCGTCGATGTCCTCGAGCCGGCAAACCCAATACAGTGGGAAATATTTGTCGATGGCTCGAGAAACATAGAAGGCGCGGGCATAGGCATCGTAATCACTACCCCCACGGGAGACCGAATCATCCATGCATTCAGACTAGAGTTAAAAGAACACACCAATAACATCGTCGAATACGAAGCCGTTGTACATGCTCTGCGTTTGATAATAGAAATGGGGATAACAAATGTACGCTTGACCAGTGACTCGCAACTGGTCATCAGGAAAATAGAGCTAGAGTATAATGTGTATGACGAGACCTTGTCGACATACATGACGTTAGTCCAGACACTGGCACATCAAATACCAAACATCATATTCCAGCACTTAAGCAGAAAGGAGCTCAGGCACGCGGATGCTTTGGCATACATCTCATCTATGTTGAAAAAAAAAGATATAGAAGCAATCAAAATCACCAAAGTTTACGAGCCATCAATCCCTCCACGAGAACTCGGCGCTGTAAGCAGGAAGCATAGCACGGAGGAAGACATGACAGACGATGATGTGGGAGAAAACATCACGGACGATTTCCAAGAATATGACATCATGACAAGAGCAGATGAAGACGAGGACTTCAGCGGAGAAGAAGACTAGAGATGGGGTATCCACCAATTTCTAGAAAGAGGAACATTACCCGGAGACCTAAAGCAGGCCAGGAAGATTCAATCAAAAGCAGGAAGGTACGATTTAAGGGAAGAGATTCTATACAAAAAATATTTTTTCGGGCCTTTGTTACGATGCTTTTCCAGATCAGAAGGCCACCTAGTACTAAAAGATATTCATCGAGGAGACGCAGGGAATCACAGTGGGATGAGATCCCTAGCCGACAAGGAAAAAACACAAGGGTATTGGCCAACAATGATACGAGACGCTGCAAGGATGTCAAAAAGGTGCGAAGAATGTCAGCGGTTCGGGAGAAGAATCCACGCACCGGCAACAATGCTAAACTCAGTAGATAGTCCTTGGCCATTTTCAAAATGGGGCATAGACATCGTAGGACCCCTGACCGAAGGGTCGGGAAAAATGAGATTTTTGATAGTAGCCACGGACTATTTCAGCAAATGGGTAGAAGCCACAGCTTTGGACAGAATCCGCGACTCAGATGTCTTCACATTCATCTTTCAGAATATAATCTGCCGGTTTGGAATCCCGGCGGAAATTGTTTCTGACAATGGTAACCAATTACAATGTAAAAACATCGATCTACTATTTGATACTTTCAAAATTTGAACAAATAAATCGACACCAATATACCCTCAAAGCAATGGCCAAGCAGAGGCTACAAACAAGACCATCACTCTTATTCTCAAAAACAAATTAGACGAGCACAAAGGACGATGGTGTGAGCAACTACACAATGTCTTATGGGCATATCGAACAACCCGAAGATCAACTACAAGGGAATCCCCTTTCTTGCTGACTTACGGAGCAGAAGCCGTCATCCCCACGGAAATCATCATGCCGACCACAAAGACAGAAGTGTGGGAAAATAACCTCACAACGGACATGATGCTGGAAAGACTCGACAATCTCGAAGAAAGAAGAGAAGTATCACTACAAAAGATGGAGAATTACCAAAGAATATTAGCAAGGGAATACAACAAAAAGGTTAAACTTAGTAATTTCGTGGAAGGACAGTATGTGCTGAGAACCATACCCCAATACCAAAGAGAGAAGAAGTGGGGCAAGCTGGAACCAACATGGGGGGGACCTTATGTCATACAAGATATAGAAGGAAACGGATCATATTACCTGCGCAACCTAAAAGGGGAAGTCCTCCTCCATCCATGGAACACCAAGTATCTCAACTTGTACCATCCTTGAATCACAACGCAACATTGAAACTGCGTAAAGAATACCAGAAGAAGAAGAAGACGATGCTTTTCGATATGTTTATATCTCTGGACGAGGAATAGCAGGCCTCAATAAATGAATAAAATAAACTTTCTTATCTATAAAAAGAAAATACAAGAGGAAGACATCCAGCAGAAGGAAATCTCCAACTATTCTAAGTCAGCGGGTCTACGGAATGAGGGACATGTACATAGTGACACCCCATATCCTAGAACGTTGCATCGACCCCCACCGTCTGGGAATCCTCTGATCAAGGATTAGCCAGCGGGGTGACAGGTCTCAAGATGTTCACGAAGGTACACACCTTCGGCATCACACTCAAAAATTAGGTCAACGGGTCAACGGAATGAGGTACATGTACATAGTGACACCCCATATCCTAGAATGTTGCACCACTACCACTGTCTGGGAATCCTCTGGACAAGGATTATCCAGCGGGGTATCCGGTCTCAGGATGTTCACGAAGATACATACCTTCGGCATCATACTCAAAAATAAGGTCAGCGGGTCGACGGAATGAGGGACGTGTACATAATAACACCCCATATCCTAGAATGCTACACCGACCCGCACCATCTAAGAATGCTCTTGCTAAGGGTTAACTAGCAGGGTAACAGATGTCAAGATAATTAACAAAACTAACCAACAAACGATGATCCATTCCAGAAAAGTTGATTACAAGCTCGACAAGATAAGCAAAATAGAAAACAAATTAAAAAAAAGAAGTTCGACAGACGCAGCAAGAACTCTATAATCAACAAGAATCAACTTTCTACAACTAAACAAAAGAATCTACTTGGACAATTCTGTGCCACCAGTAGGGCTCTCCCTCTGCAGTGAAGGAACGCTCCTACCCGAAGAAGGACCCGAAGAGTCATACGGGACCGAAGGTTTAGGACGACGAGGATAGTGCTTTTCAAGACCATGCTCGGTCAAGAGGTCATGCTCTATCTTGGCCAGCACCTTGTTCATCTCTTCGGTCAGATGACAGCGAGCTTTGTACGTAATAGCGGTGTTACGCATCTCGGCCTGAGTCAAGAGGGTAGACAGACGATTCACTTCCAAAGAGGCCAACTGAGCTGCTTGTTCATTAGTCGTAGCCAAGCCTTTGAAATACGAGACCTGACCCTCATGTTGCACTAAGGCAGTCTGAGACTGCTCTAGCTCAGATTGAGCCTTGTTAAGTTTTTCATTTGCAGCGAGAAGCTGTCCCTGGATCTATGAAAAATAAAAACGAAGGGTTAGATCCGCGAAGCACGAAAATCACGCCCAGCAAAGCAAATATATAATTTCGACTCTAGCAGAAGCGATTTCATACTCGTTAACAACCGCATCCCGAGCATCGTCAAGAAATTCATATTCTTCGGATATTTTCTTATAATCCTTTTGAAGAAGGGAAAGAGAAAATTGATTAGCGTCTAACTCTACCTGCTTCATTGAATCCAAATGACGAAGATGATTGACTTCGTTATTCAGCTTCTCCATTCCTTTATTAATTCGGTACATATTAACTTCAAGGTTTCTCTCAGACTCGGCTTGACGAGCTACGTCAGCCCGAGACGTGGCTAAGGCTTTGCCAAGGGCAGAGGCCTCGGCACGAGCATCATCTCTTTCTTTAACAAGACGTTGAGTGTACTCCCGTACATCCGAATCTTGGGAGGAATGAGCCTGACGTAGATCTTCTTATAGGAGATTCATCTTAGCCAACAAAGACGAAGAAATCCCGCGGGCTTCGCGAAGATTATCGCGCGTCCACATTAAAGTACCATCAAAGAGACGACGATCCGCGTTATCCTTATTTTGTATATCAACTATCTGGGTATGCCTCAGACGCTATTCCTCGGCCTTGGCATCCCACCTCTCGGCCTCACTCTTAAGTTGTTCCACTAGTTCGGCAATACGGGTCTTCTGCCGCTCTCTCTCATTTCGAAGCCATATCAGCTCAGGGACTCCACCCACTGAAGATAGGGCGGGGATACTCATGATCGGTTGTCAGCCGACACAAATATAATTAACACTTCCTCACAACTCAAAATATAAATATAGCAAGGGTAAGAAAGGATCGATCCCACAGAGAGGTCTAGGTTGTCAATATGTTTTGGTTTCCTATATAAAACACCGGGGGACTTTTCTGATTTTTGTATAGTAAAAGTAAAATAAAAGCAAAACAAAGAAATAAAACACTCAAATCAAGGATGTGAAAATATTGGTTGCAGATTTCATCTTCAATTGTAAACAAGTTTTTGAATATATGAATAGAATTCGTATTTAATCTCGCTATCATCAAAAGCCCTAGAATACCTTATTGCAAGAATACTCCGTAAATTTCCAAGTTCATCAACACACACATTAGAGCTGCATATGTGAATTCTACCTAAAGAATAACTCAACGCCTTGCGCTAATCAAGTTCAATTCCAAGGAGCATTAAATTTCAGAAATAGGCTAATCAATGCAACTATCACACATTGTGCATGACAATTCGGACAAAGTTTATTCTCTACATATGATTACAAGGATGTATCACTACAAACTAGAATCATATCATGCTACTCGTATTCAAGGTTATCGCTCGATGAAAACCCTAAAATAGCTATAGATATGGATGTATGTTCAATCAATTCTAGACTCAACCAAACAAACATTCAATCATATTGCAATACATCAATCATGCAATTATTATACTCAGTAGAAATCAAACAATAATATGGAGAGAAAACTATTTCATAAAATCCATAACTTGGTTTTCAAAATCCAACTACATCTTTAACCAATAATAAAATCAAGCACTCATGTTAAAGGAGTTCATCATAGAAAGTAAAGAAGAAAACTATCATGAAACCCTAGCACAAGAGTAGTAGTCTCCTTAATGGAGATATCTCTAGGTTTAGAAAAGAGTTTTCTATTTAAATGCTTTTCTCCCCATAAGGATACTTTCCCAAAATTAGGTTAATTCTTCTCAAAACCCGTCTCCAATTCGTCCAACGAGCCCAGGTGTGAAAAATATGTTTCTGGAATTTTGGGTCCAAAATTGTCCGCCGGAATTGATGACGGCATTGCCGGAATCCGGTTATCGGTGCCGGAATCCGGTCATCGGAAACCTTTCTCCGATCACTTGAAGCATTGGAAACTGTCACCAGCAAGTACACACTCCCAGCAGCTCATCTCCATATCTCTGCAATTCAAACAATCACAAAATACCATCTAAACCAATTCTTTGTTCTTGCGAAAATGCACCCAAAAGCGTAACTCATAGCTCATATGTGCTGCGACCAACTATTGTATCCAACTCATACCCCCTTCATGATTCACTGAAACATTGTGCTCCCAACTTCTGGTTCAGAAATCCGGCATCCCGAGCTAGCACAACCGGATCACCATTTTAGCCCGCTTTTCGCACTGTGGCTGCAACTCTACCAGAACCAGCCTTCACTATTCAGTCCATACCATTCTCTCCTGACTCATGTAGCATCCTAGTCCATTTCCCATGTGCATATACCACTTACACCTTGCCTGCATTGCATCTCAGCATCTCCTTGTCGATCACTGCTATCTCAGTGGCAGCTCCATCATGCCAGCAGCTTGCAAATCACTCCCTGCACAGTTTATAACATCACCAGCTTCTCTAGTCCCAGCTACAACTTGCACATCATATCAGTTCCAGCTATGAACTGCAACAAAATCTCCCTTGAGTCTTGACAAACCCTCATGTCCACCACTGCGGCTAGCAAAAATAACCAACAGCTGCAACTTCTCTGCGTCTCTCACGGCCATCATATATCACCACTGCAATTACAATGCCCCTTTCATTCGACTGCCATGAAACCACAGAAACCGGACTTGAGTCAACAGCCTCCGATAAACGCTCAGTCTCACTGACATTGTAAAGCTCAGTTCCATTGCTCATCTCGACCACAGCAAATTCTATTCCATAAGTCGTTGTCCAACAACACCATTCCACCGCGATCTCGCGGCTCCAACATCATCATTTGCTATTCCAGCAGCTCTAGCAATCACCGAAAATTCCTCATACAACCCAGACCTACAACTGCTCATTTTTCAGCAGCATCCTTCTTCCATTAACCACCAACCTAATGCCATTCCATTTCCACTGCACCATCAGCTGAAAACAGCATCACAGGCTCAACTCTCACTAGCAAAACAACCTCCAACCCTGTAAGCCTTCACCTGCCCTAGCATACACCTGCAATTTTATCTTCAAGCCATTTCAATTCCATAACCATTCAACCCTGCAATTCCATGTGTTGTCCTGCAGCAGTGCACAATCTCGCCTGCAATATCCCCAGATGAACCATTGCAATCAACACCTTAACCTAAACCATTGCAGTAACACACCCAACGCCCCTGTGACGCATCTGCTTCTTATCCATTCAGTCTGCAACACACAATTTATCTGACCATCTCCAACTGCACTCAAATTCCTCCATATCATTCATGGCAATACACACAGAGAACTCCATTCCCATTAACAATTCTTGGCTACAAACATCATTCAAAGCCCATATTCCATTCCCTTAAAACCTCTTCATCCCTCTCATACAACTGTACAAAGATTCACCACTCCATGGCAGATCATACATTTCTGCGAACAGCTGGTAGGCGTCTTGCTTACTGTTGAATGTTGTGTGCTGTTTTTATATTGGAGATCACACAACTCCTTCCCTGCAAGCATTCATACATTTAACACAAAACCCATTCATTATGATCATTCGACAGACTCAAAAGAACACACATTAATCTTCATCATTCAATGGCAACAACTTGAGTTTCTTCGTTGGCTTCTCTTGGCAGCAAACGAACTCAAAACAAAACCTAACTATCCAAAATCGAAAACCCAATCTTCAGTTCTTTCTTGACTTTAAAATCTAATCACTGACAGACCCTTAATCCCCACCTCTTCTATTCCAGCCACTTAGAGCCATGGTTTGCCGACAGTGAACTCGGTGTAATCGTCTAGGTCAGGGCTTGAACTAAAGAATATGTGCAAAGTTTCGATCTTTTCCTGGTTTATAAGAAAATCAGGTGCCCCTTAACGAACTGCATGTTCATTTAACAATCCTCATTCCGCTGTCAGTCTACCGAGACTGACAATTCATTTTCTGTTCTGCGGCTGCCCTGAGTAATTGTGTTGTCTGTCTTTAACAGTTCTGTGCTGTCTCACTTTTGTGACAACTTTAACTTGCTTAAGAGGCTTCTAACTTCCTCATACGAAGTCGAAATAAACTCGTTCTTTCGCCTTTTCCTTCGTCTTTTCGTCCTCTTCAAGGTGATATAAAGAAATTCCGGATTTGAGCGAGTTTCACTCCCTTTTGCTCCAATGACCCCAAAACACCTAATAATACTCAAACTCACACATAAGATACATAATTCACAAGAAAAATAGCAAAGAAAGCATAAACTCAACATAGTAAATACGGTGTATTCTACACCTATCAAATTCCCCCACACTTAGACTTTGCTAGTCCTTGAGCAAATCAAACAAAATAATTCTAAAAGATACATACAACTCCGTCTCGTCGAGGCTACGGTCACTTTAAGCATAAATAACAAGCCTTTAAACCCCTAGGTGTCCCTAGTGGACGAGTTATAGTCTCGTGAAGGTTTACAAGAGATATACCTACAAAACCTATATTTCCAACTCCGTCTGTTTGTGACAAATCAATGAACGAACCCAAAATGGCTATTGGAGGAGGTACCTTGTGCAAATTCAATTCATATATTAGTAAATAAAGCTTTAATTAGATAGTCGAACAACACAATACTCGGAAACTAACAAACCACAATCACAATGAAAAGATTAAGAAGATGGATATAGATGTAGATGTTGGCGAATGTTCACAAGTGATCGATGTTTCCCATATCTGTCTGAAGGTCACTGCTAAGATGAACCTATTGCCTATTGGATTGAGCTACTGGTATGAATTCTACATCAACTCACTGGCATATACAAGGGAACCAGGAGTGACTTTATTCAACCAATATAATACTTTCTTTCTTTTCTTTTCCTTTTCACTCTTTTTTTTTAGACAACATGATTAGATCTTTTGGATCCAAGCGCATGCTTCTTGTCAGCAAGTACATGATAGTTGCCTTGGATCCTGCATTCCACGCTTGTTTAGGCGACGGAGACAGGGACTACGTTTCACACATACTGCTATTCCCAAGTGTCATTTTATTCCGTTTTGGTCTAATTGGTCGGTATTTTTTTTTTTTTTTTTTTTTTTTTTGCAACTCAATCACTCTATTTCATCCTAGCAGCAATAACACGTCGATGTTTAGTGACCCACCAAAGCACTTAGAGAACAATAGATAAATATGGAAAAATAAAAATAGAATGTGATATGGTGATATTCCGAGATATGGTAACAACTATCATGTTATTTGTGATTTCTGAACTATGTTCGTCCCTTTTATTTAATTGGTTCCTCAACTCCTGCATTCAAAATGGTTCCATCCACTAATGGTGTCATCCTAAAGGAACAAGTTCTAGATTTCGGAGTTCAAAAATCAATTTTTTTTAAATTTTTTTTTTTTCAAGGGAAAACTAACAAGGCTAAAAACTCTATATGAGAACACTCCCGCACACTTAAACTTTACATTGTCCTCAATGTAAATTGAATCGTCCAAAGAAAGTCAAGGTAGGAAATTCATAACATGATAAATATACACAATACGAAAAGAAAATGCATGATAAAAACTCATTACTCCAACTCATAGCTATTTCATAAAAATAGAGGATAAACACTAAACAAGCTATTTAGTTGGTATCTAATCCCAACTCAGCCAATATATACACCTCACCGCTAAGAAAAAATGCCATCTACTTAGAAAGGCTAGTGTTTATTCTAGATTGTTCAAAAATCTCTAAAAATTGGAGTTTTGATATGCAAATATACAAAATAAGAAAATAAAAATAAAAAGATAGAGATAGAGATAGATACACAAAACCAGTGGGTTGCCTCCCATTAGCGCTTGGTTTAAAGTCGTCATCCCGACATGCAAGTTGAATTCCCCATACACCAATAATTGGAAAAGTTGGGGATCCACCCATAGCACCTGTTTTGTAAACACTAGCTTCACACAAATATTAGTACAAGAAAACAGAATTGAAGCTATTAACCTATAAGAGCTTCCCCCACACTTATTCTTTTCCACACTTGAAAGTGCATAAAGAATATAAGAGTCGGGTATTTCTACGGTTTCTTGTCCACAAATCTGCATAGTATGAGAATCAAGTTTTTCTAATGGAGGAAATCGAGAAACAAAGTAATCTAATAATGTTCTCTAAGCACATACATTCAAACCAATAAGAGGTAAAGGAGAAGAAACAATATGCAAAGGGTTAGACAAACCTTGCACAATCTCTTTTATTACGGAATCCTCTTCATCCTTGAAAAACTCAAGTAAATTATTCACCTCTTGTAGATCATGGTCCTCTATCAAACCTTGCAACCATTCTTCATCCGTTTCTGCCTTAACCAAAGTCTCGACATAAACATCATCATTACAATCATTTGCAAGCTCAATTGGGTCTTCCACAATATTGGTCATAACGGTCACATTCTCAACACACTCCTTTTTGTTGTAAGGCACATACTCCACCGCGGATTCAAGTTTATCCATAAGGAACTTTTTTAGAACACTCATAGCATAATCCTTAAGCTCTACCTTTTGAATAGGCTCTTGATCATTATTAAGATCAATGCTTGAGCAAGCGATACTAGTGTCATCATATTCCTCTTCGTCTTCATCTTGATCCCAAAAAGATTCCATTGTACACTCCTCTTTGTTGTCACCATGAGTCATTTCAAGCAATGTATCATAATTACCGTCACTTTCATAGTTAACATAAGGTTCTTCATCGCTGAATTTAGTGTTGCTAAACTCTAACTCATCCTTTTGAATAGGCGAATGATCATTATTAAGATCAAGAGTTGAGTTAGCTACATAATTATCAACGAAAGTGCCCAAGGATTGGCCTTTTTCAACATTAGCAGTAATCAAATATTCATCACAAACCATATGCACATTAGAATTATTCATACCTTCCTTACATTGATCAATGCCTCTTCGCAAGTTAGCAATACCTTCACGAAGTTCTTGGAGTTGCTCTTCTCTAGTCTCTTTAGCTTTTTGAAACTCTTGTTGTACAAAGTTGGAAAAGTTGTCTAACAAGTTAGAGACTTGTTGTTCACGAGCATAAGAATCCTCCCATCCTTGTGGTTGTTCACACCCATACCCGCCATAAGGTTGTTGAGGAAAACCATAAGGTTCCATGGAATATTGGTCATAACCAATGAATTGGTTTTGATTATACCCCTGGAATTGGTAGTTGTCATATTGTTGAGGTTGTTGGAAACCGTATCCATTGTTCCAATATGCTCCATCCATGAGAAATAAGTACCTGAAATACGATTCTCAAACCAAGGTTAAAATACAGAAAATAAAACAAAAACAAAACTAAAAACAAAACAAACAAAAATAAGAAACCAAAAACAAGTGACAACCGTTGCCTCCCCGGCAACGGCGCCAAAATTTGATCGGTTCTCAGCCGACACAAGTATAATTCACACTTCCTCACAACTCAAAATATAAATATAGCAAGGGTAAGAAAGGATCGATCCCACAGAGAGGTTTAGGTTGTCAATATGTTTTGGTTTCCTATATAAAACACCGGGGGATTTTTCTGATTTTTGTATAGTAAAAGTAAAATAAAAGCAAAACAAAGAAATAAAGCACTCAAATCAAGGATGTGAAAATATTGGTTGCAGATTTCATCTTCAATTGTAAACAAGTTTTTGAATATATGAATAGAATTCTTATTTAATCTCGCTATCATCAAAAGCCCTAGAATACCTTATTGCAAGAATACTCCGTAAATTTCCAAGTTCATCAACACACACATTAGAGCTGCATATGTGAATTCTACCTAAAGAATAACTCAACGCCTTGCGCTAATCAAGTTCAATTCCAAGGAGCATTAAATTTCAGAAATAGGCTAATCAATGCAACTATCACACATTGCGCATGACAATTCGGACAAAGTTTAATCTCTACATATGATTACAAGGATGTATCACTACAAACTAGAATCATATCATGCTACTCATATTCAAGGTTATCGCTCGATGAAAACCCTAAAATAGCTATAGATATGGATGTATGTTCAATCAATTCTAGACTCAACCAAACAAACATTCAATCATATTGCAATACATCAATCATGCAATTATTATACTCAGCAGAAATCAAACGATAATATAGAGAGAAAACTATTTCATAAAATCCATAACTTGGTTTTCAAAATCCAACTACATTTTTAACCAATAATAAAATCAAGCACACATGTTAAAGGAGTTCATCATAGAAAGTAAAGAAGAAAACTATCATGAAACCCTAGCACAAGAGTAGTAGTCTCCCTAATGGAGATATCTCTAGGTTTAGAAAAGAGTTTTCTATTTAAATGCTTTTCTCCCCATAAGGATACTTTCCCAAAATTAGGTTAATTCTTCTCAAAACCCGTCTCCAATTCGTCCAACGAGCCCAGGTGTGAAAAATATGTTTCTGGAATTTTGGGTCCAAAATTGCCCGCCGGAATCCGGTCATCGGTGTCGGAATCCGGTCACCGGAAAACTTTCTCCGATCACTTGAAGCATTGGAAACTGTCACCAGCAAGTACACACTCCCAGCGGCTCATCTCCATATCTCTGCAATTCAAACAATCACAAAATACCATCTAAACCATTTCTTTATTCTTGCGAAAATGTACCCAAAAGCGTAACTCGTAGCTCATATGTGCTGCGACCAACTCTTGTATCCAACTCATACCCCCTTCATGATTCACTGAAACATTGTGCTCCCAACTTCCGGTTCAGAAATTCGGCATCCCGAGCTAGCACCACCGGATCACCATTTTAGCCCGCATTTCGCACTGTGGCTGTAACTCTACCAGAACCAGCCTTCACTATTCAGTCCATACCATTCTATCCTGACTCATGTAGCAGCCTAGTCCATTTCCCATGTGCATATACCACTTACACCTTGCCTACATTGCATCTCAGCATCTCCTTGTCGATCACTGCTATCTCAGTGGCAGCTCCATCATTCCAGCAGCTTGCAAATCAGTCCCTGCACAGTTTATAACAGCACCACTTCTCTAGTCCCAGCTACAACTTGCACATCATCTCAGTTCCAGCTATGAACTGCAACAAAATCTCCCTTGAGTCTTGACAAACCCTCATGTCCACCACTGCGGCTAGCCAAAATAACCAACAACTGCAACTTCTCTGCGTCTCTCACGGCCATCATATATCACCACTACAATTACAATGCCCCTTTTATTCGACTGCCATGAAACCACAGAAACTGGACTTGAGTCAACAACCTCTGATAAACGCTCAGTCTCACTGCCATTGTACAGCTCAGTTCCATTGCTCATCTCGACCACAACAAATTCTATTCCATCAGTCGCTGTCCAACAACACCATTCCACCGCGATCTCGTGGCTCCAACATCATCATTTGCTATTCCAGCAGCTCTAGCAATCACAGAAAATTCCTCATACAACCCAGACCTACAACTGCTCATTTTTCAGCAGCATCCTTCTTCCATTAACCACCAACCTAATGTCATTCCATTTCCACTGCACCATCAGCTGAAAACAGCATCACAGGCTCAACTCTCACTAGCAAAACAACCTCCAACCCTGTAAGCCTTCACCTTCCCTAGCATACACCTGCAATTTTATCTTCAAGCCATTTCAATTCCATAACCATTCAACCCTGCAATTCCATGTGTTGTCCTGCAGCAGTGCACAATATCGCCTGCAATATCCCCAGACGAACCATTTCAATCAACAACTTAACCTAAAAAATTGCAGTAACACACCCAACGCCCCTGCGACGCATCTTCTTCTTATCCATTCAGTCACCTCTATATTCTCTGCAACACACAATCCACCTGACCATCTCCAACTGCACTCAAATTCCTCCATATCATTCATGGAAATACACACAGAGAACTCCATTGCCATTAAAAATTCTTGGCTACAAACATCATTCAAATCCCATATTCCATTCCCTTAGAACCTCTTCATCCCTCTCATACAACTGTACAAAGATTCACCACTCCATGGCAGATCAGACATTTCTGCGAACAGCTGGTAGGCGTCTTGCTTACTGGTGAATGTTGTGTGCTGTTTGTATATTGGAGATCAAACAACTCCTTCCCTGCAAGCATTCATACATTTAACACAAAACCCATTCATTATGATCATTCGACAGACTCAAAAGAACACACATTAATCTTCATCATTCAATGGCAACAACTTGAGTTTATTCATTGGCTTCTCTTGGCAGCAAACGAACTCAAAACCAAACTTAACTATCCAAAATCGAAAACCCAATCTTCAGTTCTTTCTTGACTTTGAAATCTAATCACTGACAGACCCTTAATCCCCACCTCTTCCATTCCAGCCACTTAGAGCCATGGTTTTCCGACAGTGAACTCGGTGTAATCGTCTAGGTCAGGGCTTGAACTAAAGAATGTGTGCAAAGTTTCGAGTTTTTCCTGGTTTATAAGAAAATCAGGTGCCCCTTAACGAACTGCATGTTCCTTTAACAATCCTCATTCCGTTGTCAGTCTACCGAGACTGACAATTTATTTTCTGTTCCGCGGCTGCCCTGAGTAATTGTGCTGCCTGTCTTTAACATTTCTGTGTTGTCTCACTTTTATGACAACTTTAACTTTCTTAAGAGGCTTCTAACTTCCTCATACGAGGTCGGTATAACCTCGTTCTTTCGCCTTTTCCTTCGTCTTTTCGTCCTCTTCAAGGTGATATAAAGAAATTCCGGATTTGAGCGAGTTTCACTCCCTTTTGCTCCAATGACCCCAAAACACCTAATAATACTCAAACTCACACATAAGATATATAATTCACAAGAAAAATAGCAAAGAAAGCATAAACTCTACATAGTAAATACGGTGTATTCTACACCTATCAACTCAGACGGAACAAGAATTCCTAAAAAGATAACAACGATAAACATGAACAAGAAACAAACCTGTAAAAGAAGAAGCATTTTTTCGAACGGCCTCCAACTCGCTACGCGCCATAGCAAGCTCCAAACGAATCCTCTCTTCTTCGGCGCCCAGATTCTCCTTCCCCTTAAGACGATCCTTCAGCTCACTTATCTCCTTATCTCTGGCAGAGATAACATCCTCCGTCATAGCCAGCTCCTCATCTCTATGACGAAGCTTACCCTCTAACTTAAGAAACTTGGCCTTAAAAAACTGGTACAAATTATGATTGCAGTATTCACTCCGCATCACCTACGAAGAGCATCAGGTCAGAATGTCGGGGAGTGTCCACGGAGTACAAAACAGTAAAACACGACGTACCTATAACATCCACTGGTGGGGGTAACCATACTGATAACCATCATCTATGGCCATCATATCAACAACGGCGACTGGAGGGTCAACCACTAAGGTAGCCTCCAGTGACCTCAGATTCCTGTCCCACACCTCCGCGACTCGATCTTCAGCGGATAACTGCATCATATTTCGGGTATAGGCGTCGGAATCTTTCTCCCCGGGAACCACAGGTGCAGGGTTCGGAACAAAAATCAAATTTTTCTTCTTTAGACAATCAAGGACAACATCATCACCTTCCATCATCAAAGACGGCGAAGGGGACCGAGTTAAAGGTTCTGCGGCAAAGGGAACCTTCTCAGAGGTATCAACATGCGCGTAAGTCTGCACCGCAGCTTTCCCTTTACCAGATGTATCCAGTATGTCCCAATCATCATTTGGGGAAAGCATAGAGAACTCATCATCAAGACCCATTTTAGAATTCACATCAAAGGACGGCCCCGCAGATTGGACCCGACCAAAAGAAAATTCTGGACCAACAGGGTCCTCACCAATACTACCAGCAGCGGGAGTGCCATCGGCATTAGCACTAACAGGGGTATCCTGCGTACAACCACCAGCCTTGGTAACATCCGCAGTCTTCCCAACAAAGGGGGTACCCTCCGCACCACCAATACCAGAATCCTCACGAAGAGGGGGAGAAGTTTCAGTACGTTCCTCCCCATCGGACATATATTCATCTTCCTCGAAATCATCACTAGCAGGACTAGTAACCTCCTCTTGGACCTCTGCGTCATCAACAACAATGGTAGAAGAGCGCTTGGGACCAATCCGCCTTTTATTTGTACCCTACAGAGAAATAAGAGAATCAGAGCGACATTCTTTCCTTTACTCAAAGATTTCCTTTGAATAAAGAAAGAAGGGGCAACTAAAGGAGTAAAAGATCCGCATCTTCACAGCCGCAGTACTCTTCGAGGAAGGGGCAGCACCCGAAATCTCGTCATCAGCATCAACAACATCGAAGTCATATGGAAAATTCATACCTTCGAAGTTCAATTGCCAAGGGCAGTAATTTCCATAACGGAGAGGGGGAACCTCACAAGGAACTCTACCAACAGTAGGAAGCCACCCGTCGGGACCTGGAATCCAACCCCAATCCCACGGACCGACAACCTCGATAACAGTGGCAAGCCACTCATAGTCATGATCTCGCTTTATCTTCTCACGAGAAGGAAAAAGTTTCTTATTAGAAGACCCTTCAGTACCAGGAACATACTTCAACTTAGCATCACTAACCTCGCTCAAAAGATGAATCTCGCCACGGGAGGCAGCAATATTACGAAGGATCACACTACACGGCTTACGGTTCCTGCTATTGACATAATCCCGAAAAGGATTGTTGAAATTCTGAGGGGTATACCATTCCCTCTCAGCAGGATCAGGGGTATAACAAGTCATCATCGTCTCTCCCTTGATGCGAACATAGCACTCCTTCAGGGCGCGGAGATAATTCCCAGTCAACTGGGATATAGAACGACTATGGGTATTTGTCGAAGAACCCTCGCGATCAGCCAACACGTCGTAGTAAAAAGAATCACCTGACTTGTACAAAGGAAGCATAAGACCCGCTTCGAATGCCCCCACATTAGTCAACAAATGAAACTCGTCGAATTGGTATCTCGAGATGAGATCATAAGTAATGTCATCATCAGGGGCATAGAAGCGGACATCAAAAGCTTGGAGCTCATGCTTCTCCTTAAACAATTCCAGATCAACGTGTTTAAAGGTAACTCTTTTATTCCCAACCGGGACGCTTCGAATAACCAGTGCAGTATACTCTTCATCGAGAGGGTCTTGCGCGGAGTCTTTTGAAGGGATCGTTTCCAGGACCTTCCTTTTCGAAGGCACACTCTTCGGCGGTTCAGCCTTTGAAGCACCACCCTTAACAGATTTTCCTCTCGAGGGAACCGCTGGAGGAGGAGGAAGGGGATTCTCCTGTAACACCGGCGGAACCAAAGAACGAAGGGGACGAGCATCCAAATCTCCATCACAAGGAACACCCTGCGTATTTCTAGACTCATCACGCGGACGAGAAGAAGCGCGGGTAGCATCATATCTATAACCAGGGGGATCCCTCAGAGTATCTCCCTTCCTCGAAGAATGCCTGTGACCAGAATAGGACGAAGCCCTCTGAGAACGAGGATCCACATGCGAAGCCCTAGAGCGTCTAGGTGGAGATATATCTGGGTCTCTGCGCGGAGGAGATCTGGGAGGACTAGGCGGAGGAGTTTGGTAATGAGCCCACGGATGCTCAGCCATATCTACGGATACACAAACAAATAATAGATTCTGCAGAACCACAAATGAAGTTCAAAAAGTTGAAAATTCTAAGGAATATGAAAACCCTGGATAAACTCATAAAATAGGAGGGCGCTCTCCAACCAGAAACTCGTAACCCTTGAAAATGAAGAACATGGGAAAGTATATATACTTTGTATATGTGTTCTTCATCACAAGGATAACTAGACAGCATCAGATGATGATCAACAGGCAAAAAATGGTACCAAAGATTTTACTCTTACTTAAGACAGATGCTTCAAATAACGAAAGGGCGAGCAACAGCGAAGAACGAGCACAGGAGATCAAGGACGGGTCGTATTCAAGACAGAGCAGTAGCAGCAGTGGTCGTATTCAAGGCAGAGTAGTAGCATCAGCAGTTAATGGCGTCTAAACAAAATGGAAGAATTTTCAGGAGGAAAGAAGGAATCAACAGAGAATGCAATTTATTTCACATTCTCTTCCTCCTTAAATACCCAAGAAATCTGAAACTGTCCCTTCTCCCAAGGGGGAGTTATTGCAAGAAGTTATTGCTTAGTGGGAAACGCGCCCTAAAATCAAGGGGAAGTTATTGGGCGAGTGGGGAATATGTGACGGTTTTCCTCTCACTTCAAACTGACGACTTAAGTCAGAAGAAAAGGGGAAAATTGTAAGTACATAATTCCGCCACTCGCCACGTATCCTCGGATGAATACGTGGAGAGTGCATGACGAGGGTCATCAAGAGACGATGCCACGTAGATACAGCCAAGAAACGTGTACCAGCAGGGAGGGGGCCTCATCTAGCAGATCCAATGGACATAAAAGACGGAGCACGGAAACAAAGCACAACCGCGTTGGACCATATACATCCCCGGATCTTCTTTATCCCATCTCGAGAAGAATCTTAGATCTATGGTCAGGGCACAACTGACTGACACGGATAAGACAGGGGTAGGACACCATGGCCTGACGCGTGCAGAAGGCCCAACCACCCGCATTAAACACTTGGAGCAACACACGCGTCAGCCCACCAACAGAAGAAGCGAGCATATCTCTTCGGTAATAACGAAAAAACGAAGGGAGAGCCTCGTAATAACCGAAGACTCTGCGTGTTGGCACAAAACACAAGAGGATAAGATTACAACGATTTCGTCGGTGGACCCCACGTGGAATCCCTATAAATACCCCTCCTCACTAAGAGAGAGGGGAGGTCGAAAAAAGGAGAAGAGGAGGAGAGAGAATTAGGAAGAGTAAGTAATACCCTAAATCCCGCTGCCTCAGTGAGAACCCCTAAAGTCATTGACTAAGCTTGTAATCAATCCATACTTAATGAAACCTTTCTTTTACCCCGTGGATGTAGGCCTTAGTGCTGAACCACGTAATTACTTGTCTCCTTTATATTACGCACTTTACATTACGTTCTTTATATTACGCACTTTACATTACATTTTTTATATTACACACTTTATATTACGTTCTTTACATTACGCAACCTACGTTATACTCTTTACATTCCGCACTTTACGTTCGTTCTATGCACTCTGTGTTAAATGCTCGATAAGACAAGGACGAGTCCGAGGACTCAGAGTCGATGAATCGACGTACGCACTATTTTTCTATGTATGTTATATCCAACCCTTGAACTTCGGTGTGGGCGAACTTTGTTTGTGGACACGTAGATACCTGCGTAATTTACGTGTTCACAGTTATGTTGATTTTCATTGATGAGCACTTGTCCAAGAGTTGTAAACAAACTGTCGCTCGAACCCACCATTTTCATTCCGCATACAACTATTAGGAAACTTAAGTTGACGGAGAATTACTACTTGCAGCTATCTGAATTCGATTTTGAAGGGAAAAAAATGAGTTCCTTTTATATGTCAATGAGCGTATTTGTCCCTTAACTATTTCATCAATGAGCAATATCATATCAGTTCAGTCTATTTTTCACTCGATCGACTACTGCGTCCAGTTAAGGTACTCAAAATTTTAGATTTCCTATCTTTCATTGATTTTTTTTTCTCTTTTGAATTGACAAGAATTGATAAGGATGGATTTTTATGATTTCCTATATCAATAACTAAAACATTTAGACTTTCACGATTTCTATCTCAAAATATATTTAACAAACCATATTTATCAATTCATCCTAAATATATGGAAGATTGGGGATTTCTGTCAGCATCACAAACATAGACAAAACCAGAGTTCATACATTTTTCCAAAAATATCTTAAGCTGGCAAAAAATATTCTATTAAAGATTTCCTGTTTGATTTTGTAGAGTCCTCTTTCTGCATTAGCAGTAAATACATACCTATTTTTAGATCCACAAAAACTCATAATATATACGCAAAATTTATGGTAAATTGCAATAAATAGCAGATATCTAGCTACTAGGTAGCAGGGATTGAAGCAGTACATACCCCAAATATTCCTTGAGCTCTAGCGCAAATGGAATTATGGAACACGTCTATGCTGAATGAATATTGTCAGCAGTTTAATGTAGACCGATAGTTGTTGTGTAGCGACAGGGAAAGAAATACGCATGTATTATAAAAGTAGCTGGCATGGATGTTGGCATGTAATGGTATTATATTTACATGTAATGTATACCTTTGGAAGATCGTTTGCGAGATAAAGCTACTCATTGTGTGGAAATCAACATATTTTGGCATCACCAAGACCACTGTACGTACGAGATTTTCTGATTTCTTTAGAAATTCAACGCTGTCTATTTTAACTTGGCATGGGTACAAGGTTCACTTGAGGCTCAAGTGAACGGATAAAACTTCAAGGACAATCTTTACTGTCGCGTCACAGTAACAGAGAAGTTGGTTCAATGTTGCATTATAAAATCAACATCTTGAGAAGCTAAAGAAAATTAATTGTGCGTATTACTTATAAATGGCGTCGTATAAAATATAAAAAATGCCTTTTTTTCGATCGGTAAAGGTAAAAGATTTTATAGAAGGCCTACCAGAGGTAAGCGAATGGAGCGCAAAGAGCTAACAGATCCAAATACGAAAATTGGTTCTTCATCTTTTAGCATTTGTATTCGTCCTTATGTTGTCTGGGTTAGTCCAATTTTTTATTTAAGGTTTAAATACTGGGATCTAATACAAAGGAATATGAAGGCTTCCTAATTTTCCATCTATTTTTCACCAACACACGTCAATTTACAACTTAACAAATACATCCGATGCTTTTGTTGAATTTTTGTAAGTGCTTTTGTTGATGATTTTTTGTAGGCGGATTGTGTCGACTAACTCTTTTTTGTAAGGTTAAAGGATAATCATTCATTTTTATTTTAAGAGAGCAAAGGTGTTTGTTTCTTTATTCAAACTATGCTCATTATATTCAAAATATTTGTAGTGACTGACTCCGTCACTTGATAAATGGTTCTTGATCAAGGTTGATGTGTCTGTTAGAGCTTGAGGTTTTTTTCTAATATTTTTTTCACTTTTTCAAGTACTATGCTAATCTCCTTTGCCATTGTTTTCTTATCTAACTTGATAGGGTATGTGTATGAATAAAGTAATTCTTATGTTATATATATGTTGGTGTGTCTTGCATCACCATGTTCAAATGGTTTAGCCAATAGTTAAACAGAGGCATTTGGAACATATATTGCGATCTCAGGAACCAGATATTGTTGAAATGGTTCAACCAAGAAGATGTGCGACCAGCTTACTTGTAATAAACATGTACTGTTATTTTTTTTTTGTAATTAGTTAGCTTGTTGATTTGTGATTACTACACTGAACTAGATATGGCGGAATGTAATTAATCTACACTGAAAGTCAATTTCCAGTAAAATAAATTCTTTGTAATGCACATGAACAGGTGCTGGTCATAGTGTTTAGACGGATTCTACTTGAGTTTTTGATGAGAACGAAAATCTAATGTACATTGGAATTTTAAATGCAACTTATGGACCATCAAAAAAACAAGGCCCAAAACACAATTTATGCAGCTTTAAAAAGATAAATATCATCAAGAAGAATGATTTATCGAATAGATATACCAAAGTACTTTTGCGTCAACACCTTCCTGACAATTCAAGATCTATATAGACCATATTCTCCCAGCACTAACCTATCGCCATGAGAATAGTTAGTAGAATTTTACATTATTGGTTTCAAAAAAAATTCCGTAGGGATACTTAGAAATTTTCGTTTATTCTTGCTCTTATTTTTTAGGAATTAAATTTGTTTGATTTTTTAGGTATTATTTTAATAGATTTTTTAGAAGTCAAGGATTCATTAGTTCCAACTTCCATCATTGTTACTGTTTTACTTTAATCAAAAGTGACCAACAAATATATCTCTTGGAATGATCTATATAGTCACATAAATGACCAAAAACACCTGGATGTCGATAAGCTACAAAGAGAAAAAGATTATTTATAGACGAAAATGGTTTGATCATAGTGTAATCACCCTTCGTCCCTTTACATCATCCTTTAGGACCTTTGACTGTCTAAATGCATTGAAATAAGGTTCTGCATCACTCTCTTATGTTTTAAAATATTGTAACTGTTTATTTTTCGATGGGTCTACCAATTTGTAATTTGTTTTCGCTTGGGCACATTTGTAGAAGAAATTTGAAACTCCAAAATATATGAGTCTCAAATAATAGCAAAGGAAAGAAAGAAATGAAGGAAAAAGAAAATCTGGAGTATTTTATTGTTCGCCATATGGTGTTGTGTTTGGAAAGAAAGAAATGCGAGAGTCTATAATAATAGCAACAAGAATTTGAACCAAATGATAGCGGATATCATATGTTTAATGTTTAATTGGGGCATGAAAATTGCTGATGTTATGTGTGACCTTTATTCTATTTTAATTCTTTTTGGTTCATTTTATTTTCATACATACCAACTCAGATATTACTAACCGATTTGTTAATCATTTATATTATAACAAGTGTCCAGTATTTCCATAAGCAAGACAAAGACCCGTGCATCACACGGGTGACAAACTAGTTATATTAATATGCTAGTAGTATACTTAATTAATATTATATTATGTTTATGTCATATTTAATTAATATCATATTTAAAATTAATTTAAATAATATTATATTTATATGAATACTATAATATTTTTTTAATTACTCATATTGCATTTATTAATTTACTAGTCTTTTTTTTAATTTATTAATTAATTAAGGAAGAAGGAAAGAATCAGGCTCATTTTCAGTATGAATCAAAAAATTGGACGGGAGTCGAGCAACAAGCTGTGCTCCAATCCCTTTCTGAATAACCACCCCTAACCTATGGAAAAGGAAATCTCCTACCTTGACGTTCGCATCATGACTATCCATATAATTTCTCAATCTTTTCAAGAAATCTATAGTGTCTCCACCCAACTCTCCCAAGGTAGTGAAAGCAAGAACCCCAAAGCCAATCCCCTAAGCAGTGCACTTCTCTAGATATTTGTTGTGCTTTCGAGTGACAGCCTTATTAATAGCTTGACCAGGTACAAAAGAGCGCACCCCACCACCAGTAAAGGGGGAAACACCTGTTACATCCAAACAAATTTCATGACCATTATCCCAGTTATGAACTAAAATATCAGCCGGTTTTAAAGCTAGACCACTATCGGAAAGAAGGCCTAAATCAACCTCTTTCTAGCTAGCATTCTTGCACGATAACACATGTCAGCAAAAGTGTCACGCACAAGATCATGTCTAAATTTGAGACCAATTTCATGGGCACAATGCAAGGCATGATCACCGAAAATATCCATCTCCCTATCACAGCTGGAGCATAACTCCCCTTCTTCAAATAGAGATATCCCAAGCCTATAATGAAGCACATCACAAAATTGTCTAGGACCAATTCTCTGATTAAGACCTTCTATGGGGATAGCTAACAAATAATCTTGCGCATGCTTGGTTTGATTACATTGCCAAAGCATAATATCTCGTTCAGACATGTCAAACCGAGAGGGTAGCTCTTTCTTCAACACATCAAAGTATGTAACCGCCAGGGAACTCATGGAGTGGGGGGGGGAGATGTCATTAATGCAAGGAGGAGAAATAGCAGAACCACAAACCTGGTTATAAGAGTTCAAGCCTAGCTCAAAACTTGTGCTTAAACCAGTCACGCTGGTACCACGCAGAATCATGTGATGTTGGGCCCGGGTTTGTATGGTGGATGCCAAGAAGCAATACTTCAACGTGTCCTCAATCGTATACACACCTAAACCACCATGCTTGATGGGGAGAGTAGATAATCTCTGTTAGAGCAAACCGTAACCGGGACCATCATCTGTAATGAGGTGTCGTAGAAATTGATTTAGATGGTTATCAAATAACAGTTGCGCAGCATGCAAATGTTAAGGCTTGGTAGTTCTCATAGAAAAATACAACCTTGACACTCCAGTACAGTTCCTCAGAAGAAGTGGTTCGCATTGTGGATCCTTAAGCTTAGTGATAGCATCCATTAAATCGATAGTCTTACGTACCCTATTAACGACCATGTCACTGCAAAAGTTGGGATTCAGTCCGATAGGGCCACCCAAAAGTTTCACCCCCTCAATCGGTCTACATATATCAGGAGGGAATACACCATCTACTAAACCCCTTTCATCAACAGTCGGCCAAAAGAGTTCGGTTTTGGAGACATTTAGATGCAACCCCAAAGAAGCACCATCTTGTTGAATAATACGCAAGGCTTTCGCAACTATCAACGTGTCTCCAATTAGAGTGTCGTCATATAAATACCAAGCCTGGAGGTCCAGATCACATTGCGTCGCAATCTTGTGTATTAAGGATGTAAAACCAGAGCAAACAACAAGGGCCCAAGAGGATCACCCTGTTGCACCCCTTTCGCAGAAGCAAGAGTTTTATCCATATAATATAATCTAGATAGCTTAGCATAAAAAAACTCTACCCACCTGGAGATCGAGGGGCACTGCTTCCTGACTTTACTAAGTATTGAAGTGCGATTCACTAAATTGAATGCGTTCGAAAAATCCACCAAAAGCATTGACTCGGAGCTTGAATCACCGTGCACCTCTAACAGTCTATTAACTGAATGAAGTATGGCCTCACCTCCACATTTCACCCGCACACCAAACTTATAATCACTCAAGTAAGCTTCCATCTCTCCACCTACGTGCGACGCCGCAACCTTCGAGACCAACCGCCTCCATATGGTCCCCACGTCAATTAGTCGAATGCCACCACCCGGTTTCACCAAGGGGGTGAGTGGGGCTGATGCTATGAATTCACCTAAGGAAGGCGAACATTTCCCTGCCATCAAAAGGTTAACAACAGCGGTTATAGATGTAATTAATTCGTCCGAGACCGCCACAGCAGACCCACTAAGCACGTCGACTAGGTTTTGAGCACGTAAACTATCCCTCCCGCAAGAGGTACCATTGGGAAAGATTTTTATCTTCCCAGAGATCAAATCCCTGGAAGAAACAAAAGCATCTCGAGTTAAAGGGTCAGCTGGAATCGATGGGGGATGAGAAAAGGGGTGTTTAGATTGCAAGTCATTCAACGTCTCAGCACTGTTAGGAGCCACCCCATTGGAGGTTAGAGTTCGAATCGCAGCTGTATACAACCCACAGTTCAGCTTCTTACGACAGAGACATAAGTTAACAGCCTCCTGATTATTTGTTTGTTTTTTCTTCTTTGCCTTGCGCCGCAACTCTTCAAGCTCCTCTTGTTCCTCCAAAGCTCTCTGGATGAGAGTGATGCACCCATTGGTTTCACCACAGCGACTTAAGGCTGAATTGATTGAAGCCACCTGTAATTTTTTTCGACACCCCGACTGTTCTTCCTGACTGCTCCTCGGAAAGTAAGTACGCAGGGTGCAGACCGGGAAAATAAGAAGTTATATCTACACAAAAATATCTTCAGGGAAGTGAACTACCCTTTGTAGAGTTGCATTAAATGTCCTGGCGAAGTGCAGTTTACGTTTTTCCGGAACGCTGGATACAGTCGAGATTTGCATTTGTAAAACTTAGTCCAATAAATCCAAGGAGAGACGGGGTGAAGGAATATCCGTAGTAGCATCAGTGCAAACAGTGGAAGCTGCAGGGAAAGGAAAACCATGTATCAAGAAGTTTACTCCAACACCATTGAACGGACTGAGTATCACTTCCCCTTTGTGTCCACCTCCCTTGTCCCCTCTGCAATGTTTCCGCCATTCCTGTAGACGCATGAAGTCCATGCAGAGCCACATCTGCAATTCCCTCAACACTTCTTCCCAGGCCTGGGAAACCCCGGAGTTACTTCCCAAGAGATGTCTGCATTGGAGTTTATGCCTTTCATCCGGATAGTGTATGTCCTGAAGGTGTTTGATCCATGAAGCACAACCATACCCTCTACCTCCTCTCTCGTTTGTACACTTATCAAAGCCACGAAAGGGACATTGAATGAAGCTACCTTGGGAATCAACTAAGGAAGGTTGTGAATCATCAGCCAAGCAGAGCTGAGAATCTTCCATTGAGGTGCATTAATAAAAACCGATACAACCAAAAAAAAAACCTAGATAGAAAAGGGGAGTCAGAGGATGTGAAATACCTAGGAAAAGGGGTTAATCAGAAGCTCTAAGAAAGGGGAATAAAATGAGAATGATTGCAAGATTATAGGATGGAGAGAAAATGGATTGATCAGATGAAATCCAATTCCCCCTCCCAAGAACCCTAAAATCGCCAAAAACCGCCCTCTCCGTGAAAACCTAATTAATTTTATATTTGAACCACACAAATTTACGAAATTTTGGCGATAATTAATGACAATTAATTTATGGAATTTTGGCGACAATTAATGGCGCCCTAGTATTTTATGTAGTTATTTATTAAAATATACATTATTAATGACAATTAAATTAAAAATAATTTAAAAATAATTAAACATAATTTTTTGAAGAAATTCAGTAAATTCAAGAATAAATTTATCAGCAAATAATATTTGAAAATTTTGAAGTAATTATGAATGGAATGATTACAGGGGTAAAGTGTTTTCGTTAGAGCAGCTGGTAGTCATGAAGATGCCAGAGTTATAGTTATGAATATGTAGATGTACCTTAAGGTGTTCTGGAGGCTGCAGTCTTTTTATGGATTGAAAAGAACTAGAAGATTGCAGTGTGGAGCTGTGCGTCCTGTTGCAATTATTGACATTGGAGGATTAGTAGTCTGGTATTGCTAGATGGGTTATGCAAGTGGTGGCAGTGTTGCTGTTCAAGATGATGAAATAGCTGGATTTGTGTTGATGATGTGGTTATACAAGGGTCTTGCAGAGAATGAGATGATTGCAGGATTGGTTTGAGTTCAAGGAAGATGTGATTGTGGTACAGTTAAGGAAGTCATTGAACTGTATTCTGTAGGTGCAGCTCAAACTGGTTAAGGTGGCTATGAAGTTGAATGGAAAGATGCAATTGAGATGTACATGGGAGTTGCAATGGTGTTTTAAGCAGCTGGGACTTAATAAGTTTGCAAGGGAAGCTGCAATGGAATGGTTATGGCTGTAGTTTAAAATGGAGAAGAGTGTTGTGAAGACAATGAAGATTTCATGTTTGCTGCCAGGGATTTTTGTGTGCATATTTGGAGTAGATTCTGCTTTGGATGCAGATGAAATGTGGAGAAGGGGATAGTGCAATGATGGTATAGCACAAGCTTAGGCCAGTGCAAATGGAATAGGCCAAGTCTACTCAGCCTAATCAGCCAGATAAACCTGACTCATTTCTTACTCAACACTCTGACTCACCTGATGACATCACTGGACCGACTCGGAGTTAACTTAGCTGACCTGACCGAGTTCAATCATTGACCGGTGATTGTTGGTTTTACCGGTCCCCTGAGTTACTTTTCCAGTAAATACCCGACACTTCACCAGTTTTCCGGCGACCAATTTTTGGGTCAAAGGGTTATATTTGGCTATTTTTACACATAAATTTTATGGACTTGGAGGACTTCTATGTTATGGGGTTTGGAGGTTATGACCTAGTTTTCAAAAGAAGAGATATTAAAATGAGGAGTCTTCTATAACTTGGGATATCACGTACACTAGTACTTAGAGCTTTTGGAGAGAGAAATGACTAGGGTTTGTTTTCATTAATTTTCATCTTCTTTATTTCATTGATTATTATGATGATGAACTCAAAATCTATGAGTAGCTAAACATAATATTGGTTAAGGGTTAAGTTGATTTCTCAACATGATATTTGAATCAATGAATTAGTTTTGTCTCAATTATATTGTTGTTTGAGGGTAAAAACTGATTCTGCTATTTTTGGTAAATTGGATGTGTTGGTGAGAAATGAATTCAAACCCTAAACAAATGCACCGCAGGGAGTACTTTTAGATTCGAGAGATCAATCTGTAAGACTCTGGCCTAAACCAAGAAATGGTCGTTCCAGATTCAATTCAGTCTCAAAGTGAATGATAAGGGGTCGATCTTAGGGAGGGAAGCGAAGAAGGTGTTTGAGATCAAAATGTTGAATTATGAAGGTGTGGCTATTTTATGACTTGTCTCGGAATGTGGAACTATCTTGCAGAATGTAAGCTATCAGTTCTTGGTGTTTTCAGGATACTGTGTTGATAACACTTGTGTCCTTTTCAAAATAGATTGAAAATCTATTTATACAAGTCATTTTTAGCACAACCCTGATCTCGTAGGAAGTGGAGAAAGACAAGTGATAGAGTAATGGATTTGTGTAAGAGGTGGTGGACATTGCATGATCACACATTCACCCACTACTCCATCATTGTTAACCGTCCGTCTTTTCCTAACACGTTCTCGTAATGAGCGCGTTGCACGCTGCACGCCGTAAACTGCCAGACCAATACCCCAGTAAGTATCCCCCAGTTTGTGACATGTTTGATGTCTCGAATGAGTGGGTCAAGTAGTGGGTACCGCCGCAGGAAATAGCATTCGGTGTTATTAGGTTAAATAAATAAGTTATTTATGGAATTGATATTCATGAAATATCGTGCATGCTCGATGCATGTAATGCACCATTTTTAAGAAAGCATCTCAAAATAATCAATATATATATGAAGCATCGTTGTTTTAAAGCTTGATTGAGTAAGTCGCGGATTAAGCGCCTTAAAAGAGCAGCATGTCCAACCATCTTCAAGTATCGTTTGGAGGCCACATGTGTGGGCTATCATCTGGTCGATCACTCCCTATGACAGAGTCGTAGACGGTGATCATCGAGGCACTTCATTGGTCGCCTAAATTTTAATCCAAGCCGTCTGGACAAGCTGGCAAACATGGACGGACGAGATGATTTACGGTACATGTTTGCTACCGTTGAAGGAATTTAGAGCTTTTAGAGGTGCGCAAACATTCGTCTTTGACTGATCAAATCAAAGCATTGGCGCTAATTTTGAAAGGACCTATTGGGCATGCATGGAGACGGCCCACTGGCATGCATTCCCACACCTCTCGGTCCCACAAATATTCGATCTAGATCACTTAATTTTACCGGCAAAGACGAATGGTTGTGATCGATTTGGGACAGAAATATATTGCCGCAAATCCTTAAGGTTTAAATGTCGTGTGACCTATCACCTTTGGGGCGTGCGTTCCGAGGCACCGGGCCCTAGTATACATAGGCCGGCCGGTCACACATAAAGGTGGGTCAATGGTGATCACGTTGACATCCTTAGGACCTCTTGAGTCTATATCTACACCGCCCGTTTAGGCCGACAAAGATGGATGGTCACGATCAATTTACGACAAATGTATGTTGTCGCAAACCCTAATTAGGGTTTTGAAATAGCCACATCCGCACGACTTTGACCTAGCGGTTTGGCATGCCGTTGGAATCCTTTGGAGAGATCGATCATGTGGGGATAATGTTGGCTGACGGTGAACTTATGTGTACCTTCCTGATGGTCCAAAGTGCAATCTAAGCTATCCAAATATGCTGGATAAGTTGGATGGTCGTGATCGGTTTAAGACGCTAGTGAACTTCCGCGACCCAAAATTAGGGTTTAGAAGCATCACGCCTGCCATAGTTGGAGCAAGCATTTCATTACTCTGTGGTCCCGCCGTGAGAAAACCGACCGAGTGAGGGGAAAGTGGGGCCGCCCGTGTGCGTCCTAGCACTTCCCTAATCATTCGTGGAGCAATCTAAGCCATCCAACAAAAAAATGCAAAGTTGGACGGTTGCGATGTGTTTAAGACTGTTTTGGACAATCTAGCTCAATCGAGCTTCTTTCAACCAGTGTGACCACCCTACTTAGGGTTAGCGTTTGACGGCTCTGGGAGGTGAATGGGAAAAGTCCGAATGGTCAGAACATTATTGTGCCCTCCGATGGCCATCATGATGGTTTCCCATTCCTTCCAGGGTTCGGCTAAGCTTGTTAATTTGTGCGGCCAAATTCAGTGGTCGTGATCATTTCTGAGACTGATATGGAAAGTCTAGATTTTCCTTAAGGAAATTAATCATGTTCGATCGTCTTTAATTAAAATGTGCATCAATACGAGATTCTCTTTGACAGAGAATGATGTAGTTTGTGGGGGTATTTTATGCAGGTCTCAACATTGGCGCTTCGGGAGATTCATGCTACCCTGCTGAGAATGAACACTTAATCGTCATGTCGTGTCAATAATGAGAGTTTGGCTGAGAACATAACACGAAAAATACTAGGCAGGTCAATGCATTAATTACTAATGCAATAGGTTGAATTTTATAGAATATCTGGGATTGATGTACCAATCTGATAAATTTCATAATTGTATCGAATTACTCAATACACATATAAGTAAGAACATTCATCACTTTCAAATTACTTTTGTTCCTTTGCAGGATGAAAGCGCATTAAACGCAGGGTTTTATAATTTTGACCCTGAACTAAAATCCACCATCAACATTAAGTCCCCGGCTTAGCACATAATGGTTGCACTATTGCGGGGTAGGCATTAGATGGTGACATGTAAAATGTAAGAGGGACGAGGTAAAGGAAGATTACCCCGGAGAAGCTTCAATCAACTACCTTTAATCACCCGTGCAAGAATGGCGTAACTATGGATCCTTGGTGGGACCGGCTTCCTTGTCGGATGTTCAATCCAAAGAAGGAATTCTTCTTCTTCTGGGATTCTTTAATCATTCTTGTATAAAATGGTGTCAACCCCCATACCTCTCTTTCCTTCTTATTTTTTTTCCACTCGCTTATATCCCCCCTCCGTCGCTCGACCTTTGTTGTTGTTGTTGCCGGACCTTGTTGACGTTGCCGCCAGATTTTACCGCTAACGCACCGGACTTTGTTGCCGTTTGACCGTCCCGTCATCGCTCGTTCATCAACAACAGGGTAGGTGTTTTGTATATTATTCCTTGTCTTCATGTTTGTTTTGTTATATATTTTTGTAGATGCAAACCCTAGTTCTTAGGTAAACCTCCTTGATCTTGATAGAATCATATCGTTGTAGACAAAAATTCTTTACGAGACATATCATGACTAACTCCACCAGTAAAATTAATATCAAAGTGGTTGATATTGCTAGGATTGCTAGTAAAACGAGTCATGAAACCTACATGAACACACTATTTTTTCTCCTTCGCCGTTGCATGCAAAAACCTAGCCTTAGGTTATGATTTGATAGAACCCTGGACTAGGTTTCGTAGACATAACACCCATGGACAATCTGTTTGTCCATCCGTTCATAGAAAACTGACTGTGATCGTTTGCTCCGCGCACGGATTTCATGCGGCCCCTGAACAATATGGGCCCCACTGTGCGTGTTCGTTCCATGTCCAAGAGATCATTCAAGTACGAGTAATCATGCTTTACTGACCGTGTGGGCGTATGCTCTGCGGCGAAAGTTTTTTTTTTTATATATATATATGACCATTAACTCCCATATCGTATCGTATACAGGATTTATTCCTTAGTACGGAGTAATGACTCTTTTCTATTTCACTTCATTGTAGTTACTTAAAAGTAAACAAAGCAGCTCTCATTAAGATTTCATCTGGGAATAATGGTGCTGCCAAACCGGGAGGTGTTGACAACTCCAAAGATATGCCGAATATAGATGATGAGATGTTTACTGTGCCTTTTTCGAACGTTAGAACTCATCATGGCCATAAGATAATTCTGCTTACAGGATCGGAAAATCAAGAGGCTACTCCTTCAGTTTCTCCAGCATATGTGATGAGGTTCTATCTTTGGAAGAATGAATATCCATCTTCTCCTGTTGATTTCAAGGTTTGTCACACTCCGCTGAGCTCTTATGAAGGATGTATGAGGCATATGTTGAGTAATGAGTATATCAAAGAAAACTTGACCAAGGCGCAAATCGTTGAAGCTGTCATGGCATCTGCAACACTTCATATTAGGAAAGATACTGCAAGTTTGATTAGTTTCATTTCTCGATGGTGTCCTTCCATGCATACGATCATATGTAGATGGGGATAAATGACCATTACTTTGGAAAATGTAGCTGTGTTGCTGAATATCACAATTGCGGGGAGTTTCAATTATAAGTTATCCACCGTGGAACACGTCACGCTCGATGCTTTACTTCAGAAGGCAGAAGAATATAACCTACAGAAAAATGGTGAGAAATGCTTTTATACTTGGTTGGTTTCTGAATGGTTTCCTACAAAACCAAAACCGGGCCAAGCGCTGGATGATGAACTCATCGTTGTCGTATTTCTATATTTGTGGTTATCTAGAGACCTTTTTGATGATGAATCCAGTAATAAGACCGTAAGACGAGAGCTTATCATGTTTGCTATTAAGTTGTCGAATGGCGTGGTCCTCCCCTTAGGCAGCTTATGTTGGAATTAATTACAATAATCGAATGCAAATGGGAAATAATACTTAGATTACACTGATAGTAGTAACAAACAACTCAATAAACTTAGTAGAGGCACGTATGAGATACGCTGAGCTAAAGGTAATATTGCCTGCTACTCCTCTGAGATGCTATAGCAATTAACAAATTACCTCCAGGATACAACTACTGTTAGTTCTCCTCTATGTGTAGCATACACAGAGAGAACCCTTAGAACTTGGCAAAGCAAAAGTAAAAACAAAAACTCAAATTGAAAATACAAATTGTTTCGAGTAATGTAAAAACAATTTTATGTTTCTGTAAACTATATTTCTGTAAACTAAAATTCTGTAAATCAAGAAGTAGTTATACAAAATTATGTTTCTGTAAACTGCAACTTGTTTAAGAAAAGAACTGAACGTTTTCTGAGTTTTAAGACAAATATTAATAAGAACTTAAGTTTCTGAAAATAATTAGAGAATAAGGAGAAATTCAGAAGATAAGAGTTCTGAATGGTATGTTTTTTAAACTGAAAGCCTTAACTCGTATTTATAGGTAAGAATTCGAACGTTTGAGACACATATCCGTAAATCACGCGTTCAATTTGTCGGACGAGTAAAAGCAAAAAGCATCCGTTAAAATAACAGTAAAAAACGCATCTGTCGGGTAAGATTCTTCTCGACGAGAAATCTCTGTGCATAGGTGTCCACACGCGTGAGATGCACAGGTGTCCACACGCGTGAGATTAAAGATTCTTTACGATGAAAACAGTTAAGAGAATTCACGCGTGACAATTAACCGTGTGTGACTAAAGATGCTTCTAGTGGCTGTCGGATATCCAAAACCGAGAAGGCAAAGAATAAAATTCTTTACATGTGTGGGAGAAGCGTGTGGTAAATTTCAGCAAAAAGAAAGGATGGGTCGGATACACCCACACCCACACCCACTCCCACTCCCACTCCCACTCCCACGCCCACGCCCACGCCGAGCCGAGCCGAGCGAGCGTGCGTGCTTCTGTGCGAAGCACCGCACGAACGGGAAAGGCAATAAGAAATGCAATTAGGTTTAGGCAACCTTGCCATAGTCTAGGGCTTTCCCCATACACAAAGGTCTAAAGACCCAAAGGGCCATGCCCTTAAGGCTAAACCAATGCTATTTAAGTCTAAAACTCTTAGTGTTTTAGTCTATATGGGACTAATGTTTTATTCATTCACATGAAAAAACATCTAGGGAGAAATAGGTCTTGGGATCAAAACATGGTCCATGCATTTTTTGATTAAAACAAAACATTTTTTTTTTTTTTTAACAATCCCCCACATGAATAATAAAACATGTCGATAAAACACGATAAAACATAAGGCAACAAAATAGGCTAAGGTGTCCCAAAGATTGAACCTTAACTTAGTGAGAGGTTACCTGAACTGCTTGTTGATACGGTGAACGCAATGTCTTGAACCGCCAACAAAGAATGCAATTCAGAAATAACAGCCACACTTGATGCCTCAACCGAAGAAAACAGCTGCCAAGCTCTTGCGGTTGTGCCCATTTTGGCCGTGGGCTAAAATCCCGGACTTAATGAATGTCTCTAGAGAATCAGCTCATATTCTCATAGGAAGCGGCCACACTTCCAACATCCACAAAGGTGGGTCCATAAAGAGTGTCCTGCCACACCCCGCTTTAATCAAAGCCATGGAACCCATTAAGATCTCAAAAGATCATCCTGTAAATCTGCAGGCTGCACTATCACATGATTACACCATAGGAAGGGACAAAGATAGTGCTTTACCAATATCACCATAAATTAGTTGTCTTATTGAACCTTGATCTTGGAAATCCAATCACAAGGTTGAGTATCCTTCATGGTGATTTATTCTATGAGCTTAAGTCCCATCCCCCTCGATGTGGATTTAACTTCCTCTCTCGGTAAACCTTTCGTCAAAGGATCTGCAAGATTATCTTTGGATTTTACAAAGTCTATCGAGATAATACCAGTAGAGAGTAGTTGTTCCACCGTCTTGTGTCTTCTTCGTATATGTATAGACTTTCCGTTGTATACATTGTTCTTTGCGCAACCAAGTGCGGCTTTCTCGTCTGAGTGGATGGCTATTGAAGACACGAGGCTTGGGCAGTGGAATTCCTCCCAGAAACATCGCATCCATTCAGCTTCCTCTCCAGCTTTTTCCAAGGCTATAAACTCAGACTCCATAGTGGATTTAGCTATACATGTCTGTTTGGTAGACTTCCATGAGACAGACGCACCTCCAAGCAAGAAGATGTACCCACTAGTAGATTTGCACTCTTCGAGTCGATATCCATTGGCATCACAATACCCTTCCAAGACAGCAGGATACTTCCCAAAACTTAAGCAATAGTTTGAGGTCCCTCTCAGGTAACGTAAAACTCGAAGAGAGAATTCAGTGATCCTGCCCTGGGTTGCAAGTATACCGCTTAATCTACTCACGAGTAAGCAATATCAGGTCTTGTACGAGTTCATAAGATACATAAGACTACCAATAATGCGAGAATACTCAAGTTGATCAATCCCCTCACCCTTGTTCTTTTTCAATTTACAAGTGGGATCAAATGGAGTAGACGCAGGTTTAGCATTTTCATAATTAAATCTCTTTAATACGGTTTCAAGCATAATGAGATTGACTAAGACTATATCCATCAGACGTCTTTTCGATTTTCATCCCTAAGAGTACATCAGTAGGGCCTAAGTCTTTCATGTCAAAATTATCTCTAAGCATGCTTTTAATGGTATTAATAATATCAAGGTTCTTTTGCCTAATATGAGCATATCATCAACATATAGGCAAACAATAACATGAGAATCATACAAAGATTTAATGTAAACACATTTATCAGATTCATTAACCTTGAAACCATTAGTTATCATAACATGATCAAATTTTTCATGCCACTTTGTTTAGGTGCTTGTTTTAAACCGTAAAGAGATTTGTTTAACTTGCATACTTTGTTTTCATAACCTTTTACTATAAAGCCTTCGAGGTTGATCCATATAAATTTCTTCATTCAATTCACCATATAGAAAAGCAGTTTTAACATCCATCGATGTATATGCAAATCATAAATTGAAGCAATAGCAATCAACATTCTAATCGAGGTGATTCTAGAGACTGGTGAATAGGTATCAAAGAAATCTACTCCTTCTGTTGTCTATAGCCTTTAGCTACCAACCTAGCTTTATATTTATCTATAGTTCCATCTGTTCTAAGTTTCCTTTTGAACACCCATTTGCAACCTATGGATTTACTTCCAGGAGGCAAGTCCGCAAGCTCCCAAGTTTCATTTTCTTTGAATGGACTCCCATTCATTTAATGAAGCTTCTTCCCCGAAAAGGAGCTTCGGAGAAGTCATAGCTTCCTTATAGGTTTGGGGTTCATACTCTACCGTAAGAGTCAAAACATCTGGGCCAAAACTTGTTTCAGTTCTAACCCTCTTACTTCTTCTTGGTTCAGTCTCATACTCCAAAGTTGGAGTTTGACTAGTCGATGGAACATCCGGGAGGTCATCATGGACCCTTTTCCGAGGTCCGGACCTTAAAGGAAATATGTGTTCATAAAACACAAGCATCTCTAGATTCCAATATGGTGTTTGACCAATTTTATTATGGTCGAAACGATGACCATGAACCCGTATGCAATTGTATGCTCGGGATACCCTAAGAAAACACAATCGATTGTTTTAGGTCCTATTTTAGTTTTCTTGGGAAGAGGAATGGCCACCTTGGCCAAACACCCCCACACTTTAAAGTATGCATAAGAAGGTTGTTTACCATTCCACAATTCATAAGGAGTTTTATCAGATTTTTTAAATGGAACTCGGTTCAAAATATAGCAAGCAGAGAGGATAGCTTCCCCCCACAAGTTCGAAGATAACCCTGAACTTGTCAACATAGCATTTACCATATCTATGAGTGTTCTATTTTTTCTTTCGGCTACACCATTCGATTCTGGTGAATATGGTGCAGTTGTTTCATGAATGATTCCATTATGTTTACAAAACTCACCTATGGGTATCACATACTCACCTCCACGGTCTGACCTAAGAGTTTTAATTTTAACTCCTTTTTGGTTTTCTACTTCAAGTTTATAAAACTTGAAAGCCTCTAAGGCCTCATCTTTACTTCTAAGAAGATGAACCTTGTGATATCGTGAGTAATCATCTATGAAAGTGATATACCATTTTCTACCACCTCTTGTTGGTGTTGATTTCAAGTCTCCTAAATCCGAGTGTATTAATTCCAAAGGAACTGTTCTACGTTCAACACTTTTATTAAATGGTTTTCTTGCATATTTAGATTCAACACAGATTTCACATCTTTGTTTTTTATCAAAGTTTATTTTTGGTATGCAACCTAAATTAGCAAGTCTTTCTAGCGATTTGAAATTAACATGCCCAAGTCTATCATGCCAAACATGTGAGGAGTCACAAACATAAACAGAAGAAGATGCATTAACATTCAATTTCAAATCGATACACTAAGCTTAATCATGTTATCGGTAACATAACCTTTTCCTACGAATTCACCATGCTTAGAAATCACAACAAAGTATTGGACTCAAGAACAATTTTAAAACCTTTTCCTAGCGGGATGGTTTTTGAGATAAGATTTTTGCATATGTCTGGGACGTAGAATACGTCATTCAATGCGAGAGTTTTTCCTGAAGTTAGCTTCAGTTCGACCTTGCCTTTCCCCACCACTTTCGCGGTGGAAGAGTTTCCCATGAACAGTTTCTCATCATCTCCTACTATGGCATAGGAGGAGAAAGCATTTCGAATTTCTGAGACATGCTTGGTGGCTCCAGAATCAAGCCACCGAGTCTCTCACATTAGTCATACTAGAGACAAGGTCGACTTCAGACACCATGCCGGTGAAATATCCAGAGTCCTCTACTATGTTTGCCTTATTTTTCTGTTTTGGATCATATTTGATCCTTTTAGGGGCCTTACGGTCTTTAGCCATATGTCCAGGGTTTACCACAATTAAAACAGTCGCCTTTGATGGTGTGCTTAGTGACACCACCTCTAGGCTTAAAATTGTTACCCTCGGGTTTTCGACGTCGGTTACGTCTATTACCCATTTTGCTGGATTCTCCAGGAATTTTCTTTGAAGCAGCTTTATCGTCCAAAACATGAGCTTTGTTGGACATGTTTTTGCTCAGCATCATGCTCTTGTCCTTGCTGCACATAAGCTCCTCAACCTGGATCTTTTTTCCAAGCTCCACCATGGTGATTTCACGAATCTTGTGTCGCAGCCTCCTCTTATATTCGCTCCATGATGGTGGAAGCTTTTCAATCACAGCCGATACTTGTAGAGCTTCATCAAAAGTCATGCCTTCAGCAAGAATCTCGCTGATGAGGAGTTGAAGTTCGACGAACTGTTCTACCACAGGCTTTTCGTCAGTCATGTTGTATTCTAATAACTTAGCCATCAAGAACTTCTTACTTCCAGCAGCTTCGGCATGATATTTTTCTTCTAGAGCTTCCCATAAATCAAAAGTATTAAAATCTTCTTTTGCATTATAGAAGTCATACAAGGAGTCATCAAGACAGTTAAGAATATGATTCTTGCATAAATAATTCTTCCTATTCCACCTGTCCAATTTATCTTCATTACCACGGCGATGAAGTTTTCTCGAGGGTTTTTCTAAAGCATATCCATCTAACCTTTGGTCGTTTAGGAAGAATAGCATTTTAGACTGCCATCTCTTAAAGTCCTTACCACTGAACTTTGGTGGTTTTTCTACAGTATTCTTTCCCATGTTCTTACAACAAAGAATATTACAGTATTACAATATTACAATAAGGCAAGTATTACCTTTAGATTGTTGGAATTAATTACAATAATCGAATGCAAATGGGAAATAATACTTAGATTACACTGATAGTAGTAACAAACAACTCAATAAACTTAGTAGAGGCACGTATGAGATACGGCTGAGCTAAAGGTAATATTGCCTGCTACTCCTCCGAGATGCTATAGCAATTAACAAATTACCTCCGGATACAACTACTGTTAGTTCTCCTCTATGTGTAGCATACAGAGAGAACCCTTAGAACTTGGCAGCAAAAGTAAAAACAAAAACTCAAATTGAAAATACAAATTGTTTCGAGTAATGTAAAAACAATTTTATGTTTTTCGTAAACTATATTTCTGTGAACTAAAATTCTGTAAATCAAGAAGTAGTTATACAAAATTATGTTTCGTAAACTACAACTTGTTTAAGAAAAGAATGAACGTTTTTCGAGTTTTAAGACAAATATTAATAAGAACTTAAGTTTCGAAAATAATTAGAGAAGAAGGAGAAATTGAGAAGATAAGAGTTCTGAATGGTATGTTTTTTAAACTGAAAGCCTTAACTCGTATTTATAGGTAAGAATTCGAACGTTTGAGACACAGATCCGTAAATCACGCGTTCAATTTGTCGGACGAGTAAAAGCAAAAAGCATCCGTTAAAATAACAGTAAAAAACGCATCTGTCGGGTAAGATTCTTCTCGACGAGAAATCTCAGTGCACAGGTGTCCACACGCGTGAGATGCACAGGTGTCCACACACGTGAGATTAAATATTCTTTACGATGAAAACAGTTAAGAGAATTCACGCGTGAGAATTAACCGTGTGTGACTAAAGATGCTTCTAGTGGCTGTCGGATATCCAAAACCGAGAAGGCAAAGAATAAAATTCTTTACATGTGTGGGAGAAGCGTGTGGTAAATTTCAGCAAAAAGAAAGGATGGGTCGGATACACCCACACCCACACCCACACCCACACCCACTCCCACTCCCACTCCCACTCCCACGCCCACGCCCACGCCCACGCCCACGCCCACGCCCACGCCGAGCCGAGCCGAGCCGAGCGAGCGTGCGTGCGTGCTTCTGTGCGAAGCACCGCACGAACGGGAAAGGCAATAAGAAATGCAATAAGGTTTAGGCAACCTTGCCATAGTCTAGGGCTTTCCCCATACACAAAGGTCTAAAGACCCAAAGGGCCATGCCCTTAAGGCTAAACCAATGCTATTTAAGTCTAAAACTCTTAGTGTTTTAGTCTATATGGGACTAATGTTTTATTCATTCACATGAAAAAACATCTAGGGAGAAATAGGTCTTGGGATCAAAACATGGTCCATGCATTTTTTGATTAAAACAAAACATTTTTTTTTAACAGCTTATTCCTCGGATTGTTGTACTCTCATCTGGATTCTTTGGTAGTAGAAATGCATGCTTCCAACGGATATAAGAAAGTAGAATCGCACGTTCACATTGCTTTCCTTCAGGCGTGTTTATGGGAACACTTCAAAGGTTATGCTCCTGTCCCTACAACTTCGTTTTCTAGTTTGTATGGCGGTTCAAGAATACTCTGTTGGCAAAACAGACGTCAAAAACCTGGATTGAGGCTTATTTATTTTCTTGATAACGTTTGTGCCATATATTTCCGCTCGTGAGGGATGGTTTATTCTTCCGTGGTTCAACCAAAAACCTTTGGCAGTGCCCCTGACACTGTGTTTCATACTGATGAAAAGGAAATGAACTCTGGAGAGATTGTATTTCTGCGAAGTTGTATACCGGGATATGTTCCATCCTTTTTTGATGAGTCTCTTACTGCGGTTCCTTATAATATTGATAGAGACTCCCGTCAGATGAGATTCGATCAAGGCATCTCGTTCGATCGTTTGTCAATACCTTCTGCGGAGCTTGTACCGTCTGTTCTGGATGCTAGTATCTTTGCAACGAAGAAGCACTTTCTGTTCCTGCTCCTTGGAAGAAAATCAGCGGCGACTAGTAGGTATAAAAGTTTTTGGAGGGAAGAGCTGCTAGCTTTTCAAAAGTTCTCGGAAGAAGTCGTAACAACTCCTCACGGTAAGGCTACCCCTAAAATTTTGTAGCAGCTTAAACAGCTGAAGACGCTTCCGGGAAAGCGAACCAGGGATGGAGCTTCTGATGACGGTAGCCCCCGGGATGTAGGAGTAACGAGGTCTAAGAAGTAGGCAAGTGGGCCGGTAGTTTTCAAATCTTATCATATGCAGGTACTTTAGACTTTTCCTTCTTTGGTCTACTGACTTTACTCATCTTGCAAAGCGAACCTTGCTAAGTGTGTTTCTTGTTCAAAATCAGGGTTTTAGGAAATAAAATGCTTTTACAAGGATGGCATATGGTCGTAACGCAACTTTAGAGAAATCTGGTGATACTAAACCTCTTCAAGGTGATGAAGAGGATGACGAAAACTCGGTCGGCGATGAAGGAAGCGTCTCCAAGTGTGGCAGAGAGACTGATCATTTCAGCGGTTTGGGGAATGAGACTGTGGCAGATACCAACCTTGAGGTTGAGGGAAATAACAATGCTGGGTCTACTGGAGATGTCACATCCGTGGCGACTGTAGATGTGCTTCCCTCTAAAGAGATTCTTGCGACCTCTAAGTGATGAGTGCCAAATATTTCATATTCATACACCTTTTCATTGGCACTTAACTCATCTTTCGCGCTTTAAAATCATATATTACCCCAAATTCTGCATTTTTACCATTTTCAAGAATAAATATTAGTATTAATTAATTTTGTATTTTTAAGTACTAAATAAAGCTTGGAAGAATTGAGAAGCCAAAAGAGCAGAAAATTGGACCGTTCGATCGATTCTAGGAGCTGCATCCAAATTAGAAGCGTCCGCCTCACACCATAGTTTGTCTACCCCTTTACCTAGACGATCATCAACCAAACAGACCCTAACCATTTTTCTAATCTTTTTTCCATCACACTCGACAACCCCCACCATCATCTAAACCCCCACCTCGCCCATACCTTTGTTTTGTTTAGTAAAACTATTTTGAATTTCATTTAATATTGGTCAATCATGTAACCCATTAGAAGAAACAGCAAAGTGGGCGGAGAATAAAACAAGTAGGGGCGTGGAAAAAGACAAAAGCACATGGAGGTGAATGCAGCACGTTGGGGGAAGAAAAGGACAGAAGAAGAGAGGAAAGAGAAGACATGGGAGTAATAAGAGAAAGTCGTGGGAAGAATGAGCAACTCGAGTGGGGCAAAGAAAAAGTGGAGTGAGATGAGAAAGTGGTGGGGAGAAGCTGCGTGGGAAGAAGAGAGGAAAGAGAAGAAAGTGGGAGGAATTCGAAGAGACAAAGCGTGAAGAATATTTCACATGCGCCGAAAGTGAAGCATCCAACGAATGTGTCTGATGGGAGGTGCAGGCTGTGTCGGGTATTTCATCTTATAAATAAGTTCGAATTCTTCTCTCATTGGGAAGACCCGGCTGAGGGGTTCTCAGACATTATATTTTCTATTTTAATTTCATTTATCATGTTCTAAAACTCTTTGCTAGGGTTTATATGAAGCCCTAGTCTGCTTCTATGTTATTTATACTTTGTATGTTGTTATTGAATGTTTATAATGATTTGGAGATCGAATTTAATCCAAGTTTATCAACATTTTGCTCTCACAATGTATGCCATGTATCCATTGTAGTTAGAATACCACTGTGTTGATTATGCTGCAACTCATGCTTAAAAATATTATTGATCCTTAGATTAGTTGTGCTTTAATTAGACAGTTAATGCTTTGGAGAAATACTTTAGTTGTGATTAAATTATCCATTGGAGAAACTCCTTAGATATACGATAGACTTGAATCTGCTATAAGGACAAGAATAATATTACTAGTTGAATATATAGTGTAGGCTAGTGGTGGATTTGAAGACCCTAGTACTCTTTAATTACTTGTTACAAACTGTTTTTGCATATCTACTTGTTCAACAACTATATCTTGTCGTTTCGACATCAAAACCAAACCCTTTGTGTTACATTAGAATAGAAATCAGTTAGTCTTCTTTAGAATCAACTATCACTACCCAAGTCTCTGTGGTTCGACCTGTGCTTGCCCTGTGTTGCTTGCCGACACTGTGCACTTGCAGTTTATACATAGAAGTAGGTATCTTTATAAGCCTATCAAGATTTTGGCGCCGTTGTCGGGGACTTGTTGTAGCATAGTTTCTCTACTGTTTACACTTCCTGATTTTCAATCTTGTACATATTAGTTTGTAGCTTATTTTGCAGTCATATTAGTGTAACTTAGTTGCATTCTTAAATCTATAGCTTTTGGATTTTGTCATTGCATTTGGAAACCACACTCCTGCATCTTCATATATCTTGCATATGTTCTATTAATAGTTGTTTGTCACTCCATTTGTAGTTTCATCCATTTTTATTATGCAATTATAGCTTAGTTCAGTAAGCATTGTAGTTGCAGTGGTCACTTTAGTTTTAATCACTTCATTATCATTCATATAACTGCATCTTTAGGTTTTGTTTATACTTGCATTATTTAGCTTATAGCTGCATTTTTAGTTAAATTTTTCACCATCTAGTTAGTTGCATTTCATAGAAATTACATCATGTAATTTAGTAAACGTCATCCATCTTTGCATCTTCCTATAGTAGTTTAACTTAGTGTAAAACATCTGTCTATATAATCTTCACCATCATCATCATTACAGTAGTTAAATCCATCATATTCTTGCATCTGTTTATACACTGCATCTTCATTACAGTCTTAGTCTTGCATTTATCAGGTTTGCTGCATTCTGCAATCTGAGTTGCATTTATCAAGTTCATTGTAGTTACGTTATTGTAGCATAATTAGTGTATATACATCTTTCATTCCCATATCAGTTCATTCTAAAAAAAAAAAAAAAAAATGCAACTGTCTTGTAGCCTAATAACACTCTCATGTGAGTTTTGCAGGTGCCTGCAAGGTTGTAGTGGAAGTCAAGGCGAAGCGGAGAAAAAAAGAAAATAAAAAAAAAGGAGTGTATTTTATTTATTTATTTTTAGATTGTATTAGAATTTATTTATTCTTGTAATTTTCTTTTTCTTTTGCATTTATCTTTTTGGACTTTGGACTTGGACATTCTTTTATTTTTATTTTTAAACCCTACGGAAGGGTAGTATTAAATATCAAATGTTTGCAGAGAAGGACGGTGATTACAATATCACCTCGGCCCCTCGAGTTCTTTCATGACATAGGAGTCGTGGCCTGAGTCGACAACGACGGTTCATCCCCCGTCTGGCACGGGAAGTAAGTTTGTCGAAACATTCGCGAATCCCCTGTTAGCGAGTTAATGTATTCCTTCATTTGCATATATGTCGAGGACTTGAATACGGCTGATTTAATTTCCTAGTAAAGGGCAAGGACTGGCCATACAAGATAAGGGTTCGGATTTCATCACCGTTCTCTTCTTGCCCGCCTTAGGAAAACGATACCTAACGTGAACCTAAGCTTTAAAATTTGGAATAGAATGAGACCTATAAGGTAACAATCTTAGTAGGAAAGTCGTTCGAAAAATATTGGTTACTCTTTAAGCATACTTCGAAGTTCATGATAGTTTCTGTAAGTTGAATGCGTGACTGCGTCGCCTTGTACTATGGTGAGGCCTTGGGTATCAAAGCTCCTGCAGCTTCCTTCGCCTCTATTCAATTTACTTAAACTCAGATTGATTCCAGAAGGGTTTTCTCATATTGTAACGAATTCCCTTTCGAAAGATTAGAAGCTGGTCTAGAAAACAATCTAAGTGGATCCATCATGCTTTTTGTTTGCTAGAAATCAGTAGGTTTACTGTGGTGAAGTCAGCCTTGTTTACGATTGCATAGAACTTCCCTTCCATTTAGGATTTTTCTTCTTTTATTTTGTTTTTCTAGTGTATGCCTGAGGTCATTAGAGAACGGGCTTGAGAAAAAAAAAATTGCTTTGCTTGGTTATCTGATATCCATATCATGTCAGGATTTTTGTCTGCAGGTGGGGATGGAAACAAATCCATCAGAGAGCTTTCTTACGGGCATGCTTCATATTATGAGCCTCCAACAGACCATGATGTCAATAGTTATATGGAGTTTTATGGACATTTTCACAGTCCTGAGCATCAATACATGGACCCTAATAACTACTCACACATGTATCATCCACCACAGGGTGAAAATGAACATCTTTACAGTGCCCAACTCTCACAATCATCACTTTTGGACCAGTTAGAAGCTGGAACTGCAACTTTAGAAATGAAAATGCATGAATCTGTCACATATAATTCGTCTAGGCAATCTGAAATCTATTCTTGTACCTTATGTAGAGGCTTAGGCCATCCTGCTGAGAATTGCTATATTTTGCATGATTTTAGGCAATCTAGAGAATATCATGAAAATCCAAAATATGAAATGCCAACAAATTACAAAGCTGATAGTCATTGGGACCATAATCAACCTTTCGAAGGTTGCCATCAGTATTTTATAGACCTTAATGACCATGCACACATGTATCATCCACCACAGTGGGAAGTTGAACAATTTTGTACTTCTCAATCTGTGGAGGAAAATCTCAGACTCATCGAACAAAATAATTCTAGGAGTGTATTGCATGATAAACCATATAGCATTGATTATGAATTTCCTACTGTTGAAGACTCTCCTTCCATTGAACCAATTAATGCATTATTAAAAATGAATTTGATTCGTTTACAAAATGTAGGAAGGGAGGAATTTCAGGATGAAATATTTGTTTGTCCTAATGAAATAAAATGTGAAAATAGTATGCCTAGTCTTACTCGTGCAGCTGATATTGCATATGAACCTGTTTTAAATGAAGGGACTAGAAATACTACGATTTTGAATAAGGAAATTCATTTCTGTGATGATGATGATGATGATGATGTTATGTTAGAAGAATATGTTTTTACTGAAAATATTGTCGAACCTTTGAGTTCAGAGACATTAGGCTTCTCTGCCTTGACCTTAATGAATGATGTTTCTTCTAGTGTTACATATACATGCGATGTTGATACTGATCTTGAGCCTGTGCAATTGTCCTGTGAACAAGAGCATGACACATTTCTTGTGTCTGACTTAGAAAATGTTGAATCTCCTGTCGACACTAATGATCTTATGCATGAAAATATAATTGACGTGTCTGATTCTATACCTAGGTCACAATATGATGTCTCTTTGGATTTGTCCATGCATAAGAATAAAACTTTGGATGATGATGATTATGAACTAGGACTTGTTGATTTGTTCTATGAATGTGAGCATACTGTCACACTTGTAGATGACTTAGGAGATGTAAATGTAACTAATGATAATGGTACTCTTGATCTCATCCATATGAGCAACTTAGACGTGCCTACTCTCCTGCTTAAGTCACCAACTAATGGTCTTGCACTTGACCTAAGAATTGTTCCTTTTAAGTATGCTGAATCAATGTTGTTGACAATTCCAAACCTAGGGTTAGAGTTATATGCATCTCAAATTCTTTTGGACTTTTTGTCCACTAAATATCATGTTATTGAGAAGTCATATCTGGAATACCCTCATGTTTTCCCATCCATCCATGACAAATCCCACTTTGAGCTAGACCTTCTGCGTGATGAACCACTAAAATTGTTAGATTTCGTGCCCAAAAGTATTTCTATTGAAAAATCTAGGTTTGGGGGTATCTCATTTTGTTTTACTTTCTCACTTGCATTTCTATCATATCATAATTATGTGAGATTGTTAAAATTTCTGCACTTCGTATTTTGGGTTGATCCTCAACTCTTTAGATTGCTAGTGTATGGTGAATTTTTGTATATAATAATCCAGTAGATATTGTTAAATCTTGTTTCATGAACCGGTTAAGTTGTATTTTGTATATATTGTGCTAATCCAATGTGACATCAACTGATTTAATGTTGGATTATAGCATTGAATAATGAGGCTCTAATCTTGCTTTTGACATACCGGTAATCTCTTCCCTTTTCTCTACTCAACATAGTTCTCATGGTATGTTTCTGTTTAAATTATTTTCATCTGTTGAAACATTGAGGACAATGTTTGATTTAGGTTTGGGGGTGTGTTTTGCATATAGAGTTTTAGTCTTTATTAAAAATTAAAAAAAAAAAAAAAAATGATGACCAGCTGTGTAGCGGGTCTTTTGTATGTTCTTTTGTAGTCTTTGTAGGGTGTTTTCTATGACCAGCTGTGTAGCGAGTCTTGTGTAGGGTCTTTTGTAGTCTTTTGCATTTTTTTTGTGTTATCTTCTATGACCAGCTGTGTAGCGGGTCTTGCATTTTTTTTGTTATGTTCTTTTGTAGTCTTTGTAGGGTGTTTTCTTTGACCAACTGTGTAGCGGGTCTTGTGTAGGGTCTTTTGTAGTCTTTTGCATTTTTTTTGTGTTATCTTCTATGACCAGCTGTGTAGCGGGTCTTAAAAAAAAATTGAAGACCGAAGACGAAGACGTTTCTATGGATGCTCTGAAATTGGAGAAGGGTTTGTGGGTACCTCTTTGGTAAGCCCTCACGAGACTACAACTCGTCCACTAGGGACACCTAGGGGTTTAAAGGCTTAGTGCATACGCTAAATGCATTCGAGAGACCAGCGACAGTGGTATAGTTAGGATTTCTTAATTTCTGTTTCACTTGAGGACAAGTAAAATTCAGGTTTGGGGGTATTTGATGAGTGCCAAATATTGCATATTCATACACCTTTTCATTGGAACTTAACTCATCTTTCGCGCTTTAAAATCATATATTACCCCAAATTCTGCATTTTTACCATTTTCAAGAATAAATATTAGTATTAATTAATTTTATATTTTTAAGTACTAAATAAAGCTTGGAAGAATTGAGAAGCCAAAAGAGCAGAAAATTGGACCGTTCAATCGATTCTAGGAGCTGCATCCAAATTAGAAGCGTCCGCCTCACACCACAGTTTGTCTACCCCTTTACCTAGACGAGCATCAACCAAACAGCCCCTAACCATTTTTCTAATCCTTTTTCCATCACACTCGACAACCCCCACCATCATCTAAACCCCCACCTCGCCCATACCTTTGTTTTGTTTAGTAAAAATATTTTGAATTTCATTTAATATTGGTCAATCATGTAACCCATTAGAAGAAACAGCAAAGTGGGCAGAGAAGAAAACAAGTGGGGGCGTGGAAAAAGACAAAAGCACATGGAGGTGAAGGCAGCACGTTGGGGGAAGAAAAGGATAGAAGAAGAGAGGAAAGAGAAGACGTGGGAGTGAGAATAGAAAGTCATGGGAAGAATGAGCAACTCGAGTGGGGCAAAGAAAAAGTGGAGTGAGATGAGAAAGTGGTGGGGAGAAGATGCGTGGGAAGAAGAGAGGAAAGAGAAGAAAGTGGGAGGAATTCGAAGAGACAAAGCGTGAAGAATATTTCACATGCGCCCAAAGTGAAGCATCCAACGAATGTGTCTGATGGGAGGTGCACGCTGTGTCGGGTATTTCATCTTATAAATAAGTTCGAATTCTTCTCTCATTGGGAAGACCCGGCTGAGGGGTTCTCAGACATTATATTTTCTGTTTTAATTTCATTTATCATGTTCTAAAACTCTTTGCTAGGGTTTATATGAAGCCCTAGTCTAGTTCTATGTTATTTATACTTTGTGTGTTGTTCTTGAATGTTTAAAATGATTTGGAGATCGAATTTAATCCAAGTTTATCAACATTTTGCTCTCACAATGTATGCCATGTATCCATTGTAGTTAGAATACCACTGTATTGATTATGCTGCAACTCATGCTTAAAAATATTATTGATCCTTAGATTAGTTGTGCTTTAATTAGACAGTTAATGCTTTGGAGAAATACTTTAGTTGTGATTAAATTATCCATTGGAGAAACTCCTTAGATATACGGTAGACTTGAATCTGCTATAAGGACAAGAATAATATTACTAGTTGAATATATAGTGTAGACTAGTGGTGGATTTGAAGACCCTAGTACTCTTTAATTACTTGTTACAAACTGTTTTTGCATATCTACTTGTTCAACAACTATATCTTGTCGTTTCGACATCAAAACCAAACCCTTTGTGTTACATTAGAATAGAAATCAGTTAGTCTTCTTTAGAATCAACTATCACTACCCAAGTCTCTGTGGTTCGACCTATGCTTGCCCTGTGTTGCTTTCCGACACTGTGCATTTGCAGTTTATACATAGAAGTAGGTATCTTTCTAAGCCTATCACTAAGGCGTTAGTTGTGCACTCCGTCGCGGCTGGTGTCATTTTTGACCCTCCTTTTGACGCTTATTTTTTGGATCATATGTTGGTTGGAGGGTTCAGCATTCCATCTAAGTATGAAGAGTTATACACCAAGATATAGAAGAAGCATGGTCACATCGCCACCTCCAAGAGGCTTAAAAGTCGTTTTACATTAGTCAAACGAGTCGAAGAAGCTTTGTCTAGCATTTACGACATGAGCATCGTGACTGGGCGCACTGTTTTTGAAGAGGTGGTTGCAAACTGGGAGTTCCACCGAGATGTGTTCGTTAAATATGAGTTTAACACCTCCTGGTTCTGTGAAGGATTTGATGAAATCCAGAAGTTGCAAGGCAAAATGGTTGATGTTCCATCTATGGACTTCATTACTCTGCAAGAGGCAGAAGTCGAGCAATTATCCCGGGAGTTGAAGCTGAAGCTGACTGCTCTCCAGAATATTAAATATGCTTTTGCCAAAAATACCAAGTTGTTGCTAGACGACTTCCATTGAATAATTTATGCTTTTTAGGTATCTTTGAGTGACGTGAGGAATTCATTTCATGGTTTGGTGATTTTATTTTTGTTTTTGAACTAGCAAATGATTGCTTTTATGAAGATATTTGAATTTGATTTTTGGGATAATTTATGAGTAGTTTTTCTGAGAGGAATTATAACTGAGTCAATAGAGATTCTAGAAATTCTCACTTTTGAATGCAGGTAATGTACCTTAGAGAAATTGTGTATGTTGCATCACACGAAAGGAAAACATGTAGAGCGAAACATGAGATGGAAATTTGGGAACGATAATGACTTCATTCTCAAAACAAGACGTGTGTGTCCAGTCCCCATTAAATTTCTAAAGTTCCCTCATACAAATAATTGTTTTAACGAGACTTACTTGTAACGAGGTTCCAACGAGCGAAATTGGGCTTTCCCAGATAATTGCTCAAAATATGTAGTTGTAGAATATCCTACAACTACACCCTCAGTAGAATTAGTAAACTTAAGAAGTTCATGATGATGATTAACAATTTTCTTATTAATGCTCTCAATTGATCACAAGAAATATCTAAATGGAACTAGAATAGTTACAACTTTCTCTATTCTCTTTCCTTTAATATTTTTTCACACTCACCAAAAGAACCTCTCAAATTTAACATTTGAACTACTATTTATAGTGAAATCTTTACAACTGTAATATCCTGCGAGGCATCATAAGTTATGATCGTGTTAATAAGAAAAAATATTTTATACTCGCAGACTTTTCATTCTTCTCCCACGTTTCTTCTATCATCGTGTTATTTCTTAACACTTCCTCTTATAGTCGTTGCTATATTCGCAACCCAAACTTTTGCGATATTCGGTACCTACATCTTGCCTCTTCTCATGTCATTTCTGCGAACAAGTAATGATCGTGAGAATATAACCGTTACTTATTCTTTTTATTCGGTCATGTCTTTTGTAACCGTTCTTTTCTAACTATTTCCTTATATATAAACTCATTTTATTCCCTTCCTTATCTTTCTCTCACTTTCCCTTTTCACTTCTGTAACTCCATCTTCTTATTACACTTTCAGTTATCATTCTATCTTCTTGTTTTACCTCATCATGAGTTCTCCAAGGTAATTTTCTTCTATCTCTCGCGTCTTTCACTTGTTTATCTCTTTGATTTCCGTCTAATTTATTGTTTGATTTTGATTTATTTCAGCAAAATTATTCCTCAAGAGAAACCTTCAACCAAAAACTCAAGTCCTAATCTCCGAAGAAGAAAATCCGAGAATCAAAAGGTAGTTAAAATACTCTGTTTTCCTTTTTAATCAATATATTGTTGCCTCAGTTTTTAATCCACCTTTTGATTCGTAGGTTGGTGAAAAATCAAAACCCAATAAGAGATCTCGAGTAACTAAACCCACACCATTAATTTCAATCGATGACTTCCTTCCTGAGGTTGATGAATAATTTCCCTCTCCCCCTCGTGGAAATACTTCTTCGCAAACTCCTGCCTCTACTCCATTACCCAGTTTTCAATCTCCCACCAATGTCAATTTATCAACACTTCTTCGAGATCAACCTTCGCAAGATACTTCCTCAACTTCGTCTCCCAAAAAACCTATTTTTACCCCTAATCCCTTGAATGCTGTTGCTCCAAGCAATTTACAACTTGCTCTAATTCCTTCAAATTCTTCTCCTCTTTCTCAAGAAACTCGAGACGGAATTTATTCAACTTTCCAAATGTTATCCGAGGTCTTAAGTAGTACTGCGAAGTCTTCAAAAGTTCGTTCGCAATCTGAATTTTGTGAAGTGCTCAATAATTTTATCAATCCTGATATTTCTATTTCACGCCAATCTTTGGAAAAAGAAGTTGAATTGCTTCGCCAATCTCAGGAATCCTTGAAAGCGGAATATGAGAGTCTTCCTAAAGTGAATCATCAGCTTCAGAATAATTCTCTAGATTGTGCGATCCTTCGCAAGAGGAATGATGCATTAAAAGGTATTACTATTATCTCTATATTTTCTTTCCCTTTGTTTACTTCTATTCCTCACATGTTTGAAACACCCATTTAAACCCATTCCCCTTTATAGAATCTATCCAGAAATGTAGAATGTTGGTACTTCATCATGAATCAGACGCACAAGAATCTCAAGCCAAACATGCAAGTCTTTTGAATCAATTCTCCCACTTATCTAATCTTCATGCATGTGCTCTTGATAATTTTGATGCCCTTTTCCAAGAGAATACTCAATTAGTTTACGATCAAAAAATTTTGAATGATGAAATATCTCAGCTCAATTCTTCTTTAACTAAATCCGATTTAAGGATAGAATCCCTAGTAGAAGAGAATGAAACCTTATCAAAAGAACGATGTATGTACTTGAATAGAATGAACGCTTCTTCGCAACAATTAAATATTCTTCAGAGTAAATGTTGCGATCAAGAAAATCTCATTTATTTGTTAAAAGGTGAACTTGAGGAATTGAAAAGGTCTTCAGATGCCGAAAGAAGTTCATTTGCTGCTGAGAAGAAATCCCTTCTTAATAAGAATATGATATTAAGCACTAAGAGAAATAAACTTAAAGAAGATTACTCTCAACTAGAAAGTCTTAATGCCAAACTTGCGAAGGATAAAAATTATCTTCTTTCCAAAGATCAAAAGCTTCAATCTAGACTTAAAGGATTGGTTGGCGATGGTTTTGACAGTGCGATGGATCAGATGAAGAGTTGTTGTCTATCTTTAGCTCAATTTCTTTCTTCACAAAGAGAAGGTAGTCATTAAAATTTGACTGCCTTTGGTATACCTTTCAATTTTGTTATACTCGCAAAACTGATTCTTTAAATTTTGTTTCACTCGCAGAATCTGAGAACAACCTCCGCAGTGCTAAAGTTGGACTAGAAGCCTCTTGTTCTGAGCTTCGCATGAAAAACGATCTGCTTTCTACTCGTTTGATCAACTCTCGTGATCGTGCCACTCGAAGATTCAACTATCTTGCTTACGCTAAAGATATCGAATATACCAACCATTATAAGGCTATAATTCGTGAAAGTCATCTGAAAGCTCAAGGCTTTGCGAATAACATTCTCTTATCAAGGTCCTTGCCTCCCGTGAGAATTACACCTCTGAAAATATCTGATGATGAGGTTGCTCGTGATCCTGATAGTGATTTTGATTACGAGAGTGACGATGAAGGACTTGATTTGGAAAAAGAATCTATCCCTCAAGGAGATGTTCCTGTTGATGGTCCTACCCCTCCTAAAGATCCAGTACAAAACGTTGATGATGAGCTTTAAGCATGATGGATTATTCTACTGTTATTCTTATTTTTAACAACTTTGTTTTCATTTCTTTTGAATTCTTTCTCTTGGTTACTGTTGATTCTCTTTTCTATGAACGATCCTGCTTACTGCTTGTTTTCCTTAAAAAGCATACTTTGTACTTTGCGATATTACTTTGATCTTTCTCTAGATTTACATGACTTGATCATATGAAGAGAAATACTATGTCTTGAAGACTTAACTTAGTATTCCCTTTCTCCTTATTATTGCACTTCAGATGATCAATTATTGTTGTAGATATTAAAATACCTGCCTCAGTCTAAGTTGCGAAGTTTCAATTTATTGCGAATTAAATAATAAATTTCCCCTTTGAAGTATAAGAAGTATGAAATCTCCGTGAAGAATTACGAAACATCCTTGAAAAAGTGTAAGAAGTATGAAATATTCTTAAAGAAGCATAAGAAGTATGAAACATCCTTAAAGAAGTATACGAAGTATGAGGCACCCTTGAAGAAGTATAAAAATTTTCAATTCATGAAGAAATATTCACTGTTTGAAGAAATATAAGAAGTATTAAATCTCTTAAAAAGTAAAAGAAGTATTGAATCTTTGAAGAAGTATAAGAAGTATTCAACCCTTATGAATATGCAAAATCCATGGTTTTGTTGAAACTGAGAAAAATACATGAAATGATGAAAATAATAAATAAAACAGGGAATTAGAAGGTGTGGACCGGCCACAGCTAGGGTATAGACGGCTGGTTTACAAACACGGTCCCACATGCTTTCCCAGTTTTATGTAATTGTATGTATTTTCTCTAATTTGAGGGAAATTCCATGAAACAGGAGAGTTTGATGAAATTAGGGAACTTTCGTGAGATGAGAGTAATAAATTAATAATAAAATAGGGAACGGGAGTGTGGGACCGTCAATGGCCGGACGGCCAATGGGCGCGGGTCCCAAGCCACTCTTCCCAATTTTACCAAATTTTGATGATTTTAGAGAATTTTCATAAAATCAAAGGGATTTGTTGAAAACTAAGATATTTTGTTGAAATCAGGGAGTTTTCATGTAATCAGGAAACAAAACACCAAATAATAATAAAATAATAGGCGTATGGGACCGACTAGGGCATGGCCGACCGGCTAGAGCCCGGTCCCACAAGATTTCCCTAATTTTTTAATATTTTTTTATGATTTTAGAGAAAATACATGAAATTAGGTAATTTTAGGGAAAATTCATAAAATCAAGGAATTTTCATAATTTGAGAAAAAATAATAAAATAATGGGACATGAGGTGTGGGACCGGACACGACCAAGGCATGACCGGCCGGCGGTCCCATGACACCTTTCCCTAATTTTATCATTTTTAGATAAAATCATATGATTTAGATAATTTCTTTGAAATAAAGAAAATTTGCTCGAACGAGAGGATTTTCATGAGATCAGGAAAATAATAAAAGTATGATAAAATATAAAATTGGGCGCGGGACTGGTCACGGCATGACTGGCCGGCTGGTGAGCCCAGTCCCCTAGCGATTTTGCTAATATTTTGTTATTATTATTTTTCCTTCCTATTTTGCATAGGTTCCTCGTTCGTTCGTATTTTTTTGAAATGCTCGTTCGTGCATTCAAAATGTTGGTCTGTGCATTATATGCTAATTATACTTGCACCATTTTTGTGTCAGGGCTTATTCGATGCTCAGATGCCTATTTCGTTGGATATTTATCACTAACCTGTGGCACTCTGCTGGGAAGAACCACGAATTGAAGTGACAAAATATAATAAAGAATCGTAGAATACTGCTGGATATTCAGATGATTAAAGATAGCCCGTAGAATATTGCTGGATATTCAGACGATGGTTCGTAGAATATTGCTGGATATTCAGACAATTTCAGACAATTAATTGATGGATCTATAGCAGAAGGGCTTCATGTCCAAGAGCATTAATCATCTGATGGTTGAGCAATATGAACTTGCTAGAGTGTCATATTCCTCTTGCATAGTCGGGGAAAACCTGGTTGCATCCCGAAGACGTTGTCGCTCTAAACTAGCATGCATGCTGTTTAGGAGCCGCCTAATCTTTCGATTCTATACATTATGAGATATGTCATGGCCTCAGCTGGAAAGCTACACATCTACATCTTCTCTGAGAGACTTTCTCCATCAGATGTGGCATGAGCTTTCATGCATGGAGATATGGGTCTCGATATTCATCCGTTTTCCGGATCCGAAGTAATTACTGAAATTGCTCATTATTCATGAGATGTGTCGTGGCCTCAACTAAGAGACTACACATTCATATGTACTTTGAGAGATAGTCTTCTCAGTCAGAGATTTTATGGCATGAGCTTTCATGCTTTAACGAGAGACATGAGCCTCAGTACTCATCCGGTTGCCGAATCTGGAGTATGGTTTTACAATTCTACCCTTTGTCGAAAATACACCATCTACATTAAGTCCCTGCTTAGTGAGTAACAGTCATGTTCCTCACTCAGCATTGAATGGTGATTTTCCAGGTACAAATAAAAATAAGTAATTGAACTTAGTTATATGATACGATATTACCGGATTTCGACCGAATGAGCAAACCATGGTTTGAGAGGAAACCCCACTGGCATAATAGAGCGTCATCCAGTGAACATGAATTGTGTAGAACCGCTAGTTCAATGGTGGAACCTTGGTTAGTTTAGGATTCATGGGCCGGGCCCGAAAAGGAAATCCTTAAGGAATTAGGTTTTGGAAATAAAATTAGGTATAAAAGGAATTAATCCCTTTCTTTTTATTTCTCTCCCACGTCCACCACCTTCTTCACCTCACCTTCTCTGCACGTCCAAGCATCAAGAGGAGCAGAAGAAAATTCGCCGGAGTCGCCGACCGCCGGCGCCATCAGTCACCGTCCGGCCGAATTCCGTCCAACTCCGACCAGGTATTTTATTTATTTATTTTTTTCAAAAGCTTGCTGATTTTATGGGTTTTTCATGGTGAAATTCTATACATGTGTATATATTAGTGTGAGTTTTGTAGAAAACCCCTATTTTTATTAAACGTATGTTCGTTCGATCGTTAGTTTAGGAAACTAGCAACAATCCCTAACTTGAGAGAGATTTTTCTTTGAAAATAGACCTGTGTCCAGTGGTAAAATTTTGTTTATGAGCTTTCATGGGAAACAAAACTTTATGTTAAGAGTTGTGAGCTTTCACAAAACCTAAGTAAACCTCGTTTTAGAAAATAGTGTTCATTCGAGGAAAATAAAAATAAATTTGCATGTAAACTTATGTTCAGTGATAAAACCTTATTTATGAGCTTTCATGAGAACTAATATTTTATCACAAGAGGTGTGAGTTTTCACAAAACTAGCATAAACCATCGTTATAAAGAAAATGCTAATACAAAGGAAAATATATTTATTTTTTTGCATATATGTAGCCGTGACATATTATGTGGAATATGATGACATATTTCATTCATATGGATTTGTTCTCACTAAAATAAATTTTTGAAAATTTACGTGAACAAATTATACTAGCTATTGCTTTGTAAAATAAAGACGCGGGTTTTGAGTAACCTTCGAAACTAGATAATATATTTAAGATGAACTAATGCCTTGTTGTAAATTTCATAGGTCAGTCGTGTGAATGTTCACATTATGAAAATTATGTCTATGATTTTATGAGAAAATCTTTTTCATAAACTAATAAAGTCTCGTTCATTACTGCAAGTTTCAAGGAACGAACTAATTTTGCGTGCTAACTCTTGTGGCACAATCACTACTGTTAGTGAAATTGAAAGAGGTAAGAGTTAAGAATTACCATTTTGTAGATGAATTTATATGTATGTTGATAATTCTGTGTTCCTGGTTTCAGAAAATGCCGACTTCCAGCAGTAGCTCTCCTGACGAAAATCCCAAATCTTCTGCAGCTAAATTCATCCGAATCAGAAACTCAGGTCCAACTCTGGTAATAATTGAACCTGTGATGTTCAATTCTGATACTGATATATTTCGTCTCCATTTCATTCGAATAAGAAACTCAGGTCGAACTCGGGTAATCTTAAAACTTGTGATGTTTAATTCTGATGTATTTCGTCTCCAGTTCATCCGACTCAGAAACTCTGGTAGAACTCTGGTAATCTTTGAACCTGTGATGTACAATTCTGATATATATCATCTCCAGTTCATCCGAATCAAAAACTCAGGTCAAAGTCTGGTAACCATTGAACCTGTGATGTTTAATTCTGATATATTTCGACTCCAGTTCATCCGAATCAGACACTCAGGTCAAACTCTGGTAATCTTTGAACCTGTGATGTTCAATTCTAATATATTTCGTCTCCAGTTCATCCGAATCAGAAACTCAAGTCAAACTATGGTAATCATTGAACCCGTGATGATCAATTTTAATATATTTAGTTTCTAGTTCATCCGAATCATAAACTCAGGTCGAACTCTGGTAATCTTAGAACCTATGATATTCAATTCTGATATATTTCGTCTGCAGTTCATCTGAATCATAAACTCAGGTCAAACTATGGTAATCATTGAACCTATGATGTTCAATTCTTATATATTTCGTCTCCAGTTCATCCGAATCAGAAAATCAGGTCAAACTATGGTAATCTTTGAACCTGTGATGTTCAATTCTGATATATTTCATCTCTAGTTCATCAAATCAGAAACTCAGGTCAAACTCGGGTAATCATTGAACCTGTGATGTTCAATTCTGATATATTTCATCTCCAGTTCCTTCGAATCAAAAACTCAGGTCGAACTCGGGTAATCTTTGAACCTGTGATGTTCAATTATGATATATTTTGTCTCCAGTTCATCCGAATCAGAAACTCGGGTCAAACTCTGGTAATCTTTGAACCTGTGATGTTCAATTATGATATATTTCGTCTCCAGTTCATCCGAATCAGAAACTCAGGTCAAACTCTGGTAATCATTGAACTGTGATGTTCAATTCTGATATATTTCATCTCCAGTTCATCCGAATCAGAAACTCGAGTCGAACTCCGGTAATCTTTGAACCTGTGATGTTCAATTCTGATATATTTCGTCTCCAGTTCATCCTAATCAGAAACTCTAGTCAAAGTCTCGTAATTATTGAACCTGTGATGTTCAATTCTAATATATTTCATCCCCAGTTCATCCGAATCAAAAACTCAGGTCGAACTCCGGTAATCTTTGAACCTGTGATGTTCAATTCTGATATATTTCGTCTCTATTTCATCCGAAGCCGAAACTCGGGTCTAACTCTGGTAATAATTGAACCTGTGATGTTCAATTCTGATATATTTCGTCTTTGTTCATCCGAATCCGAAACTTGGGTCTAACTCTGGTATTCTTTTAACCTGTGATTTTCAATTCTGATATATTTCATCTCCAGTTCATCCGAATCAGAAACTCAGGTTAAACTCTGGTAATCATTGAACCTGTGATGTTCAATTCTAAAATATTTCGTCTCCAGTCCATCCGAATTAGAAACTCAGGTCGAACTCCGGTAATCTTTGAACCTGTGATGTTCAATTCTGATATATTTCGTCTCCAGTTCATCCGAATCATAAACTCAGGTCAAACTCTGGTAATCTTTGAACCTGTGATGTTCAATTCTGATATATTTCGTCTCCAGTTCATCCGAATCAGAAACTCAGGTCAAACTCTGGTAATCTTTGAACCTGTGATGTTCAATTCTGATATATTTCGTCTCCAGTTCATCCGAATCCAAAACTCAGGTTGAATTATGGTAATCTTTGAACCTGTGATGTTCAATTCGGCTATATTTCATCTCCAGTTCATCTGAATCCTAAACTCAGTTCGAACTATGGTAATCTTTGTACCTGTGATGTTTAATTCTAATATATCTCGTCTCCAGTTCATCCGAATCAGAAACTCAGGTCAAACTCTGGTAATCTTTGAACCTGTGATGTTCAATTATGATATATTTCGTCTCTAATTCATCCGAATCAGAAACTCAGGTCAAACTATGGTAATATTTGAACCTGTGATGTTCAATTCTGATATATTTCGTCTCTAGTTCATCCGAATCCGAAACTCGGGTCTAACTCTGTTAATAATTGAACCTGTGATGTTCAATTCTGATATATTTCGTCTCCAGTTCATCCGAATCAGAAACTCAAGTCAAACTATGGTAATCATTGAACCCGTGATGATCAATTTTAATATATTTAGTTTCTAGTTCATCCGAATCATAAACTCAGGTCGAACTCTGGTTATCTTTGAACCTGTGAAGTTCAATTCTGATATATTTCGTCTCCAGTTCATCTGAATCATAAAATCATGTCAAACTCTGGTAATCTTTGAACATGTGATGTTCAATTCTGATATTTTTTATCCCAGTTCATCCGAATCAGAAAATCAGGTCAAACTTCGGTAATCTTTGTACCTGTGATATTCAATTCTGATATATTTCGTCTCTAGTTCATCCGAATCCAAAACTCGGGTCTAACTCTGATAATCATTGAACCTGTGATGTTCAATTCTGATATATTTCGTCTCTAGTTCATCCGAATCCGAAACTCGGGTCTAACTCTTTTAATAATTGAACCTGTGATGTTCAATTCTAAAATATATCGTCTCCAGTTCATCCGAATCAGAAACTCTGGTCGAACTCTGGTAATCATTGAACATGTGATGTTCAATTCTGAAATATTTCATCTCCAGTTCATCCGAATCAGAAACTAAGGTCGAACTCTGGTAATCTTTGAACCTGTGAAGTTCAATTCTGATATATTTCGTCTCCAGTTCATCAAAATCACAAACTCATGTCAAACTTTGGTAATCTTTGAACATGTGATATTCAATTCTGATATATTTCGTCTCTAGTTCATCCGAATCCGAAACTTGGGTCTAACTCTGGTATTCTTTGAACCTGTAATTTTTAATTCTAATATATTTCATCTCCAGTTCATCCGAATCAGAAACTCAGGTTAAACTCTGGTAATCATTGAACCTGTGATGCTCAATTCTAAAATATTTCGTCTCCAGTTCATCCGAATCAGAAAATCAGGTCGAACTCTGGTAATCTTTGAACCTGTGATGTTTAATTCTGATATATTTCGTCTCTAGTTCATCCGAATTAGAAACTCAGGTCAAACTACGGTAATGTTTGTACCTGTGATGTTCAATTCTGATATATTTCGTCTCCAGTTCATCCGAATCCTAAACTCTGGTCGAACTATGGTAATCTTTGTACTTGTGATGTTCAATTCTAATATATTTCGTCTTCAGTTCATCCGAATCAGAAACTCAGGTCAAACTCTGGTAATCATTGAACCTATGATGTTCAATTCTGATATATTTCGTCTCCAGTTTATCCGAATCAGAAACTCAGGTCAAACTATGGTAATTTTTGTACCTGTGATGTTCAATTCTGATATATTTCGTCTCTAGTTCATCCGAATCCGAAACTCGGGTCTAACTCTGTTAATAATTGAACCTGTGATGTTGAATTATGATATATTTCGTCTCCAGTTCATCCGAATCAGAAACTCATGTCAAACTATGGTAATATTTGTACCTGTGATGTTCAATTCTGATATATTTCGTCTCATGTTCATCCGAATCAGAAACTCAGGTCGAACTCTGGTAATCTTTGAACCTGTGATGTTCAATTCTGATATATTTCGTCTCCAGTTCATCCGAATCATAAACTCAGGTCGAACTCTGGTAATCTTTGAACATGTGATGTTCAATTCTAATATATTTCGTCTCCAGTTCATCCGAATCAGAAACTCAGGTCAAACTCTGGTAATCTTTGAACCTGTGATGTTCAATTCTGATTTATTTCGTCTCTAGTTCATCCGAATCAAAATCATGTCAAACTCTAGTAATCTTTGAACATGTGATGTTCAATTCTGATATATTTCGTCTCCAGTTCATCCGAATCAGAAAATCAGGTCAAACTCTAGTAATCTTTGAACATGTGATGTTCAATTCTGATATATTTCGTCTCTAGTTCATCCGAATCCAAAACTCGGGTCTAACTCTGGTAATCATTGAACCTGTGATGTTCAATTCTGATATATTTCGTCTCTAGTTCATCCGAATCCGAAACTCGGGTCTAACTCTTTTAATAATTGAACCTGTGATGTTCAATTCTGAAATATTTCGTCTCCAGTTCATCTGAATCAGAAACTCAGGTCAAACTCTGGTAATCATTGAACATGTGATGTTCATTTCTGAAATATTTCGTCTCCAGTTCATCCGAATCAGAAACTAAGGTCGAACTCTGGTTATCTTTGAACCTGTGAAGTTCAATTCTGATATATTTCGTCTCCAGTTCATCAAAATCACAAACTCGGTCTAACTTTGGTAATCTTTGAACATGTGATGTTCAATTCTGATATATTTCGTCTCTAGTTCATCCGAATCCGAAACTTGGGTCTAACTCTGGTATTCTTTGAACCTGTGATTTTCAATTCTGATATATTTCATCTCCAGTTCATCCGAATCAGAAACTCAGGTCAAACTCTGGTAATCATTGAACCTGTGATGCTCAATTCTAAAATATTTCGTCTCCAGTTCATCCGAATCAGAAAATCAGGTCGAACTCTGGTAATCTTTGAACCTGTGATGTTCAATTCTGATATATTTCGTCTCCAGTTCATCCGAATTAGAAACTCAGGTCAAACTACGGTAATCTTTGTACCTGTGATGTTCAATTCTGATATATTTCGTCTCTAGTTCATCCGAATCCGAAACTCGGGTCTAACTCTGGCAATCTTTGAACTTGTGATGTTCAATTCTGATATATTTCGTCTCTAGTTCATCCGAATCAGAAACTCAGGTCAAACTCTGGTAATCATTGAACCTGTGATGTTCAATTCTGATATATTTCGTCTCCAGTTCATCCGAATCAGAAACTCAGGTCAAACTATGGTAATCTTTGTACCTGTGATGTTCAATTCTGATATATTTCGTCTCTAGTTCATCCGAATCAGAAACTCGGGTCTAACTATGGTAATCTTTGAACCTGTGATGTTCAATTTCGAAATATATTTCGTCTACAGTTCATCCGAATCAGAAAATCAGGTCAAACTCTGGTAATCTTTGAACCTGTGATGTTCAATTTTGATATATTTCGTCTCCAGTTCATCCGAATCAGAAACTCAGGTCGAACTCTGGTAATCTTTGAACCTGTGATGTTCAATTCTGATATATTTCGTCTCCAGTTCATCCGAATCATAAACTCATGTCAAACTCTGGTAATCTTTGAACATGTGATGTTCAATTCTGATATATTTCATCCCCAGTTCATCCGAATCAGAAAATCAGGTCAAACTCCGGTAATCTTTGTACCTGTGATATTCAATTCTGATTTATTTCGTCTCTAGTTCATCCGAATCCAAAACTCGGGTCTAACTCTGGTAATCATTGAACCTGTGATGTTCAATTATGATATATTTCGTTTCCAGTTCATCCGAATCAGAAACTCAGGTCAAACTCTAGTAATCTTTGATCATGTGATGTTCAATTCTGATATATTTTGTCTCTAGTTCATCCGAATCAGAAACTCAGGTCTAACTCTGGTAATCATTGAACATGTGATGTTCAATTCTGATATATTTCGTCTCCAGTTCATCCGAATCAGAAACTTAGGTCGAACTCGGGTAATCTTTGAACCTGTGATGTTCAATTTTGATATATTTCGTCTCCAGTTCATCCTAATCAGAAACTCAGGTCAAAGTTTGGTAATCATTGAACCTGTGATGTTCAATTCTGATATATTTCATCCCCAGTTCATCCGAATCAGAAACTCAGGTCGAACTCCGGTAATCTTTGTATCTGTGATGTTCAATTCTGATATATTTCGTCTCTAGTTCATCCGAATCCTACACTCGGGTCTAAATCTAGTAATCTTTGAGCTTGTGATGTTCAATTCTGATATATTTCGTCTCTAGTTCATCCGAATCCGAAACTTGGGTCTAACTCTGGTATTCTTTAAACCTGTGATGTTCAATTATGATATATATTTCGTCTCCAGTTCATCCGAATCAGAAACTCAGGTCAAACTCTGGTAATCATTGAACCTGTGATGTTCAATTCTGACATATTTCGTCTCCAGTTCATCCGAATCAGAAACTCAGGTCGAACTCTGGTAATATTTATACCTGTGATGTTCAATTCTGATATATTTCGTCTCCAGTTCATCCGAATCCGAAACTCGGGTCTAACTATGGTAATCATTGAACCTGTGATGTTCAATTATGATATATTTCGTCTCTAGTTCATCCGAATCAGAAACCCAGGTCTAACTCTGGTAATCTTTGAACCTGTGATGTTCAATTCTGATATATTTCGTCTCCAGTTCATCGAATCATTGAAATGTTCGGGTATAACTCGAAACTGGTAATCTTTGAACATGTGACGTTCAATTCTGATATATTTCGTCTCCAGTTCATCCGAATCATAAACTCAGGTCGAACTATGGTAATCTTTGTACCTACGATGTTCAATTCTGATATATTTCGTCTATAGTTCATCTGAATCAGAAACTCAGGTGAAATTCTGGTAATCATTGAACCTGTGATGTTCAATTTTAATATATTTCGTCTCCAGTTCATCCGAATCAGAAACTCAGGTCGAACTCTGGTAATCTTTGAACCTGTGATGTTTAATTCTGATATATTTTGTCTCTAGTTCATCTGAATCAGAAACCCAGGTTAAACTCTGGTAATCATTGAACCTGTGATGTTCAATTTTAATATATTTCGTCTCCAGTTCATCCGAATCAGAAACTCAGGACGAACTATGGTAATCTTTGAACATGTGATGTTCAATTTTGTTATATTTCTTCTCCTATTCATCCGAATCAGAAACTCAGGTCAAACTCTGGTAATCCTTGAATCTGTGATGTTCAATTCTGATATATTTCATCTCCAGTTCATCAGAATCATAAACTCCGGTCGAACTATGGTAATCTTTGTACCTATGATGTTCAATTCTGATATATTTCTTCTCTAGTTCATCCGAATCCGGGAATTGGGTCTAACTCTGGTAATATTTGAACATGTGATGTTCAATTCTGATATATTTCGTCTCCAGTTCATCCGAATCAGAAACTCAGTTCAAACTATGGTAATCATTGAACCTGTGATGTTCAATTCTAATATATTTCGTCTCCAGTTCATCCGAATCCAAAACTTAGGTCTAACTCTGGTAATCTTTGAACCTGTGATGTTCAATTTTGATATATTTCGTCTCCAGTTCATCCGAATCCAAAACTCAGGTCGAACTATGGTAATCTTTGAACCTGTGATGTTCAATTCTGATATATTTCGTCTCCAGTTCATCCGAATTAGAAACTCAGGTCAAACTCTGGTCATCATTGAACCTGTGATGTTCAATTCTGATATATTTCGTCTCCAATTCATCCGAATCAGAAACTCAGGTCGAACTATGGTAATCTTTGTACCTGTAATGTTCAATTCTAATATATTTCGTCTCTAGTTCATCCAAATCAGAAACTCAGGTCGAACTATGGTAATCATTGTACCTGTGATGTTCAATTCTGATATATTTCGTCTCTAGTTTATTCGAATCTGAAACTCGGGTCTAACACTGGCAATCTTTGAGCTTGTGATGTTCAATTCTGATATTTATCGTCTCCAGTTCATCCGAATCAGAAACTCAGGTCGAACTATGGTAATCATTGTACCTGTGATGTTCTATTCTGATATATTTCATCTCTAGTTTATTCGAATCTGAAACTCGGGTCTAACACTGGCAATCTTTGAGCCTGTGATGTTCAATTCTGATATATATCGTCTCCAGTTCATCCGAATCCAAAACTCGGGTATAACTCTGGTAATCATTGAACCTGTGATGTTCAATTCTGATATATTTCGTTTCCAGTTCATCCGAATCAGAAACTCAGGTCAAACTCTAGTAATCTTTGAGCATGTGATGTTCAATTCTGATATATTTCGTCTCCAGTTCATTCGAATCAGAAACTCAGGTCTACCTCTGGTAATCATTGTACATGTGATGTTCAATTCTGATATATTTCGTCTCCAGTTCATCCGAATCAGAAACTTAGGTCGAACTCGGGTAATCTTTGAACCTGTTATGTTCAATTTTGATATATTTCGTCTCCAGTTCATCCTAATCAGAAACTCTGGTCAAAGTCTGGTAATCATTGAACCTGTGATGTTCAATTATGATATATTTCATCCCCAGTTCATTCGAATCAGAAACTCAGGTCGAACTCCGGTAATCTTTGTATCTGTGATGTTCAATTCTGATATATTTCGTCTCTAGTTCATCTGAATCCTACACTCGGGTCTAAATCTGGTAATCTTTGAGCTTGTGATGTTCAATTCTGATATATTTCGTCTCTATTTCACCCGAATCCGAAACTTGGGTCTAACTCTGGTATTCTTTAAACCTATGATGTTCAATTCTGATATATTTCATCTCCAGTTCATCCGAATCAGAAACTCAGGTCAAACTCTGGTAATCATTGAACCTGTGATGCTCAATTCTGACATATTTCGTCTCCAGTTCATCCGAATCAGAAACTCAGGTCTAACTCTGGTAATCTTTGAACCTGTGATGTTCAATTTTGATAAATTTCGTCTCCAGTTCATCCGAATCAGAAACTCAGGTCAAACTATGGTAATCTTTGTACCTATGATGTTCAATTATGATATATTTCGTCTCTAGTTCATCCGAATCCGAAAATCGGGTCTAACTCTGGTATTTTATGAACTTGTGATGTTCAATTATGATATATTTCGTCTCATGTTCACCCTAATCAGAAACTCAGGTCCAACTCTGGTAATCATTGAACCTGTGATGTTCAATTCGGATATATTTCGTCTCCAGTTCATCCGAATCAGAAGCTCAGGTCGAACTATGGTAATCTTTGAACATGTGATGTTCAATTCTGATATATTTCGTCTCTAGTTCATTCGAATCCGATACTCGGGTCGAACACTGGCAATCTTTGAGCTTGTGATGTTCAATTCTGATATTTATCGTCTCCAGTTCATCCGAATCAGAAACTCAGGTCAAACTATGGTAATCATTGAACCTGTGATGTTCAATTTTAATATATTTCTTCTCCAGTTCATCCGAATCAGAAACTCAGGTCGAACGCTGGTAATCTTTGAACCTGTGATGTTCAATTCTGATATATTTCGTCTCTAGTTCATTCGAATCAAAAAATCAGGTCAAACTCTGGTAATCATTGAACCTGTGATGTTCAATTATGATATATTTCGTCTCCACTTCATTCGAATCAGAAACTCAGGTCTAACTCTGGTAATCATTGAACCTGTGATGTTCAATTCTGATATATTTTTTCTCCAGTTCATCCGAATCAGAAACTTAGGTCGAACTCGGGTAATCTTTGAACCTGTGATGTTCAATTTTTATATATTTCGTCTCCAGTTCATCCTAATCAGAAACTCTGGTCAAAGTCTGGTAATCATTGAACCTGTGATGTTCAATTCTGATATATTTCATCCCCAGTTCATCCGAATCAGAAACTAAGGTCGAACTCCGATAATATTTGTATCTGTGATGTTCAATTCTGATATATTTCGTCTCTAGTTCATCTGAATCCTACACTCGGGTCTAAATCTGGTAATCTTTGATCTTGTGATGTTCAATTCTGATATATTTCGTCTCTAGTTCATCCGAATCCGAAACTTGGGTCTAACTCTGGTATTCTTTAAACCTATGATGTTCAATTCTGATATATTTCGTCTCCAGTTAATCCGAATCAGAAACTCAGGTCAAACTATGGTAATCATTGAACCTGTGATGCTCAATTCTGACATATTTCGTCTCCAGTTCATCCGAATCAGAAACTCAGGTCTAACTCTAGTAATCTTTGTACCTGTGATGTTCAATTTTGATAAATTTCGTCTCCAGTTCATCCGAATCAGAAACTCAGGTCAAACTATGGTAATCTTTGTACCTGTGATGTTCAATTCTGATATATTTCGTCTCTAGTTCATCCGAATCCGAAAATCGGGTCTAACTTTGGTATTTTATGAACCTGTGATGTTCAATTATGATATTTTTCGTCTCATATTCACCCTAATCAGAAACTCAGGTCCAACTCTGGTAATCATTGAACCTGTGATGTTCAATTCTGATATATTTCGTCTTCAGTTTATCCGAATCAGAAGCTCAGGTCGAACTCTGGTAATCATTGAACCTGTGATGTTCAATTCTAATATATTTCGTCTCCAGTTCATCCGAATCCAAAACTCAGGTCGAATTCTGGTAATCTTTGAACCTGTGATGTTCAATTTTGATATATTTCGTCTCCAGTTCATCTGAATCCAAAACTCAGGTCGAACTATGGTAATCTTTGTACCTGTGATGTTCAATTCTTATATTTTTCGTCTCCAGTTCATCCGAATTAGAAACTCAGGTCAAACTCTAGTCATCATTGAACCTGTGATGTTCAATTCTGATATATTTCGTCTCCAGTTCATCCGAATCAGAAACTCAGGTCGAACTATGGTAATCTTTGAACCTGTAATGTTCAATTCTGATATATTTCGTCTCTAGTTCATCCGAATCCAAAACTCAGGTCGAATTCTGGTCATCATTGAACCTGTGATGTTCAATTCTGATATATTTCGTCTCCAATTCATCCGAATCAGAAACTCAAGTCCAACTCTGGTAATCATTGAACCTGTGATGTTCAATTATGATATAATTCGTCTCCAGTTCATCCGAATTAGAAACCCAGGTCAAACTCTGGTCATCATTGAACCTGTGATGTTCAATTATGATATATTTCATCCCCAGTTCATCCGAATCAGAAACTCAGGTCGAACTATGGTAATCTTTGTACCTGTAATGTTCAATTCTGATATATTTCGTCTCTAGTTCATCCGAATCAGAAACTCATGTCGAACTATGGTAATCTTTGTACCTGTGATGTTCAATTCTGATATATTTCGTCTCTAGTTCATTCGAATCCGATACTCGGGTCGAACACTGGCAATCTTTGAGCTTGTGATGTTCAATTCTGATATTTATCGTCTCCAGTTCATCCGAATCAGAAACTCAGGTCAAACTATGGTAATCATTGAACCTGTGATGTTCAATTTTAATATATTTCTTCTCCAGTTCATCCGAATCAGAAACTCAGGTCGAACGCTGGTAATCTTTGAACCTGTGATGTTCAATTCTGATATATTTCGTCTCTAGTTCATCCGAATCAAAAAATCAGGTCAAACTCTGGTAATCATTGAACCTGTGATGTTCAATTATGATATATTTCGTCTCCACTTCATTCGAATCAGAAACTCAGGTCTAACTCTGGTAATCATTGAACCTGTGATGTTCAATTCTGATATATTTTTTCTCCAGTTCATCCGAATCAGAAACTTAGGTCGAACTCGGGTAATCTTTGAACCTGTGATGTTCAATTTTTATATATTTCGTCTCCAGTTCATCCTAATCAGAAACTCTGGTCAAAGTCTGGTAATCATTGAACCTGTGATGTTCAATTCTGATATATTTCATCCCCAGTTCATCCGAATCAGAAACTAAGGTCGAACTCCGATAATATTTGTATCTGTGATGTTCAATTCTGATATATTTCGTCTCTAGTTCATCTGAATCCTACACTCGGGTCTAAATCTGGTAATCTTTGATCTTGTGATGTTCAATTCTGATATATTTCGTCTCTAGTTCATCCGAATCCGAAACTTGGGTCTAACTCTGGTATTCTTTAAACCTATGATGTTCAATTCTGATATATTTCGTCTCCAGTTAATCCGAATCAGAAACTCAGGTCAAACTATGGTAATCATTGAACCTGTGATGCTCAATTCTGACATATTTCGTCTCCAGTTCATCCGAATCAGAAACTCAGGTCGAACTCTGGTAATCTTTGTACCTGTGATGTTCAATTTTGATAAATTTCGTCTCCAGTTCATCCGAATCAGAAACTCAGGTCAAACTATGGTAATCTTTGTACCTGTGATGTTCAATTCTGATATATTTCGTCTCTAGTTCATCCGAATCCGAAAATCGGGTCTAACTTTGGTATTTTATGAACCTGTGATGTTCAATTCTGATATATTTCGTCTCCAATTCATCCGAATCAGAAACTCAGGTCGAACTATGGTAATCTTTGTACCTGTAATGTTCAATTCTAATATATTTCGTCTCTAGTTCATCCAAATCAGAAACTCAGGTCAAACTATGGTAATCATTGTACCTGTGATGTTCAATTCTGATATATTTCGTCTCTAGTTTATTCGAATCCAAAACTCGGGTCTAACACTGGTAATCTTTGAACCTGTGATGTTCAATTTTGATATATTTCGTCTCCAGTTCATCTGAATCCAAAACTCAGGTCGAACTATGGTAATCATTGTACCTGTGATGTTCAATTCTTATATTTTTCATCTCCAGTTTATCCGAATCTGAAACTCGGGTCAAACTCTGGTAATCTTTGAGCCTGTGATGTTCAATTCTGATATATTTCGTCTCCATTTCATCCGAATCCAAAACTCGGGTATAACTCTGGTAATCATTGTACCTGTGATGTTCAATTCTGATATATTTCGTTTCCAGTTCATCCGAATCAGAAACTCAGGTCAAACTATGGTAATCTTTGTACCTGTGATGTTCAATTCTGATATATTTCGTCTCTAATTCATTCGAATCCGAAACTCGGGTCTAACACTGGAAATCTTTGAGCTTGTGATGTTCAATTCTGATATTTATCGTCTCCAGTTCATCCGAATCAGAAACTCAGGTCAAACTCTGGTAATCATTGAACCTGTGATGTTCAATTTTAATATATTTCTTCTCCAGTTCATCCGAATCAGAAACTCAGGTCTAACTCTGGTAATATTTGAACTGTGATGTTCAATTCTGATATATTTCGTCTCCAGTTCATCCGAATCAAAAACTCAGGTCAAACTCTGGTAATCATTGAACCTGTGATGTTCAATTATGATATATTTCGTCTCCAGTTCATCCGAATCAGAAACTCAGGTCGAATTATGGTAATCTTTGTACCTGTGATGTTCAATTCTGATATACTTCGTCTCTAGTTCATTCGAATCCGAAACTCGGGTCTAACACTGGTAATCTTTGAGCATGTGATGTTCAATTCTGATATTTATCATCTCCAGTTCATCCGAATCAGAAACTCGGGTCAAATTCTGGTAACCATTTAACCTGTGATGTTCAATTCTGATATATTTCATCCCCAGTTCATCCGAATCATAAACTCGGGTCGAACTCCGGTAATCTTTGAACCTGTGATGTTCAATTCTGATATATTTCGTCTCCAGTTCATCCGAATCAGAAACTCAAGTCAAACTCTGGTAATCATTGAACCTGTGATGATCAATTTTAATATATTTCGTCTCCAGTTCATCTGAATCATAAACTCAAGTTGAACTCGGGTAATCTTTGAACATGTGATGTTTAATTCTGATATATTTCATCTCCAGTTCATCTGAATCAGAAACTCAGGCCAAACTATGTTAATCTTTGTACCTGTGATGTCCAATTCTGATATATTTCGTCTCCAGTTCATCCGAATCAGAAACTCAGGTCAAACTCTGGTAATCATTGAACCTGTGATGTTCAATTATAATATATTTCGTCTCCAGTTCATCCGAATCCAAAACTCTGGTTGAATTCTGGTAATCTTTGAACCTGAGATGTTCAATTCGGATATATTTTGTCTCCAGTTCATCTGAATCCTAAACTCGGGTCAAACTATGGTAATCTTTGTACCTGTGATGTTCAATTCTAATATATTTCGTCTTCAGTTCATCCGAATCAGAAACTTAGGTCAAACTCTGGTAATCATTGAACCTATGATGTTCAATTCTGATATATTTCGTCTCCAGTTCATCCGGATCAGAAACTCAGGTCGAACTATGGTAATCTTTGTTCCTGTGATGTTCAATTCTGATATATTTCGTCTCTAGTTCATCCGAATCCGAAACTCGGGTCTAACACTGGTAATCTTTGAGCTTGAGATGTTCAATTCTGATATATATCGTCTCCAGTTCATCCGAATCAGAAACTCGGGTCAAACTCTGGTAATCGTTGAACATGTAATGTTCAATTATGATATATTTCGTCCCTAGTTCATCCGAATCAGAAACTCAAGTCCAACTCCGGTAATCTTTGTACATGTGATATTCAATTCTGATATATTTCGTCACCAGCTCATCCGAATCTGAAACTCAGGTCAAACTCTGGTAATCATTGAACCTGTGATGTTCATTTCTGATATATTTCGTCTCCAGTTCATCCGAATCAGAAACTCAGGTCGAACTATGGTAATCATTGAACCTGTGATGTTCAATTCTGATATATTTCGTCTCCAGTTCATACGAATCAGAAACTCTGGTCGAACTCTGGAAATCTTTGAACCTGTGAAGTTCAATTATGATATATTTCGTCTCCAGTTCATACGAATCATAAACTCAGGTCAAAGTCTAGTAATCTTTGAACATGTGATGTTCAATTCTGATATATTTCATCCCCAGTTCATCCGAATCAGAAAACTCAGGTCAAACTCTAGTAATCATTGAACCTGTGATGTTCAATTCTAATATATTTCGTCTCCAGTTCATCCGAATCCAAAACTTAGGTCGAATTCTGGTAATCTTTGAACCTGTGATGTTCAATTTTGATATATTTCGTCTCCAGTTCATCTGAATCCAAAACTCAGGTCAAACTCCGATAATATTTGTACCTGTGATGTTCAATTCTGATATATTTCGTCTCTAGTTCATCCGAATCCAAAACTCGGGTCTAACTATGGTAATCATTGAACCTGTGATGTTTAATTCTGATATATTTCGTCTCTTGTTCATCCGAATCCGAAAATCGGGTCTAACTCTGGTATTATTTTAGCCTGTGATGTTCAATTCTGAAATATTTCGTCTCCAGTTCATCCGAATCAGAAACTACGGTCAAACTCTGGTAATCATTGAACCTGTGATGTTCAATTCTGATATATTTCGTCTCCAGTTCATGCGAATCAGAAACTCAGGTCAAACACTGGTAATCATTGAACCTGTGATGTTCAATTCTGATATATTTCATTTCCAGTTCATCCGAATCAGAAATTCAGGTCAAACTCTAGTAATCTTTGAACCTGTGATGTTCAATTCTGATATATTTCATCTCCAGTTCATCTGAATCAGAAACTCAGGTCCAACTCTGGTAATCATTGAACCTGTGATGTTCAATTCTGATATATTTCGTCTCCAGTTCATCCGAATCAGAAACTTAGTTCGAACTCGGGTAATCTTTGAACCTGTGATGTTCAATTTTGATATATTTCGTCTCCAGTACATCCTAATCAGAAACTCTTGTCAAAGTCTGGTAATCATTGAACCCGTGATGTTCAATTCTGATATATTTCATCCCCAGTTTATCCGAATCAGAAGCTCAGGTCGAACTCCGGTAATCTTTGTACCTATGATGTTCAATTCTGATATATTTCGTCTCTAGTTCATCTGAATCCGAAACTCGGGTCTAACTCTGGTAATCATTGAACTCGTGATGTTCAATTCTGATATATTTCGTCTCCAGTTCATCCGAATCAGAAAACTCAGGTCAAACTCTGGTAATCATTGAACCTGTGATGTTCAATTCTAATATATTTCGTCTCCAGTTCATCCGAATCCAAAACTTAGGTCGAATTCTGGTAATCTTTGAACCTGTGATGTTCAATTTTGATATATTTCGTCTCCAGTTCATCTGAATCCAAAACTCAGGTCGAACTATGGTAATCTTTGTACCTGTGATGTTCAATTCTTATATATTTCGTCTCCAGTTCATCCGAATTAGAAACTCAGGTCAAACTCTGGTCATCATTGAACCTGTGATGTTCAATTCTGATATATTTCGTCTCATGTTCATCCGAATCAGAAACTCAGATCAAACTCTAGTAATCTTTGAACCTGTGATGTTTAATTCTGATATATTTCATCTCCAGTTCATCCGAATCAGAAACTCAGGTCCAACTCTGGTAATCATTGAACCTGTGATGTTCAATTCTGATATATTTCGTCTCCAGTTCATCCGAATCAGAAACTTAGTTCGAACTCGGGTAATCTTTGAACCTGTGATGTTCAATTCTGATATATTTCGTCTCCAGTTCATCCTAATTAGAAACTCTGGTCAAAGTATGGTAATCATTGAACCCGTGATGTTCAATTATGATATATTTCATCCCTAGTTTATCCGAATCAGAAGCTCAGGTCGAACTCCGGTAATCTTTGTACCTGTGATGTTCAATTCTGATATATTTCGTCTCTAGTTCATCCGAATCCGAAACTCGGGTCTAACTCTGGTAATCATTGAACCCGTGATGTTCAATTCTGATATATTTCGTCTCCAGTTCATCCGAATCAGAAAACTCAGGTCAAACTCTGGTAATCATTGACCCTGTGATGTTCAATTCTAATATATTTCGTCTCCAGTTCATCCGAATCCAAAACTTAGGTCGAACTATGGTAATCTTTGTACCTGTGATGTTCAATTCTGATATATTTCGTCTCCAGTTCATCCGAATTAGAAACTCAGGTCAAATATGGTCATCATTGAACCTGTGATGTTCAATTCTGATATATTTCGTCTCCAATTCATCCGAATCAGAAACTCAAGTCCAACTCTGGTAATCATTGAACCTGTGATGTTCAATTATGATATAATTCGTCTCCAGTTCATCCGAATCAGAAACTCAGGTCGAACTATGGCAATCTTTGTACCTGTGATGTTCAATTCTGATATATTTCGTCTCTAGTTCATTCGAATCCGAAACTCGGGTCTAACGCTGGTAATCTTTGAGCTTGTGATGTTCAATTTTGATATTTATCGTCTCTAGTTCATCCGAATCAGAAACTCAGGTCAAACTCTGGTAATCATTGAACATGTGATGTTCAATTTTAATATATTTCGTCTCCAGTTCATCTGAATTAGAAACTCAGGTCGAACTCTGGTAATATTTGAACCTGTGATGTTAAATACAGATATATTTCATCTCCAGTTCATCCGAATCAGAAACTCAGGTCAAACTCTGGTAATCATTGAACCTCTAATGTTTAATTCTGATATATTTCGTCTCCAGTTCATCCGAATCATAAACTCAGGTCGAACTATGGTAATCTTTGTACCTATGATGTTCAATTCTGAAAATTAAAGAGTAAATTGTCGTTTTAATCTTCAAATTTGAGGGTATTATCATAAATTCTTAACAAGGGTGTAGTGTAGGATTTCCTGCAACTACATTTTGGCGCCCGAAACATGGATGAATTGAGGGATATTTGAAGAAAAAGGTAAAAATTGACATTGTGATTATAAGGAATTTGGAACAATTAGTAAAAAGATCTTACGCAATCTTCAACATTTTAATAAGAATTAATGGATGGAAGAAGAAGAAATACATCAGAACCACCAACAATCGTAAGGGGAAGTAAAAGACTTGCAGGAGGAATAACAAATGAAATGGAAGAATCTTCAAGAGTAAGAACAAGAAGAAATACAATAAGAAATGAAGGGTAAAATCAAATTCAACAGCCGAATCAACAAACACCAATACAAGATAGAGTTGTGGATTATGATAGAGTGAGTGTGCATACTTGGAGATCGGATTCGATGGAAGAAGCAGAAGATCGGAAATTAAGAAATGAAAGAGGGGAGGAAAGAGATCAAGCAGTAGTTGAAGGATTAATTCATGGAGAAGGTGAAAATCAAATAGCAGCTGATTTAAGACAAAGAGTACAATAGGAAAGGAGATTAGAAGCGGAAGAACGTGCAAATTTAACAAGACAGAATCATGAGTTAAGAATGGAAAATTTAAGATTACAAAGAAGGATATCGAGAAGTACTGTTAGATCAAGTTCAAGGTCATTTAGATAAGGACCAAGGCGAAATTCCCCTATGAGAAATGTTAGAGAAAATATTCGAGAAGGAATGCAAAATCCAAATGAAGAACAACATCATAGGGAAGAAGAAATAATTGATGATCGTCATGATTCGCGTGGAGAAATTTTGGATGATAGACGTAACAATAGAAATCAAGAGGGAGGAAACAACCAAAATGGTGAAGAAAATCGAGAAGAAGGTAGGAGAATATTACATGGGCGAGAGATTCAAAGAAATCGAAGAATAATTGAAGAATAAATTGAGAGACATTATGCTGAACAAGCACGTCTAGATTGCGAGAGAGAAAGATTAATGGCAGACGTAGAAGAACAAGAATTTCAAGAGGCAGTACGACAGAATAACCATGAAAATAGAGAAAGGAGACGTACACAAAATCGCTATAATGATAATATTCAGGAAGAGTATGATATAATACAGAGGAGAATAGAAAGACAGCGAAGAGAAATAAAGAAATTCGCAGAGAAGAAAATAGACAGCATAATCAGCGGCGATTCAAGAAGAAGGTGAAAGAGAAAATCGCAGAGAAAGACAGGATGAAGATGAAGAAGAAGATGCACAAAATCTCGCAAGACAAGAAAGACAAGAACGCAGAAGAAGGGAAACTGCATTAAAAAGACCAATGGAGCAAAATTCAGCTGAGAATGAGCAAATATTTAGAGAATTAGTAGAAATGCGAGGAATAATAAACAATAGAAGAGAAGGAGGCAGAAGGCAACTTTATAAAGCAATTGAAGAGGCTGTGAGAACCCCTTTTACTCAGGAAGTACAGCTAAGAGGAATACCCCCTAAATGCAATTTACCAACATTAACCAGTATCTTTGATGGAACTACTTGTGCTGTTCAGCATGTTAAGGCTTATGTCAGGTGTATGCTACAATGGGAGAATCATGATGCTGTATTGTGCAAGTATTTTGCGTCTAGATTAACTAGCGAGGCGCTAAAATGGTTCGAGGGATTGCCAAAAAATACTATAACTTCTTTTGATCATTTACAAGCTACATTTATGGGAGCATATATAATCAATAATTCATCTCGGCCAGGCATTGAAGATGTATTTGGATTAAAACAGAGGATTGGTGAGAGTTTAAAGCACTTAACCATAAGATGGAAGTAAATGTGCAGCGATATGGCTGGAAGAGTGGATGAAAGATACCTCATTTTATCTTTCATCAATGCAATGTTCACAACTAATTTACTATACATACAAATTTTCAGAATCAAAAATACAATCACCATGACAGAGCTGCGAGAATTACAAGAAGAATACATTGCTTTGGAGGAGAGAAAAAATGAAATGGAATCATATCCAATCGCAAACACCAGCTCAGTAGTGGAAAACAGAAGTTTACTTCCTAAAATGATTAACAATGTGGCGAGCACCTCACAGGCATAACAAGAGAAATTGGTGATTGATAACCAGCAGAAGTTAGTAGCGATGGGCAGTCGAGATCAAGAAGAGTATGAAAGGGAGAAGAATTATTACAATCGCGTAGGAAATAACAAAATCCAAAGACTTGATCTACCACAGGAAACATATGGTGGTCAGAGGAAAAACAATTTTAGAAGCCAAGGTAATCAGAAGATAATATGGGAAGAAATTAAGATGCCACCTCTAAATGCTAGTATAGAAAAAAAATTGGGAAGCTATCATTCTGATGGAAAACATACCATCACCATGGAATATGGGAAAAGAGCCACATCCAAATAATCGAAGTCAAGAATTTTGTCCTTACCATCACTTTCATGGTCACTCAGTAAATGATTGCAGGAATGTAAAGATGATAATTTTAAAGATGATTGATCAGGGGAAGCTAAATCACTTTCTAGTAGGATATCCACAATCTCAGCAATTACCGCCAGCACCAGAAATTCGCAGAGTGAATGTTGTAAAAGGAGCAGAAACATTCGTAATAGAAGTTGGGGCTAAAGCAAAGAATTTGTTTTGCAATTCCATTGTACATTCATACAGAACTATTGAGGATTTCCATGATAATGTTCTAAGCAGAGTCTTCGCGAGAGACACAGATGGAAGAGAGATAATGAATATTGCGAGATCCTCGCCATTAAAAGAATGGAAGAAGCAAACTATTTATTTCATTGCACAAGAAGTACCAGAGCTTGGCGAGATGCGTGAAAACCCATTGGTGGTCAGGTTAGAAATAAATCCAAAGCAGATAGAAGAAGAAGATGAAGAAAATAATGATGAAAATAAAGATTCTTGGGCCATCAACATAGTTCTAATAGACACAGGGAGTTCAGTTGACATATTATTTTATCATACCTACAAAACCATGGGTGGAAGAGACGAAGATCTAATGGTACTGCCAATAAGCCTAAAAGAGAGATTACTATGCGAATTTCGTTGAAAGGGTTATATTCTGAGATTCTATTATGCGTTGTTGATATGAAGTCACCTTACTATGCTTTGATTGGGCTACCTTGGTTGCATGGGATTCTAGGTGTAGCCTCGACATTTCATCAATGCATCAAATTCCCTCATCCCAGTGGAGTTAGAGTCATAAAGGGAGATTGGGCTGAAGGAAAGAAATGTTATGAAATTGATGTAGAGTCCTGCGAAGAACGGGCTGCGAAGAAGGGTAATTGGAAAGGTAACATCAGAGAGCAAAAAAGAAGTGAAAGACTTATGGTGGATGCAATAGAGAAGAGAGAAGAACAAATCTTGCAGAAAAGAAGAAGCAGCGAAGCTCTCGCAAAAGGTAAGAAAATAACAACAACAGTCAAAAATACTGAGGCAGAGAAGAAAAAATGTAAGAAACTAGAAATGTGAATGTATTTGCTGATGTTATGACTGCAAAAATATAACTGTGAAGAAAAAGAAAGATGTATGGATGATTTGTCGCAAAAATTTCAAAAAAATAATAAAAAAAATATATTTTACTTAATGACAAAAATAATATCGAGAAATTACAACAGAGATCTAATGCAAAAGAAAAAATAGAATAATTCTTAGAATGGGACGAACCTTTATGGCGTACACCCTAGTTAGCGAATAAAATTTCGCAAGAGGCAAATGTAAGACCTAAAGTGCATCATAGAAGGGAGTATTTTTTGCATGGCTCAAGGATAAGGTCATACCACTGCTGGAACCTGAGTCATGAAGATTTGGGGTTAATAAAAGCCCATCCAGGAGAGGCACCTTGGATTCTCAACTTGATCATATGACTTAAGTTGGGCGACTAAGGTAATAAGGACTTTCCTAAGGAGTGTAAAGTATGATCAAGGCGCCTAGGTACACGGTTGAGCCAAGAGTGCCCGGGGCGTATGAAACTACCCTAGACATTCTTGGCAAGTCTTGACTATGATACACTCGGCCCGAAGAAAACCCCACTTAGGGTGTAGTCTCGTAACCATAAGCCATATAGGCAAAAGGGATAGGAGGCTGCGAAAACAACTGGTTATTGTCAAGACCGGATAGGAGGAGCTAGTCTTGTATGGCAGAAGTACGTCTCCTTGAAAGGGTAACCAGGGGGAAGATAAGGGCGGCATAATTATCATCATCAAATTCTTCACCAGAATTTTCTTCTCCATCAGATTCTTCATCAGACTTCTCTTCTTCATCTTCTTCAGACTATGTTTCTTCATCAGCATCACTATCAGAGATAACCAAGTTAGGAACGTTTTCTGGAACTTCATCTGAGAGACAAGGATACATAGAATGAGAAATGCCATTTTCATCATAAATTATTATAATAGTATCGTTGCGGAAAAGAACGACATCATTCTTGAAGTTTGCAACAGTGATTTTTAGTTGTTTCTTTAGCCTAGAACATTTCTCATTGCGAGAAGAAATATCCTTTGCGAGTTTCGCTTTCTCGTTCTCAAGTTCTTCAATCCTCTTGCGATATCTATCTTCAGCTTCTGCGAAAATATAACAATAAATCAACAACTTAATGGTAGTTTGTGAAAAAAAAAAACAATTAAATAAGGAAGAACAGTTAACAACCTTCTCTGTTAGAAATCATATCTCTAATCAAGGCTGTATGCTCAACTTGAAGACTGAAATTTACACCTAAATTATTCCTTGCGTTATCTAGAACTCTCGCACCCCAAGCAAATTCATCATCATCATTTATGAAAAGGCGGGAACGAGTTTGGTTCTCTCTTTCGCAGAGCACAACATTTCTACGTTTGAGATCATCTCTTTCAATTTGAACCTCAAGAAGAGTTTCTTGGAATTTCGCTAAAGTTTGAGCACCTTGGAGAGAAATACGATATTTTTCATCTATGAGATCACTATACTTGGCCCTCAAACTATTGATTTCTTCTTTGGAATTATGAAAGAAACGTTTAAATTTATTAGCCATACTCAAGACATATATATGGTCAATTTCTAAGAGGCGAAATTTGGATCTAAGTTCATTTATGGGAAGAGATTCAATCTTATCATTTGAGAAACTATTTAGAGAAGTATTTAGGTGTTCAAGAAGAGTATCATCATCCATAATATTGGGAAATGTATGAAGAAGAACAACTTCATAAGAAAGACCATAAACGTCTGCGAAATGGTAAACTGTATAATAAAAAATTATGAGAAAATAAAATAAAGAGAAAGAAGAAGAGTCCCATACCATAGAGTTGCTTATTGGCATCTTGAAGACTAGACGATATTTTGTTCTTCTGAATGGAATTTTCAGATTCCATCTGCTTACTTTTTTCGCGAAGACCAGCAGCTCCAGTTTCCAACTCTTCATTTTTTCTGGGAAGATCAAGATTTTTCTTTTCAAGAATCGCACGCCTTCTTTCCAAATATGAAGTAACAGCAAAAGAAGTTTTCACATCCTGCGAAATAATACAGCGAGTTTTATGAATAAATTATGAATTCAAAGCAAAAATCAAAAGAAGAAAAATATAAGTATGAAAATTTACCAAGCTATTAAGCGAATGTAAGAAACTTGGAGATATAGATCTTGAAATCCCGCGAAGAGACTCATTTCTCCAAGAGAGGGGCATCACAGATAGTAGCTACGGATTGGCAGGCATTAGTAAGAGGAGTATCACCCATTCCATGCAGAGTATTGGAGAAGATGCTAGATAATTGTGCCATAAAAGATTCATGTTGAGAAGCTTCCTTTTCAAAAGAAATATCATCATCATCATCATCATCATTACGATCACTAGAACTTTTTCTAGATTGAAGAAATGAAGGTGAGGGAGATTGGACTTTTCGTTTCTTTAGAGGAGGGACAGTAGACTTCTTCTTGCGAATATCACCTTTGCATTTACCTTTATTCCTGGTTTTCACAACTTTGACAGGTTCTTCCACTTCAGCGAAAAGCTACATACACAGATCAAGATAAGAAATAGAGGCAACAATATATTATGAAGAATCATAAAAGAAAATTTCTTACTTCATCGGTGAATGATCGAAGAGCTGATAAAGTACTGACTTTCCCAGTCTTGTTATAGCTTACTTTCAACCTTTCAATATGATAATTTCGCAATCACACGAAAACATTGGAATGGTCAGCAAAATTATATATGAGAATGAAAAGAATAACAACTCAAATAAAGTTTGTAAATACACCCTTGTTTCCCTTTCCGGCCAGCTGAATACCCAGGGTTGATACTCTGCGAGATTCGCAGGAAAAACATGAGATCCGGAGATGTACGGATACTTTAGGATTAAAGGGAAGATACACCACTTATCATCGTTGGAATAATGTGGGGTTGTATTATTTCCAGGATGCCAATCAATGTCTTGCATAAGTATCTTGTCATCAGCAACATCATCCTTCTTCTTTAAACGAACGCCCCAACAAGTATTATCTCTCTTCATGGGAATTATCTCATAATTCGTAAAGAAATTTTCTACAGTATACTTCGCATGAACAATTTCAACTCCAGCGAATTTATGGTTTTTAACTTTTGAGGGATAAAGAGATCCCTTACAAGCACCACGATTGGCGAAATCGAGCATTAGACGAATGCAATCCCCGCTCAATTGATATACTGCTCGCGAAAACTTTGCATGGGAAAGTATTTCATAAAATAAGGGAAGTTAAGGATCATAAAGGGGAATGGGAAGGCCAACGAGAAGCTGACCTAGCGAGACTATGATCTTCTCATGATTGCAAGGATGATCAGAAAATAAATTAATAGAAAGCTCAAATTTAGGGTTTTGACTAGGAATGGGAGATAAAGTAAAACCTTCGGTTTGAAGTTTCTTTTGAGCTTCTTCAAAGGCAATCTCATTTTTACGACCAGCTGGAGGAATCTTCAGTATGAGAATAAAGGAATAAGGAGCGAAAGATGAAGAATGAAAATTTGCAGTAGCAGAAGTGAAACTTGCGGAGGAACAGTGAAATTGCAGAGAAAATAAGAGAGAAGGTAAAAAGAAGAGAAGAAAATAATAAGAAGAGTATATATAAGAGAGTAGAAATTCTCGAAAAGATAAGTGCATTCAATGCGAAGAGTAGACATTAGCGGTTAAGAAGCAGCGGTTAAAAAAGATGTGTCAAGAGATGAATAGAAGACGGGATACGTGTAATAAAGTTTGCGCAAAGTACGTAATTATGATAGTACAGAAATACTTGAAAAGATAAGCAGTTTCGGCATTTTGAAGTACAAATTCTCATGAAATTATCCCCTTCGCAGAGAAGACATGAGAAGAGGCAAGATGGAGGATCAGAATATCACAACAACAACGTTCCTGTGAAACCTTCATCTATAACATTGCGAGACCGTCGCAGATAAATTATAAAGATGACATAACAAGTGACATTGGCACACACATGATAAAAGTGTGATGAACTTGCGAAATTTAGAGAGTTTGCAAAGACTAACATCAAAAGCTTGCGAGAACATCGCAAGTCAAATCCAAAGTTAAAGCACATACTAGCTGACATCTACTATGTAATTCCTTATATAAAGAGCCGAATAGGCTTAAGGGATGGGGATATCTTTTTCGAGTATTGAGTAAGTCATTAGGAGAGAGAAAGTCAAGAGCAACTGTTAATTTCTTAGTTTCATTTCTTTCCTTTCTTGTAAAATTTGTGAGATTAATCAATAAAGATTGTGATTGTTCATCTAAAAATGATTTGATTGTATGAATTCTTGTGAGGGGTGTAGTGTAGGATTTCTTGCAACTAAACATAACTAGTTCAAGTGACTCAAATGAACTAGTTAGAGAGTTGTTCAATTTCTTTGATCTCATAGAAGTATACAAGACACAATCGAATCAAAATCGATTTTGATTCACTCGAATCAATTCATGAACATTATAGCCACGGTTTGCAAAGATTGCATTCCTTATTATATAAATGTTTGAGTCCATGAACAAACCGATTTTAGAAAGTAACCTTCTTAGGTATGCAAACAGGTATGCATACTTAAGTGACCGGATTGAGTTTGTTTTTCACATCCAAATTCCAGCAGAAATTCACGGACGTGAACTTTCCGCCAGTATGCGTACGGGTATGCATACTTACCAGGATTCCCAACAACCGTCAGTACACGTATGGGTACGCATACTTTAGGTTCCCGGTTTTGGACTTTTACAAAAATGTGAGAACACACTATGTTTATATCCAAACATGGTTACTTGATCTAAACTCTCATTCCATTCATTGAAACTTTCTTAGAGGATGTTATAATAGTTGTTATCCACAAACTATTTCCATCAAAGCGATTTTCAAGTTATTGAAATAATCAACATGACTTTCGTCCCGAGTAAATATGAACTAGGCTAAACTGAAAGCTTACCAAAACATATTTTGAGAAATAGATAAGCGAGATAAACTTGGATCGAAATAGCAAATGTGTATAATTGAAATCTATATAGCAATACGACTTTTGTCTCAAAATAGGAGATAAGATAGATAGACTTTTAATTGATAGATAAGTTCAAGTCTCCACATACCTTTTGTTGATGAAGTTCCACAAGTTCCCTTTAGTAGTTCTTCGTCTTTATTCGATGAACACCATGGAGTCTAGAGCTCAACTATACTTACTATCCTAGTCCGAGACTTAGCTATAAGTAGGCTAGAAATCAAGACTTATAGTTTTGGCAACTAAACTTGACAAATAAGCTTGAAATAGCAACGCTTACGAGTTCGACCAAGCAATGCTCTAACAATCTCCCCATTTGTCAATTTCAGTGACGAAACTATCAATACATATGAAATACAAAATAAATAAACTTTGTAGTTTCTCTTCTAAATGCTTGATCTCCTTGGTTCTTCAACATTACTCTAAATCTTCGTCACTTCCAAGTACTCCAATGATTCTAAATGTGTTCAACTCCGCATTATTTTGTTGAAGATCCGTAGCTATAACAATGAGAAAACAATAGCTCTCAATCATTGTTATACTGTGTCATAGTATTATTACACATCATCAAAGTTCAATTGTATCACAACTTTAACAATATTACTATGGTGATATGGATCACTCCCCCTTAGTCAATACTCCATCTCACATGAAAACCACTCCCCCTTACATAATGATCCGAAAACCATATGTATTTGTAGTGTGAACTACATATTAATTCTCCCCCTTTTTGTCAATAAAATTGGCAATGGTACGAAAATTAGTGGGATCCTAATGAAATTTCCATAGAGACACTTCATGACCAAAAGAAAAGAACATATCAACTTGGTTAGATGCAATCATATACCCGAAACTAAATGCATTCATCAAGGAGTTTATAAAGATACAAGATCACCCCTATAATATTCCACAACCGCACTCCCCACAAAGATTTGGAAATTAAGCACAAGTTCAATTAAGAACTCTCCCCCATTAAAATGTCATTCCCGAAAGAACAACAAGAGCGACCTTACTTTTACAAGGACATTAACAAATCACATGAAATATGAATTTGTATCCAAAAATATCAATTAAATTAACCACAAGAGAACCCATGATTAATTTAATCGGAAATGCTCACATAAGAAAACTTACGGAGCCGCACAGTATTTACATAAATATATGGATCAGGGAAGATCAATACTGCGGAATACATAAATATTCATTTTATTTTTCATCACTAGTTGCACAATGACATATAATAGACTTTAATCTTTGTAAACAAAAGTTCATCCTATCTTTCATTAATATTTGCATAAAGACATAATAGGCTTAACTTTTGTTTGTCAAAAGCTCATTCAATCTTTTATCAATACTTGCATACTGACATATGAAAGACTTGACTTTTGACCACATATGGGACAATCACAGTTCACAGACGCAAACACACATATCCCATAACAAGTTGCAATATATAAAACCAGAAAGATTAATACTGCAAAATCATCATCCAAATAAAGTTTAGAATTTAAATAAATAAATCTAAAAGCAATGCAAGATGAAAATCGTTGGATTATCTATGTGTACTCACAATAATGGCTATTCCAAACCCTAGTTATCCTTCTTAAAACATAAGAATAAATTTTCATAAGAAGTTTCCTAGATATTAAGACCTTTGAAAAATTCTTTATCGTCCCCGAACTCCTTGTCGTCAACGGCTATTGGGACATACGGTTCATGAAGATAAGAGTTAATATCAATAAACCTTCTTGACTGATGCTGAACCAGGGCCTTTTAAATCTCAAGAGTCCTAAACGCAAAAGCCTTATTTGCTGAACTTACTTTCTTAATTCCGTCAATTCTTCAAGAACACCTAAAAATTTCTGAAGATTTGAAGGGACAACTCTTGGTTTTCTCACATTCCTCCTTTTTCTTTTCAAATTTGAGTGAACATGAGGAATGCTTTTTCCTTCATGATTGATGGCTTAACAATCATGTTAACATCTATTCCATCAGAAGTTATGATACTTGGAGTCTCTATAATAATATGGGTTTCTGAGAGGAATTTCTCAAAACAAGCTCTACAAGCAAACTTGTGATAAAAGAGTTTCTTAGTGAAGGAAAAAGTAATATAGGGTTACAGAACCTTTATACACTTAAAGGATTCACGTACTCATAACTCATACCCTAAAGAAAGCATAATTGTCTATAATACCCCTATTTTATTGATATAACAGAGAAAAATCTTTTCAAAATTAATCAGATAAGAAAAGATGGAAGAATTCCAAAACAATTCAAAAGAAAAATAAAATACACTTTTTTTTCTTTTAAAGCTTGTGAAGTGCCAACTCTTGTCTCTTTTGAACCAGGTACATGAGAAAAGATGCATAACCAACACAATTACTTTGTGCTGGGGTGAACACAATCTGTCCACCATACTTTTCTTGAATGGAATTCCTAGTTCTCTGTTTCCTAGACTATTCAGACCAATATCTTTTTCTTAATGGTCTAGACACATCTTTTGAAATTAACTTATTTGCAGGAGAGATTACATACCTCAGTCGATTTCGAAATAAGTTTCACTTTGTTAGTTAACCGATTTGCCCTTCGTTGAAGTTTGTTGACATATCTTATGTTATGTTTGTACTTGAAACATTTTGATAACTCATGACCTTTGAAAGTACATTAAGCACATGTCAACCTGGAGGAAGGTTCATACATCACAGATGTGCAGGCTGCTTGACACATGGTGGAACCTACAAAAAAAAAAGAAGAATTTCCAATGGGCAAAGAGAAATCCACATTATTATCCAAGATGGTTGAAGTTTCTTCTGGAAGAATATCAAGATTGATGAACGTATTGCTACAATTATCAAAATCAGTATTTTCATAGAAGAGTACAACATTTGATTTTTCTTCTTCATTAGAATCATAATGGTCAGACATTTCATCAAGAGTTGTAGCAAGACCTTTGTTTCCAGTGTACTTTCTATAATTTGAACACTCATTTGAAAAATGACCAAAAACTTTACACTTGAAGCATTATGGCATATCCTCATCATCAGTATCATCGGTATCCCTATTTTTAGGAGGAACATGATTATGGGGTTTAGCTGATGACTTAGGTTTGTCTCTAGTGAACCGTTTACTTATCTTTAAAGAATATATCTAAAATTTCTTGTGATCAATGAGACTGACTTATCAAGATCTTCATATGAAGAATCAGTCTCATAAATATCATCATCAGAGATGCAAACACTTTTACCTTTATCAAGCAATTTAGTGTTCTTTTGTGCCTTGAAAGCAATATCCTTTCCCGATTTGGATATATGCTCATGTTCAAAGATCTTTAACTTCCCAACAAGAGTATTTCTGGAAAGCACATCCAGGTTATCTCTTTCAACAATGGTGTGTTTCTTAGAATCGTATCTAGATGGACAAGATCTGAGAATTTTCATCACAATATCCTTTTCAGGAATAGTCTTACCCAATGCAAAAGATGCATTAACAATTTTAGACACTTTGTGATTGAACTCATTAAATGAATCTTCATCTGCCATACGAAGGTTTTCTCAATCAGAATTTAGGTTTTGAAGCCTAGCTTCTTTTTCACAGGTATTCCATTCAAATACGATTTCTAAGATATCCCAAGCTTCTTTAGACCGAGTGCACGTAGTCACATGGTGTTGAAGATCTGGGGTAATGGCATGGATGATTGTATTTAATCCGTAAGAATTTTGCTTCGCATCAAGATTCTCGGCAGCATCATAATCACTAATATCCTTTGGAACAGTTATAGTGCCTATTTTAACAACCAGAGGACTATAGACATTAACAACGTAAACCCATGATTGAAAATCACGCGTTTGAAGAAAGGAACGCATCGTAATTTTTCACTAAAGGTAAATCGAGCCATCGAATAATGGTGGTACATTTATTGAGATAACACTTCTATCCATAGAGTCACTACAAACACAGACTTATGTGGTCTTAAACGTGTTTGCCTGCTCTGATACCAATTGAAAAAACGGGGGTATAATAACCTCACCCAATATATCGCTTAGCAATCTGTATGGACTAACTCCAATATACATTCAAGAGAATCAACTAGACAGTCAGACTCAATATTAATAAAAAGTATATCAAAGAATTATATCTGAAATTCTCGGTTCACTCCGCAATCAAACAAATAGGAAGTTGCGATCCCGATTGAATACAAGAGAAATAACTTGAACGGTACCAAAGACCAATGTTCAAGGATCAATCAATTTAAATCAACAACCAAAGGTTGTATTTACCAATTGATCGATTCAACGCGTAACCTTTGATATTTCAACTATATAACAAAATAAAATATGGAAAAGAAATAACACAGACACAAGAAGTTTTGTTAACAAGGAAACCGAAAATGCAAAAAAAAACCCGAGACCTAGTACAAATTTGAACACCACACTATATTAAGCCGCTACAAACACTAGCCTACAACAAAACTAACTTCGGTCTAGACTGTAGTTGAACCCTAATCAATATCACACTGATTCAAGGTACAGTTGCATTTCTGATGTCTCCAATACCAGCAAGATACTACACACTTGATTATTCCCTTAACTGATCTCACCCACAACTAAGAGTTTCTACGACCCAAAGTCGAAGACTTGATAAAAAAATCTGTCTCACACAGAAAAGTCTATTTAATAGATAAATATGTCTCCCATAGATATACCTACGAGTTTTTGTTCTGTCTTTTGATAAATCAAGGTGAACATGAACTAATTGATAACCCAGACTTATATTCCAGAAAAACAGCCTAGTATTATCAATCACCTCACAATAATCTTAATCGATTAACGAAACAAGATATTATGGAATCACAAACGATGAAACGAAGGTGTTTGTGACTACTTTTGTATCTTGCATATCGGAGATATAAATATCAAGCCAATCTTATGATTATACTCAATCACGATAGAAAATAGCAAGATCAGATCACGCAACTATTTAGAAAATAGTTGGGTCTGGATTCACAATCCCAATGAAGTCTTTAAGTCGTTAACCTACAGGGTTTCGTGAAAAACTTATGGTTAAAGGAGAATCGACTCTAGCTTATGCAATTAGTATCACATGAGGTATGGGGATTTGGTTTCCCAGTTGCAAGAGTTCTCCTTTATATAGATTTCAAATCAGGGTTTGCAATCTAAGTTACCTTGGTAACAAAGTGTTTATGCGTAAAAACAGATTCTGTTATTTTTGGTAATTTGGGGTGTGTTGATGAGAAACAAGTTCAAACCCTAAACAAATGCATTACACGGGAATGCTTTTAGGTTCGAGAGATCAATCTGTAAGACTCTAGCCTAAGCCAATAAATGGCCGTTCCAGATTCAATTCGGTCACAAGTTGAAGGAGAAGGGTTGATCTTAGGGAGGGAAGCAGACAAGGTTTTTTGAGATCAGAATGTTGAAGGTGTGGCTGTTTATGACTTGTGTATCAGAAAATAGTTTCAGGCTACTTGTGCTGATAACACTTGTTCTCTCTCTTTTCTAAATAGATTGAAAAACTATTTATACAAGTCATTTGAGCGCAACACTGATCTCGTAGAAAATTAAGTAGTGGAGTAATGGAGTTGTGTAAGAGGTGGTGATCATTTCGTGATCACACCTTCACCCACTACTGAATCATTACTAACCTCCCGTCCTTTCCTAACACGTTCTCGTAATGGGCGTGTTGCACGCCGCATGCTGTGAACTGACAGACCAATACCCCAGTAAACATCCCCCAGTTTGTGACATGTTTGATGTCTCGAATAAGTGGATCAAGTCATGGGACCCACCTCCGACTATAGCATGGTGATATTAGGTGAACAACTAAGTTGTTTATGAGGCCAATGTAAAACATTATACGTATTCGATGCATGTGAAGAATTGTATTTAAGCAGCTCAAACTAGTTGATGTGTATGAAGCATCATTGTTTTTGAGCTTGATCGAATAAGTCGCAAATAAGCGCCTTAAAAGTGGAAGCATGATCGACCACCTTTGGGTGATCGTTTGGTGGCTCTAAGGGCTTGTCATTTATTGGACGACCGCCTCATGTGGAAGAAGGATGGCCGGTCTTCACAATGTTGCTTTGCTTGTTTTATAAAAATAAATATACACCATCCAGCTAGGCTGGCGAAGTTGGATGGTCGTGATTATTTGCGGAAGTTCCAAACTGCCATTGACGTGTCTTTAGGGTTTAGCGGGCCGCGCGGCCAACCATATTTTGGCGAGCGATTTCAAGGCATTGAGCCCTAGTTTGCGTAGGCCGATCAATCACATGTAAAGGTGGGTCCATCGTGATCACGTTGACATCTTCGGGGTTGCTTGAAGTTGAATCTAAGCCGTTCAACTAGGCCGGCGAAGATGGATGGTCGTAAATGATTTGCGGCAGTTGTGTAATGTCGTTGATACAATTTTAGGGTTTGAAGGTCGATCGACCTACCCCTTTTGAGCGAGAGATTCGAGGCGCTGCATTTGGGTTTGAGCAAGTCGGTCGATCTCATGTGAAGGTGGGCCGACAGTGATCATGTTGACACCTTCGGGGCCATTTAAAATTAAATCTAAGCCACTCAAATTCGGTGGCAAAGATGAATGGTTGAGATCAATTTGCGGCAGTAATGTGTTGCTGCAAAGTAATTTTAGGTTTTTGAAAACAGCTTGTTCACGCTACTTTGGGCCGGCGATTTGATGTGCTTTAGACTTGCTATGAGTAAGTCAATCGTCCATGTGTGGAGTGGACTCGATGGTGAACGCGTTAGCATCTCCTCGATCACTTAAAACACGATCTGAGCCATCCAACTAGGCTGGCGAGGTTGGACGGATATGATTGATTAGCGACAGTTGTATAACGTTGCTTATTCGATTTAAGGTTTTCGAGGCTGCGCGATCATCCTATTTCAATCGAACTATTTGGCGTCCTATTAACTCCCGTGAATAAGTTGGTTGGTACGGGACAATATTGGGCCGATGGTGAACGTGTTAGAACTTCCCTAATTTCTTGGAACGTGATCTATGCCGTCTAATTAGGCTGGCAAAGTTGGATGGGCCAGATGGTTTTTGAGACCGTTTTTCATGTTTTTAGGTCGTTCGAGCTTTGATTTACGCAGTGCAAACACCCATGTTTGGGTCGGCATTTTAAGCGCTCGTGAATTAGCAACATGGGGTCGATAAACCAGAGGACTAGTGGGCCCGCCGGTGGTTGCTACGATGATTACCTAGTCCTAATAGGAGTAAGCTATGCTCGTTAAATTGTGTGTCCACGATCATTTCTGAGACTAGCATTAACAGTCTATTTTTTTTTTTAAGAATAAATACGTGTTCAATCACACTAACTTTAATTAAAATTGTGTGAACGCATTGACCTCTTTGTCAAGAGAGTGATATAACCCATGTGGGTATTTTCATGCAGATCTCAATACTGGCACTTCGGGATGTTCATGATACTCTGCTGAGAGTGAACACTTCATCGTCATGTCATGTCAACAATGAGAGTTCGGTTGGGAAAATAGAATGATAAAATACAAGGCAAATCATGCATTAGTTAATAATGCTGGCATAAAACAAAATTCACAGAATATTTGGGATTGCCACTGTGCGCACCATTCTTAATGAATTTCATATATATATATACTGAGTTACTCAATACATGTGTAAATAAATAGGCTTGAGCACTCATTAATTTTCAAGTGGACATCATTCCTTTGCAGGATCACATCGCTAAATATAGGGTTTTATAATTTTGACCCTGAACTAAAAACCACCATCAACACAAAGCATTCAATATTCACCGTTAGATTAAAACCTGATTAGATTCAAGATAATATCTTTAATCTGTTAGATCAAACTTAGCTTGTTATACACAAATGAAATGCACCTTCATTTAGGTTTGGGTAACCATACCTAAACGTGTACACTTAGTTGGTTCAAAAATAGTTAACCAATGGTTATCCATATAAGAAGTTTCATATCAACCTTATTCATCTTCACCATAACTAGTTCAAGTGACTCAAATGAACTAGTTAGAGAGTTGTTCAATTGTTTATATCTCATAGAAGTATACAATACACAATCAAAGCAAAATTTATTTTGATTCACTCGAATCAATTCATGAACATTATAGCCACGGTTTGCAAAGATTGCATTCCTTATTATATAAATGTTTTAGTTCATGAACAAACCGATTTTATAAAGTAACCTTCTTAGGTATGCAAACAGGTACGCATACTTAAGTGACCGGATTGAGTTTGTTTTTCACATCCGAATTCCAGCAGAAATTCACGGACGTGAACTTTCCGCCCGTACGCATACTTACCCGGATTTCCAACAACCGCCAGTACGCGTACTGGTACGCATACTTTAGGTTCCCAGTTTTGGACTTTTACACAAATGTGAGAAAACACTATGTTTATATCCAAACATGGTAACTTGATCTAAACTCTCATTTCAATCATTGAAACTTTCTTAGAGGATGTTATAATAGTTGTTATCCACAAACTATTTTCATCAAAACTATTTCCAAGTTATTAAAATTATCAACATGACTTTCGTCACGAGTATAGATGAACTAGGATAAATCGAAAGCTTATCAACATATATTTTGAGAAATAGATAAGCGAGATAAACTCTGCTCGGAATAGAAAATGTGTATAATTTAATTCTATATAGCAATACGACTTTTGTCTCAAAATAGGAGATATAATAGATATACTTTTGAGTGATAGATAAGTTCAAGTCTCCACATACCTTTTGTTGATGAAGTTCCACAAGTTCCCTTTAGTAGTTCTTCGTCTTCATTCGATGAACGTCGTGGAGTCTAGAGCTCAACTACACTTACTATCCTAGTCCGAGACTTAGCTATAAGTAGACTAGAAATCAAGACTTATAGTTTTGGCAACTAAACTTGACAAAAAAGCTTGACATAGCAACGCTTGCGAGTTCGATCGAGAAATGCTCTAACAACTACGACCCAAAGTCGAAGACTCGATAAACAAATCTGTCTCACACAGAAAATTTTGTTGGAATAGATAAATTTGTCTCCCACAGAAATTCCTATGAGTTTTGTTCCGTCTTTTGATAAATCAAGGTGCATAGGAACCAATTGATAAACCGGACTTATATTCCTGAAGACCAACCTTGTATTATCAATCACCTCACAATAATCTTAATCATATAGAAGCGAAACAAGATATTGTGGAATCACAAACGATGAGACGAAGATGTTTGTGACTAATTTTTATCTTGCCTATCGGAGAATCAATCTCAGGAAAATCTTAGAAAAAATAGTACTCAATATGATAAAACAGGGCAAGATCAAAACATGCAAATACAGAGAAAATAGTTGGGTCTGGCTTCACAATCCCAATGAAGTCTTTAAGTCGTAAAACTACAGGGTTTCGTGAAAAACCTAAGGTTAAAGGAGAATCGACTCTAGTCGCAACTAGTATAACACATGAGGTGTGGGGATTAGGTTTCCTAGTTTCTAGAGTTATCCCTTATATAGTTTTCAAATCAGGGTTTGTAATCTAAGTTACCTTGGTAACTAAGCATTCAATATTCACCGTTAGATGAAAACCTGATTAGATTCAAGATAATATCTTTCAAACGTTGGATCGAACTTAGGTTGTTATACACAAATGAAATGTACCTTCGTTTAGGTTTAAGTAACCGTACCTAAACGTGTACACTAGGTTGTCTCAACAGGAGTTAACTGAAGTTATCTATATGAACACTCTCATATCAACCTTATTCATCTTAGCCGCAACTAGTTTAAATGACTCAAGTGAAACTAGTTAAAGAGTTGTTCAATTGCTATATTCTCATAGAAATATAAAAGAACCCAATTAAAGCAAAATTGTTTTGATTCACTCGAATCAATTCATGAAAATTATAGCTACGGTTTTCAAAGAATGCATTCCTTATTATATAAATGTATTAGTTCATGAACAACCCGGTTTTAGAACTTTAACCACTCAAGTATGCAAACGGGTACGCATACTTAAAGTAGCCGGTCTGAGTTTGGGTTCGCCAGTATACAAACGGGTTCACATACTTCGAAACACAGCGGACATTTCTGGACCCAAACCCTTCGCTAGTACTCGTACGGGTATGTGTACTTAGGTACTCAGAATTTCACAACTATCAGGTACGCATACGGGTATGCATACTATAGTTTCAGTCATGGATCACATACTGATGTGTGTCGTAACCACAACAAATTAGTCAATATATTTCCCACTAATTAACTGGTAATATAGCGGTAGTAAGGATCTTTCCCACAGAGAGATGCGTAATTGGTATGTTATTTAGTTCAGCAAAATAATAAAAGACAAGGGGGATTGTTTGATTAAAGTAAAATAAAAAGAATAACAAATAAAAGAAAGAGATGATCAAGGAATCCTTCGCCGTTACCAAGCGATAAATGGATTAGTATACTTATCTATCTTTCATAAGAATTATTCATCACCAACCGTAGAATAACATCTAGCTCAGTGCTATCCCCAAAACTTCTTTTACAACGGATACGGAAGCTCTCCAATATCAGATTTTATTCAACGAACCACCAAGTAGTAGCTCACTCAAGGTGTAATCCAATCGAACGCTTTAGGATTTGTGAATTAGGTTGATCCCAGTAATTAAACTCTTATCTCAAGGTCCAATTGCTGGTGTTATCTTCACTCGCAATTGCTCCACAGAATCCCTCTGCAAGGTCTCGCGATTTCTACTTGTGTATGAATTATTCGACGATTACTTATCTCCTAACCCAATACTATCAATAGATAAATTAATAGATCAATCTAGCATGCACTCCAAATTAATCCAATAATCACTCATAAAGATCAAATATGGTAAAGACAAACGATAAGATGATTAAAAATCCGAACAAACTTGTATATTAATAAAGCTTCACGCTAGAATATTGAATTAATCCTCAATCAACAAAAGTTTAGCCTCTCATGTTTACACCATTTCCCGGTTTCCCCCTAAAAGGGTAAACCCTAAAATATTTATTAAGAACAAAGTGTATTATGAGATGTAGCGATATATCTTTTCTTAAGTTAAGAAGTGTTTCTTTTATATTCTCCAAGTTGTAGAAGCGCCTGTGCTTAATTCCGTGCAGAGTGGGTTGCCAAAGTATAGCCAAATTTCCAAATAACCAAAGTAAGTCACGGCAAAGTCTCTCACCATATAAAGAACGCGCATAAACATAGCCTAATGGGCTCGTGCAACAACTATATAAGCCCAGCCCGCTTAATCTTTGGCTTGTCAGTTCCACGGAACTGACAACCTATTTTTTTCTTCTTTTCCCATGGTCAGGAATTCCCATACCTAAGTTTCCCTATGACTTTTATTAGTTGTTCGTTTATTCTATTGCGTATGGGACTTTCCAGATGTAACTTCTCCTGGATTTTTTGTTATTTATTTCCTTCTTTCACTCGGCCTAGCTCACTGGTTTCTCGAGCAGTAACTACTCGACCACCAACTCCATCATCTTCTTTGTTACCGATCATGATCACAGCCAATAGTTGTTATTCATTACCATCTCCATCCTCAGGTCCATTACATTACCAGCATCACATCACCGAGCTCTAGCAGACTTCAGTTCTTCTCCATCACGAGCCATCAATCACCGGTTACCACCATTTACTACCAAATCATATCTACCAGCTCAGACCTTCTTCCACCAGTCACGACTCATAACTATTTCCAGGATCGATTTCCTTTCAACCCATCTTCATCGTTCCTACTGCATTCCCTTATCACCTTAGTTCCCTATTTTGTTTGAAACTTGAGCCATTCCCATCAATCGACCACATCGACAACATCATTATCTCAGTCAACTGCCAACGGCAGCAACGTACTTCATATCTTTGTTAATGGAAGAATACTACCATTCCTTCTTCTCTGTTGTTCCTCGATCTCTCTATCTTCCATCATCAGCGATCATCATCACAGCAAACCAATATTCCCCTGAACTTCCATGGTAGCAACAAAGATTCTTCTTCCCTGTTTCAGTTCCTCTTCCTCGCTTTCTCACCATCCATCGAGATAATAGCCACAATAAACTCCCGTCAACAACACCTCCTTTCATCTCTTCCCAGCACCACAGCGACATCGGTCAATAGCATCAACATCTTTCTGTTCTTCCCTTCTTTACCAACTGCCATCTCATTGGTAGCACTTGCTCTCGAGCTTTCCATCTACATTATCCCATCAAATTCTCCCTTATGACAAAAACAGCTACCATTGCGAGCTTCTCCCATGGCCGACATTCTCTATTCAACTATCAGTTTTAGAGAACTGACAGTTCAGTTCATCTTCTGTGGCTTTCCTGAGAAATTCAGGTGGGCGCCTTCATCAATTTTGTGTTGTCTCCACTTTTTGACATATTCGACTCGCTTTAAATGCTTATAGATTTTTCATACGATGTCAGAATGACCCCGTTCTTTATCCATTGGATTCTTATTTTCGTTCTCTTCGAGGTGATATCAAGAACTCTTGGAATCAAACGAGTTCTATTTGGTCTTTGGCCCTTCTCCACTTGTAGCTAACTTCTTTCTTTGCACAATTAAGTGATATTCATTTCTTTTGGACGATTCACCTAGAAAAACATAAATAAGAGAAAACAAGAATAATATACAATAATTTGCAAGAATATATATAAATTACTAGAATGGATTCGACACTAAATATATGAAAAATATGCACTTAACACATACATGCAAGAATGCATACTATGTTTATAATCCAATGATGGTTAAGTGTTCTAAACTCTATTTCAATTATTGAAACTTTCTTAGAGGATGACAATAGCTGTTTTCACGAACTATTAGCATCAAAGAAATTTTCAAGTTATTGATATAATCATAACAAAACATTCCAAGTCTACACCAAATGATTGTATCACACAAACCATGTAAGATGTTACTCGGAAATTTTCACATGATTATCTTTTGACTTTCGTCAAGAATATAAGATGAACTTGGTTGAAGCGAAAGCGTACCAACACATATTTCGATAAATATGTAAGCGAGTTAAACTCATCTCAGAATCTCAAATATGCATAATCGAATACTATATAGTAATACGACTTTTGTATCAATATAGGAGATAGAGTATAAATAGACTTTCCAAGTGATAGATGAGTTTTAGTCTCCACATACTTTTGTTGATGAAGTTCCACAAGATCTCCTTAGTAGTTCTTCGTCTTTAATTTATGAACGTCGTGAAGTCCAATGCTCAACTACAGAATCTATCCTAGTCCGAGACATCACTCACTATAAGTAGACTAGAAATCAAGATTTATAGTTTTGATCACTAACATTGACAAACAAGCTTGAGATAGAAATGCTTGCGAGTTCGACCAAGCAGTGCTCTAATAGGTTTTATGGGTATATCTCTAGTAAACCCTCACGTGACTATAACTCTTCCACTAGGTACACCTAGGGGTTCAAAGGCTTGTTATACATGCTAAGTGTAATCGTAACCTCGACGAAAAGGAGTTGTATGTATTATAATTAGTTTTGTTTGATTTGCTCGAGGACTAGCAAAGTCTAATTGTGGGGGAATTTGATAGGTGTTATAAACACCTTGATATTTATCTATTATTTATACTTTCTTTGAGAATTTCTAGTAAATTATGTATCTTATGTTTGCTTTTGAGTTTATTAGGTGTAATGGAGTCATTATGAGCAAAAGAAGAAGAAAACGTCCATTTGGAGCGTAAAGGGCAAAAAGAATAATTCACAGGCGAGCTATACTTGGAGTCAGCTAGATTGCGCAAGAAAGAGGTGTTGCCTTAAATATACAGTTAAGCGAGAAAGAATAGATTGTCAGTTATCTAGAACTGCAGGCCAAATATCACGTCAGTGTCCTTTATTATAATGTACCGGGTGCCAATATCAATTCCTATTCCTACACTTGACCTAAAATTTAGAGAAATCATTTTCTCTTACTTTTATTTCTCCTTCTCTGTCTATATGAATGACGACTCCATTAGAGAGAGGAAGAGAGACTCTAAGATCAGAGGAAGTGTTATTGAAACGAGATCAAGAAGATGATGTTGCTGGTGTTTACTTAACAGATCCATCTTTGTTGGGTTGGATTTGTAGAATAAGTTATTTCCGCTGAGAGAATCAGAGAATTACTGACGAAATTGAGAGGGGTTTCGAGTTTGGTTGCAGATGGTGATGATTTAAGTTGATAATTTGAGTTATTATAGAAGATGTGTATGAGACAGATTAGGGTTTGGTGTGATTCGATTTTACAGAGAGATTGGGGTTGAGTGCTTCAACTACTGACGAAGCTAAGATGGTGGTTTGTTAGAGATGGGTTTTATTCTGAATCTGAGAAGATGGGTTTGCTATGAACCGAGATTTGAAGGGGTATGGAGAAGATGAATTTAATATTGGTGTTGCAGTAGAAGCAACAAGGAGGAGATTCAGAAACCACTGACAAGGGTTTATACTTGATAAAGCGAAGTAGCTGAGAGTGATTGAGCTGTGTATGAATGATTGTGACTGAAGCTTGTAGAGAAAGAAGAAGAGATAAATGATGCTTTGCCTTGTGTTGGTAAATTACAGGATTGAAGTTCTGGTGATGTTGAGAGTGATGGTGAACTGATTAGAAAGGGAAATGCAGGTGATGAATTATTGAAGCTGCAGTTCAAGGTGCTGCTACTCAGCTGATGTTGTGCAGCTGTGATATTGGCTAAGTTTGTAGGAGTTCCAGGGTTTTGATTGTATATGAGAATTGCAGGTTCGAGATGGATGGAATATGCGGTGATGCAACTTAAATGATACCTCAATTAGTGATGCAGGTAGTATTGTTGTCCAGCTTCTCAACTGCAATGAATGTACGCAGGTGGTATGACTGAGATGGAGAATGGGAGATGAAGTGCAGAATGGTTTGTGGAGCATCCGCAAATGGAAGTGATGATCAAGATGGTTTAGAACAGTTTGAAGGAATTGCTTGTATTCTTGCAAATTATTGTATATTACACTTGTTTTCTTTTATTTATCTTTCATTAGGTGAATCATCAAAAAAGAAGTGAATTTGCACTTAATTGTGCAATAAAAGAAGCTAGATACAAGTGGATAAGGGGGCCAAATACCAAGAGAAACTCGTTCAAACCTAAGAGATCTTGTCATCGTCGTAGAGATGAAGAAAAAACGAAGTCAGCGGCGAAAAGTACGGAGTCATTATGAGTTCATACGAAGACGTTATGAGCAAAACAAGAGTTTGATAGGCTAAAAGGGCAAAATGATCATTTCCATGTAGTTGTTATTCGGACTCTATCAAATGTTAAGGGGCTACAATTCGTTACACCTCCTCCTCACGCACCAGAGATCAGAGATTGGAGTTTGAAACATTATCAAATTGGATTGTTTGGATTTACTAGGGCATATGCTATTCGGACCCTAAAACTGGATAGGGGGAAACCATGTCCATTTCGTTTATCACGACCAGGAAAAAGTCATTCATGGGTCATCGCTATTTGAATTGTTATTATAGAGGGAATTAATTTCCCCTGCTTGATAAAGACGAGGAATACAAGAGGAACCCGTTACTTGTGGGAGGGGGACGGATGGATTCATCCTTACTCATGAGAAAGTTTGCATTTTTGCTGAAGACACGAGGTGAAGTGGTGGGAGTTAATTAATTTGGTAGTGGATTTGTATGTAGGGGTCCAGTAATCACTAGATGACCGATGTCACGGTGGGACGGCCGACCTACCGAAAAAATTGGCGCAAAATTAAATTTTATATAATGGCTATGCAGTCAGTTTTCGAAAATTGTGTTAAAAATGGAAATATCATTTTTCCTAAAATGGAGAGAGCACGTCGTTTTATTAGTTGCAACGGAAAATTAAATAATGCCTAAACCAAAATATGCATGCATGATATGTTATGCATCCTTAGTGGTGGTTTGCATAATGGTTATGCATTCAATTTTCAAAAATTATGCCTAAAAGGATAAACACCTCCGATTTTTTCGTAAAAACTCTAAATTTGATATTGTTGTTTGTACTCATTGCGTAGATTTCTTTAAAAGATTTCTAACGAGATAAAATTCGTAAAATTCCGAGACACGTATTTTTAGATATGTTATGTTAAAGTTTGCTTTCCAATTATACCCTAAATAGATAGATACATAAGGGGTTATAGTAATTAGAATAAAAAGGAGGGGTATTGGCGTCATTTCAAATGGGGCACCAAACAAAATCCAATCTTTTTGATTCAATTTGGAAAAAAAGTCACGAGTCATGTAGGAGCAGAATCTCGCAACAACAACGCTCTTACAAGGATTTCTGCCATACATGGCAAGTGTCACAGATTGATTACCAAAACGACGCAACAAAGGACGGAAGATAAAACATGAAGAAAGACGTGAAGATTTTATAGAGAAAGCTCGCAAGAAATGTAGCAAGAGAAATCTTGCGAGGTATTACAGAAACCTGCGAGAAATGACAATGATGTTGCTGCGATATTACCGCAAGAGTTCAGATCCGAAATTAGGGGTAATGTGAGCTGTCAATGAGTTGTCTATGAGCTGTCATCCACAATGTAAATACCTATATAAAGAAGAGAGCAGGAGAGAGAAAGGGGAGATAATTTTTAGGAAGAGAGAGAAAGATATTTTGGAGAGAGTTTTTGGAGAGAGAAAATATATTTTCTTTATCATCTTCTTCCCCAAAACTAGATCTAGAATTCTTCCAAGAACTCCATTAATGGAGATTGTAGATGTAAATTAATGTGGTTACAAATTATTATAGTGAAGATCCGTGGATGTAGATCACATTGATCGAACCACGTAAAAATCTTGGTGTTTATTTATAATTTTAGTATTTTTATTACCATTTTTATTTTTAGATCTAGGAATTGTTATCAAGATTTGATAAGGGGTATGTTGTAGGAAATCCTGCAATTACATTTTGGCGCTAGAAACACTACCTGCTATTTGATAGGTTGAAGAAGATTCAAAGAAATTAGTTATCGGAAGAGTTATACATCACTGGATCTAAAAACTTTGAGAAGAAAAGTGGAAGTTTCAATGGAGAAATTATTAAGGAAAATGAAAAAGAAAGAGATACAGAAGCTAAACAAGAGCAGATTCGAAGAAATCTTTAAATGAAATGGAACGGCATCAATTCACCGCTCAAACAGGACAAATTTTCTTTTATCTCTTTAATTATATATTCATAATATATAGAACTGGAAGATTTGGCATTTTAAACTATTAATCTTTATTTTTTTACAAAAATTGATGTTTAGTTGATATTTTGAATTAACTAGAGTTTTGATCATAAATTTACATCCATAAACCATGAATTTAGTCATAAATTTGATCGTATAAACAACTAATGTGAACATAATTTTATACTAGTGAAATTTCTCTTTTGCGATACGATGAAATGAACATTCCAACGGAGGGGAAAGCACAAAGGACAAAAACAGCACAGTGGATAAAGGAAGAAGATTAATGATTTACTCCCCAACAATTCAGCTTGCGAGATTTACCGTAACAACAGAAGCCATCATCAATGAAGGAAGAATAAATTATTCAAACCTTATTTCACCCAACGCAATTAACTATTTAAAAATGAGGGATGTCACCAAGATTAATTGCGCTTTGCTATCATTTTTTTTATGCGCTACTACAGATTCATGTATGTTGATGAAGTTAGCCTTCGAAGACGCGATGATGGAGGTTGATCACATTGTATCAAGCAATAGATAAAAGAACCAAACACAATGACCCCAACCATAGTGGAAGCTTTGCCTCACGACGTATATGATTGATCAGAATGTATAGCAAGGAACGAAGATGAGAGCATCAATAGCCACGAATAAAGGAAAGGAAAGAAAAAGACCTAGGAAGGTATGATGCGTCAAGAACAAGCCCAAAGTTCAATTCGCATGAATATTTTAACTAAAGTCAATAGGGAAGAAATCAGCGAAGAACCACGAATAATGGGAAAAGTTATTAAGCTGCGAAAAAGTTGCGAAGCATAAGAAGTTAGGAATTTATTAAGCCACGGACTTCCAACACAGAAGAATATCAACACTAATCCAACCAAAACTAGTACCAAGCTTCACGATTAACTCATAGTACGTGGAGATTCATGAAAATTAACGGAAAGATAAGGGGAGGGTACGTTAAGAAGCATAAAGGTAAGAGATCGTAAGAATGCAAGGGAGAAAACAGAAACGCAGAGATGGAGAAAGAATATTGGACTTTGACGCAGGCAAAGCCATAGGAAAAGACGCAGGAAAATACGTAGACAAAGACGCAGAAATATAGAGTAAATGATGTAAATAGCGAGAGGAGATGATAAGTTTTGCGAATCAAACTACCTCAACACAAAAGCAAGCTAAAACAGATGGTTAAGAGGCATGAAGGAAAGCGGCAGGACGCAGGATTGATTCTTGACTTTCACAACTTATTTTTGATACACAATATTTTTTCATAAATTTTCATTACTTCAGGAGTGAATCTAACCAACTGACATAAACAAGACGCAGCACAGATGGTCACAAGAAAGGCTAGGGAGATAAGCGTCGCGGGCTCGAGTCCCTCTCCCCGCAGAAATTTTTTCTATTTCCCGCAGAATTTTCTCCTCCTGCCGCAGACTTTTTTCTTTATTCGCAGACACATACAACAAGAACAAACAAGTATAGATGGTTCAGGGAGTAGCCAACAATCTTGAAGAAGCAAGATCAAATCCCATCTTCTGCGTCATTATTTTGCATCCTTTTGAAATTTACATTTTTACAAAGAATTTCATTGTTTCGCAGAACATTAATTACTTCGCAAGGGAAACCAAGTACAATTGATAAGGAGCAGGACAATTCAAGGAGCAAATTAAGGATTCAAGTTTCACTTTTCACACTTCTTTTTGCTGCATGACACTTATACAATTCGAAGCATTTATTCACCTCCTTGACTACAACTGTGACCAACTCCTTGACTCAAAAGAGACAACAACAAGCTGCAAAAGATAAGTACCATTTCCTTGAATATTTTATCTGTGATTTTTGCGAGAAAGATTTTTGATTTTATCAAAAGCGATATATAATCGCAAGATTTCTAAAATTTCTAAGATTTCAAAACATTTCAAAGATTTTTTAGATTGCGATATAATTGCAAGATTCAGAAAAAGAATTCATCGCAAAAATTTAAAGATCTCAATTTTTTTTCAAAGATTTCAAAGTTACAAAAAACAGAGAAGATTAAATTTATATATTTCTATAGAACATTTTTGATTTAAAGACGCGATATAATCGCAAGGTTTCAAAGAGGATTTCTAAGATTTTAAAATATTTTACAAAGAATTTAATTCAAAAATGATATTATGAGAATGAAAGAAGAAATGACAGAAATGAAAGAAAGAAAGAATGAATGAATGAAGAAATGCGAAATTATCGCAAGAAACGCGAATAAAATTTCGCAAGAGAGAAATGCAATTGCATAAGATTGCGGAATTATCGCAAGAAATGAAAGAATAAAGAAATGCGAAATTATCGCAAAAAACGCGAATAAAATTTCGCAAGAGAGAAATTCAAATGCATAAGACGGGCGCAAATCGCCTAAAAAAATATAAGAATGGGACGAACCTTTATGGCGTACAACTTAGTTCGCGTATTCTATTCCGTAAGAGGCAATGTCCTTAAAGCGCGTCATAAGGGGGGTATCTCTTTGCATGACTATGGGAAAGGCTATACTGCTGCTGGAACCTAGTCATGGAGATTTGGGATTATAGAAAATCCATCCGGGAGAGATAACTTGGATTCCCAACTATATAAGGTTATACCCTGGTTGGGCGCCCGAGAGTTTCTCCTAAGGAATGCAAAGTATGATCAAGGCGCCGAGGTACACGGTTGAGCTGTGGGTGCCCGGGACGGATGAACCTACCCTGGCCATCCATGGCAAGTCTTGGCTTACGATGTGTTCGGCCCGAAGAAAACCCCACTAGGGTGTAGTCTCGTAACTATAAGCCATATAGGCATAAAGGATAAGAGGCTACGAAAACAACTGGTTGTTTCTAGAACCGGATGGGAGGAGCTAGTCTTGTATGGCAGAAGTACGTCTCCTTGAAGGGGCAACCAGGGGGAGAGATAAGGGCGATACCCTCCATTAGGGAGCTGTGTATCAAAAAAGACGGCAATGTCATGGGACTTTATATTCGCAAGAATATTTAGGCCCGTCATATTGTCGCGTGACACAGACAGCAATGTCATGGGACTTTGTATTCGCAAGAATATTTAGGCCCGTCATATTGCCGCATGACAGGCCAAAAAGCCTAAAAAGAAATGTTAAGATGAGATCAATGGGTTTTTGCGATAAGAACAAAATATGAGATAAATGAAATCAATGATAAGAGGATATAAATCGCAAAGACGCCAATGTCATAAGTCTTAAAAACCAAAGAGAGATTAATCTCACAAGATGGCTTAGACTTATCATATTATCGCAGAGATCAAAATAAATGATAAGACAAGATCAATGGATTATTACATGTAAAAGTAAGAATGTCCTGTGATCTTGTCGTACAAAAGTGGCATAATAAGACCTTTAACTAGGAAGGCGAAATAAGACCACAAGATAGGTTATACCTACAAGCGTATAACAGATTGCTAACGAATTTATGTTAGTCTTATTTCATTTATCATATTGCAGATCAATAACAAGAGGCAAGTATGGGAATGCATAGAACGGTAATGTTGTTATTCATCATTATATGATAAATTCTTCATCATTATATGATAAATTCATGAAAGATAGTCAAAGATTGATACTTATATTAACCATATTGCAAAAAGAGATTTGTTTCTTTGTTTCTTAATAATACGCAGATAGAAGCAAAAATAATTTATATATTGAAAAATACCAAAAGTTGATGAAATTCGCAGAAAATTTCAATATGTTGCAGAAAAGAACCGCAAAGAATAAAGAGCCACAAAGAAGAAAGAGAGAAATTCGCAGGAAATTATAATTTGTCGCAGAAAATAGTCGCAAAAAAAAGAAGAGAGAAGTACACAAGTTTTAAAAAAAGAAGATCCAAAAGAGAAAATAAGACCACTAGAGAGAACGCAAATAAACTTGCGAAGATGATTACATTGCAGGAATAAACAGTGGAGAAAATAACAATGAAATACAATGAGCTAGAAAAATGAGGCACAAGACAATGAACCTGCGAGAATAAAGAGGGATGCATTCACTAGAGAAAAATACAAAGAAATGGAGAATGGAGGCAATTTAAAGCTACATCACTTTTACCGCGGCGAAATGAGATAAGTAACACAAACATTAGCTGTACATTGCAATAGATAAGCATTCTCATCATACAAGCATCATACTCGCATTATAAAAGCATTGCATAAGCATTTCATGGCATAAGCATCGCATACAGATTTCATAACATAATCATTACATAAACATTATATTCACACAAGTATTTTACAAAATTTTACAGAATAATACCTTGAAATTTCCCAGGACTATTCATATTTTGATCCATTATTCGCAGCACTATTCACACCACTATTTGTGGCACTTTTCACAGAACTATTTGTGACACTATTCATAATTCGCGATACTATTTGTGTTACTATTTATAATTCCCAACACTATTTGTGGCATTATTCACAGAACTATTTGCGACACTATTCGCAGGATTATTCATAATTCGCAGTACTATTTGAGCACTATTCATAATTCGCAGAAATGTTCAGAAAATCGCAGAAATATTTAAAAATTAGCAGGGTTATTCATAATCACGCAGACTCATTCATAAATTCGCAAATTTACCCAGAATTTCGCAGGAATTGTGATTATTTCGCAGAATGTGATTATTTTCTTAAAGTGATTATCACTTGAGGCAGAGGCAAGATAAGAATAAAGAGGCAATTTAATCATTCAACATTTTCTCATGGATTCTCCTTCATAGATAAAGAACAGAGGCAACTATGGATTACCAAGGAAATATTTTATGTTCTTCATCTTCTCAGCAAGAATCATTTCCAAAATGGGCAAGAATTCTCACCAAAAATGAAGAAATAATTTCGCATGAATAGAGGCAATATTTCTTATTCAAGGACAGATACTTCTTATATTTCGAGGATTGAGTACTTCTTCTACTTCTTCTGAGATACTTCATACTTCTTATACTTCTTCAAGGATACTTCATACTTCATACTTCGCAAGATGATACTCCTAATTTCTTCTCAAAGTTTCAGAACTTCGCAAAAGAATAGAGGCAAGTATATACTTTTTAAGTTTGGTATTCTTTCGCTCGTTCCTTCATGAACCAAGATCAAAGACTGCTATAACAACGGATTTTTTCTTAAAATTTCTCTTCAAGCAATATTCAAGAAAAAAGAGGCAAAATGTAGGAGCAGAATCTCGCAACAACAACGCTCTTACAAGGATTTCTGCCATACATGGCAAGTGTCACAGATTGATTTCCAAAACGACGCAACAAAGGACGGAAGATAAAACATAAAGAAAGACGTGAAGATTTTATAGAGAAAGCTCGCAAGAAATGTAGCAAGATAAATCCTGCGAGGTATTATAGAAACCTGCGAGAAATGACAATGATGTTGCTGCGATATTACCGCAAGAGTTCAGATCCGAAATTAGGGGAAATGTGAGCTGTCAATGAGTTGTCTATGAGCTGTCATCCACAATGTAAATACCTATATAAAGAAGAGAGCAGGAGAGAGAAAGGGGAGATAATTTTTAGGAAGAGAGAGAAAGATATTTTGGAGAGAGAAAATGTATTTTCTTTATCATTTTCTTCCCCAAAATTAGATCTAGAATTCTTCCAAGAACTCCATTAATGGAGATTGTAGATGTAAATTAATGTGGTTACAAATTATTATAGTGAAGATCCGTGGATGTAGATCACATTGATCGAACCACGTAAAAATCTTGGTGTTTATTTATAATTTTAGTATTTTTATTACCATTTTTATATTTAGATCTAGGAATTGTTATCAAGATTTGATAAGGGGTGTGTTGTAGGAAATCCTGCAATTTCAAGTCATATTGACATAAGTCACCATATATAAAGTTCTCACTCGCTTCACTCGGTCGGCCTAATTACCCTTCTTTGGATTTAAAGTTTAAAACGGTGTAGAAGAAGTGAAGTCTTGATGCTCCATGGTCGGACAAGGAAATAATAAATGAGACCCTTTACAAATTGGTTATGAAGCAAAATGGGGAATACACCAGATGGGAAGAGAAATTATTTCTCTTGTTTACAATTGCATGGTATTGAAACAGGTGGGACCCATATCATATGGGAATGTTAGTAACAGTATGGAAAAGTCTGAGGGTGGACCAAATTGGTGTACCAATTTTCTGCACCGTTAGATTAAGATATTAGGGTCCCATTAGTGATTTAAAAAACCCACTCCTATAGATCCTGTGGTGGAGGGGTTGCCACTTCATGGTCCACCCTTGGTACACCACCCATTGGTCCGCCCCTAGACGCTCCGTAACAGTATGAAACTCTGTAGAGAGTAGTTTTTGGCGCGTACACAGAGTGATAAGACGTGTTGTGGGGACGGTTTAAGCAGCTTTTGGAGGAGAATGCGGATGGCAGCAAAAGTTAGTCAGGATATAGATATCAGAAATGCTACACACACCGAAGGTGTGTACTTCGGTGTGCATCACAAGGAGATCTAAGGGCTGCTAGGGACACCCTGGGGTTATTAACAGGGGGTGGGCCAAAAAGGTGGAGCCCATCTCTTTTCCTCTCTCACACTCTCTCACTGCTGTGTACACCGCACGGTGTATAAAGCATTTTTGTATAGATATCCGATAATTTTATCTTTTGTCGGAAAGGGGTAATGCAGTACATCACGGTGCATTGAAGCTTGATGGATCGACGGTGATGAAGAAAAGTCAGTGGCTTCATGGGTCCCACTGAAGACTGAACGAATCATAAATGGTGCTCCCTCGTTTAAAATATTACGGGCTACACCGGATCAGCATCACTTGTTTTCTGATCAATTATTTGTTTGGAAATGCGGCGGTGATTCTGTTGTATAAATAGGGGTCCAATACGAGAGACCAAAACACTTCTTCTTTTACTCATTTTCGTTTGTAGCGAGAAAGTTAGAAACAGAGAGAGCAGGAGACATTCTAGGGTGGAGTTTGCGACTTGGTTTGCAAATTTTATTCTAAATGTTTCTCTTTTATTTAATTATTGAAAACTCCATTGCTATGTTTAGCTAAATTTCTTATCGATTAGGAGTGATTTCAAACTCCATAACAATGAAACATTATTTTTTTTAACCACATTTATTTCAAGTTTTATTTTATTGTTGATTATTTTTATTGTTTTTATTTATTATCTAAGAATACTGAGTGGTTATTTAAAGTGATCAATTAAATTAACCAATCAATATTTCTTCTACTAGTTTAGGGTTGTGTGATACGTGTAATTGTCACATCAACTCTTTACACAAGTAGTAAATCGCAAGAGCTGACAGAGGGATTTTGTTAAGAAATTGTGTGTAAAGATAAAATTAGTAAGTAGGCCGAGCCTATGCGTCTGATGCTAGGATCAACCTGATTCACAGAGTGTAAAGCATTCGACTAATTTACACCTTGAGAGCTTATTCTTGGTGGGTTGGTTGGATATAGTCTAGTAGTCGAGCGCTTCTGTATCCAGTGACAGTAGGAATCCGGGGGATAGCATAGCTTATTGCTATTCTACGATTGATAAGAATATAAGTTAAACAAGAAATGAATTTGTATTTAATTAAGCTTCGGTTCAGAGACGACGAAGAATTCCCTAATCATCTTTCTTATTATTATTTACATCTAAGTACTGTTATTTTATTTTATTAGTTACTTTAAATTGAAATCTAAAAACCCCTTTTTTCGGTTACTTTTAACAACTAAAAACTCCCTGCTCTTCGTGGGAACGAACTTCTTGCCATTATATTACCAGTTAATTATGTGGAAAGAAGTTAATCAATTTGTTGTGTAAACGAAGCGCATCAATTTTTGGCGCCGCTGCCGGGGAGCAGTCGGTAGCTTTTAGTTGTTTTACTTTCTTTTAGTAATTTTATTTAGTACTTTTGTTTTTAGAGTTTTCTTTAATTTATTTTTCTTTTAGTTTTAGTTGTTATTCCCTAATTTATTTTCTATTAATATTTATTTAAATTTAACTTATAGATAATAGTAACGAAGAGATAGAGTCTCCGACGATTTTTGGGCGGTTTTTTTTCCTGGTGACTGAAAACCAGAAATTGATCTTCCTCTTTCACCGTGAGTTCAACCAGATCATCTTACTCACCCTTTTCCTCGTTATTGTTTTTCATTAATGCAATTTTACAGGCATAGTTTTTCGAGGGTTTCTGTTTCAGTTTCCAACGGTTACAGTTTCTTCTTTTTCAAAAAGCTATGCCTAGGACGAGAAGACGACCATCATCTTCTTCTCGAACCCTAGTTCCTAACGTTTCAGATACAAAGGGTTCGACACAATCCCCTCCACCATCCCAGACTCCTTCCATCTCATCTTCACAAGGGGATAAATTCAATTGTCCCTTTACAAACTACGATGGATGCTAGAATAGTACGGGCGGCAGAGGCTATACCAAGAGCGTACTATACCGACACATATCTAATCGACACTTTCGATCTGATGGGGACAAGGAGATTTGTAGGGAGAGGATACGCAACAATGCCTAGTAAAGGTTTCTTGAGGACATGCATATGTGGTTGTGCATTAAATGCTTACGCATTCATGCATGGAAAAAACCATGCACATCCAATATTCACCCTGCAGAGATCATTGCTGGCCCTCTCAACGGAACTTGTACTGATTTTCTCATCCATGGAGTTTTGAAACCCCAAGGCAATGTTGGTGCTTCCATATCCGATGTTATTTCAAGGTAAGACGTCGCCGATGAAGCAGATATTCTCACAATATGCTTTTTCAACGGAAAATCACAACAACAGTAAGTATCCCTCTACCGTACAGATTTTTAGAAAAAACGGGGTTTTTGAATAACTTTCACCATGGTTTGATCCCTAGACCAATTGCCCTCTAGTTGTTTTTTCTTTTAAATAGATAAAACAATAGTCCTAGACTAAAATTTTAAGAGTTTTAGGCTTAAATACCTTGGGTTTTGACTAAAGGGCATGACACTTTGGGTCTACACACTTTTGTGTAAGGGGGGAAGACCTAGACTATGGGAAGGTTATTTTCCCGTACGCGCGTTGCTTCACACCGAAGCACGCACGCCGCCCGGTCAGCTCGGGCGTGGTGTGTGTGTCTACACATTTTTTTAAATGTGAAGAATCATTTTTTGTTTGTCGTGCATGAAGAATCATTTTTAATACTTAAATGAATTTTTCATCATTATGTCTTTCATGAATCATGCCTATTAGTGAAGAAATGAATTATGTCGTGCATGAAGAATAATTTTTAATTCTTAGATGAACTTTTCATAAAGATGTTGCAGTAAAGCATCTTGTTTTGTCGCACATGCAAAAACGACTGTTTTGATGTACTTTCCTCGTGAGGAATCTTCTGTCTCGTGTGCTTCTCATTTACTCGATTTTTGTTGACATCACATTAGTCCTTTTTTATTTGACCGTTCTTTTTTGGTTAAAGAAAAGGGGCCATACACTATAGTTCTTAACTAATAGGTTTCATTTTTTGATTGTTAATAAAATGCATCTTACTCATTTCTCTGCCAGTTAATTAACAAGAGTTGGAGGAAGAATCTTACCTCTTCTATGTGCTCATGCATTTAAGCAAAAGCAAAAGTAGTTTCACGTTTTTCAAACCATTTAAACAAAAGCAAAAGAAAACTACTTTTGCAAAGAATTTTATTCATTGTATTCCACCAGACAAAAGTTTTTTTTTTTGAATACCTGTTTTATATTCTTTTGTCTGGCACGTATGGGAATTAACGGGTCAATTTTTGGTTAAATAAATCTATGAGTTTTTCAGCTCAGTTTAAGTGCGACACAGGAGAGAAGTGAGAGAAACTGTGTGTGCTTGATAAAAATGAAAATTTCAGATCTTGTGAGTTTTGAGTAGCAGAGAGCAGTAGTGAAAATGAACAAACAAAATGAACTTCTTCATGTTTTTGGTTTCCATGTTTTCGAGAGAAAAACAACTTAACATTAACTCCTCTGTTTTTGGTGGAAAAATAGAGTAGGAGAAAAAAACAAGTTTTATTCTTCCATTTTTCTCTATGAGTTTTCTTTTGAGTGAAACAAAGTGGTTTCATTGTGTTGTTTTCACTGCCAAGTTCTAAGGGCGTTATCTTGTATGCTACAATAAGGAATGCTAACGATAGTTGTATTCTGGAGGTAACTCGCTAATGAAGCTATAGCATCTCTCTATTTAGAGGAGTAGCAGGCGATATTGTCTTTAGTTCAGCGTATCATATACGTGCCTCTATCAATTTTTTGCTCTGCATGCTACTCGACGTGATACATCCACCAAGTTGCTGCAAATCAAGCTAAGTATCACTTGTGTTTATTCAATTTATTTTCATTATTGTTGTTACTAACCCAACAATCTAAAGACAATATGTGCTAGTTTAATTTTTTGTAACAATAATAAAGAAAAATATTGTTAACAAATCAAACTACTAAGTTTAATGGAAAGTGTCATTAGGAATTTACATAATCAAAAATTGAATGAATGGTGTTGATACTAATTTTGTAAAAATAAAGATGTTCATATTTTTCTAAAGTGAAAAAATCAAAATTAAAAGTTTTGTATGAGCTGTATAATTTTGGGTTTATCTCTTAACCCAGGACGAAATTTGCTGAATACGTTTAACACAATGATATATACATGTTTGTGGTTAACCCCACCAAATTTCATGATTTTTGGAGTTGTAAAAGTATTTATTAGATATTTTACAAAACCATTATACGTTTCTGAATATTTCTGACGGGCAGGAAAAACTCTGCTGAAAAAATTATTTTTCTGGTATAACTATGAGTTTTTGAAAATGTTGATCTAAATAAGATATTTAGTTCTGGATCTTATATTTAAACGCCCTTTTGATTCATCTAATTTGGATATGCGGTTTGAAAGATAAGGTATTTGGAAAATTGTCGTGCATGTCTGTCCAGAAAATGTGTAATGTGTGTAATCTCTTGATTATGTCTAGCAACAATTGATTAGTGATGTGATATCACTTTGGGAATATCATGGGAACCTGTAGTAATGATTAATTAGAGGATATTTAGTTGAAATTTAATTCTCATGATAACTTAAGCATGTAGCTAGCAACCTATTCCTATGACAAGAGCAATAATCATTTGTAGAGGTAAAATTGTATTACTTTGTCAAGGAATAATATGATTTTGATCAATTCTATATGAAATTTGTTTATGTTCAAATTCACTTGGATCATATATGTTTTTTGTAACATCAATTTGCATAAATCACATGTTGGTTAATAAATGTGATACAACAAGAAAATTGTGTGTTTAAATCGATTTGTGAATACACAAAGCATTTGGTTTTAATTACCAATATTTTGTGACCTACTAATGATTGATTGAATCTAATGTTGAGGTACAATAATTTGATCCAACAAGAAAGTTGGTTAATGTTCGGGATGCTAGAATGCGAGCTTCAGAAGAAGTGTGTGAGTCTTCTACCAAGAGCACCAAGGTATGAATGCATTTCTTTGAGAAACTCAACTATCAAAACAGTTGAAGGAAAATAGGTAAAATGGTTTCAGGTATGGAAACTTTCGTTCTCCACATGTGAATTATGCTTTAAATATAATTTCCAATAGTTATCTACTTTACTATTAGATATGATATTTGGAAATACGTTCATGTAATGCTTTGAACTCTTAGCATAAGAGAACATGAGGAATTAATAGATAAAGTGAAACTTGTATGCTATTAATTGATAATGAATACATGAACATGTTAAATCATAATTTGAGTATGCGGCGTGTATTAAATGACACAAAATCGCAGCATGTTGAGAAATCCTGATAATTGTAAGGGTGTAAAATAAAAATATTTTTTTTTAATCTCTCAAAAATATTGTGCAAGGTGCATAACCTATTTTTGTGTTCTTGACCTGTATACCTAAAATGTGGGGGCTGTATTGGCTATTTCGTCTCCCAAGCAAGTCAAAATTTTGACCTAAGATTATGGATTTTGTATTACTAACCTATCCTAAGCATGCTAGTGCATATAGGTTAATGGTCATAAGATTTGACATCGATAACATTGGTATGAACACAGTAGCGCAATCAAGAGATGATTTGGTTTTTGATCATATAATTATTTTGAGGATTGGACCTCGAAAAAAGGATCCATGACAATTTCGCATATGTTCCTTCGACTAGTCAACCTCGTCTCATGTTGAGACTGGACATAGTAGAAGTAAGAGAGTTAGAACTTAGATAAGTTTTAGCCTCGTCTATGTGACCTTTATGGTAGAGTTTGGACACTGAACCCACATGGAAGTTATATGTTCTTCTGAATAGTGTACAAAAGGAAACCTTGGTACAAATGAAACTGTAGAGAAATACCTAGTATGGTTATGGGTTATAACCAAAAATTAAGGAATAAATTTCTTTGACATATTTTCACCTGTCACTAGAATCACTTCTGTTAAGATGATGATTAATATTGCTTTTATTCATGATTTGAATATATACATCAGATGGATGTTAAGACTGCAATTTTAAATGGTGAATTATATGTAGAAATTTAAACGTACCAATTAAAAGGTTTTTTGTTGTAAGAACAAAGTATGCGAATTGATTAAATTTCTGTATGGTTTGAAACAAGAACCGAAATGAAGGCATGAGAATTTGATCATGTAATGATATCTAGTGGCTTAAGATTAATAAATCTAATTAATGTGTTTACATTAAATATGAGGATGATGTTTATGTTACTATGTGCCTGTATGTTGATGATATGCTCATATTAGGCAGTAACATTGATTTTATTAATACCACTAAAAGCATACTAAATGAGAATATTGACATGAAAGACTTAAGCCCTACCGATGTAGTCTTAGGGATGAAAATCAGAGAGACGTCTGATGAATATAGTCTTAGTAAATTTCATTATGCTGAAACCATATTAAAGAAATTTAATCACGATGTGGCTGAATCTTCTTCTACTCCTTGTGAACCCACTCAAGGGTGACAGTGTTTCTCGAATTTTGAGAATTCTTGAGTAATTAGAAATCTTATGTAAATTGATTAATTGTATAAGAACTGGTATTGCTTACATTGTGAGTATGTTGAGCAGGTACACTTGCATCCCTGGGCAGGATCACATGAATTCTATCAACAGAGTTTTGTGCTACTTGAGAGTAACTCCAGACTTTTGCTTAAGTTTTGGGAAGAATCCTGCTGCGACAGAAGGGTGCTGTGATGCCAACTGGATGTAGGACTCAGATGAGTCAAAATCCAATAGTGGGTACATTTTCATACTTGGAGGTGCGTCTGTGTCATGGAAGTCTTCCAAACAGACAAGTATAGCTCGATCCACTATGGAGTCGGAGTTTATAGCCTTGGAGAAAGCTGGAGAGGAAGCTGAATGGATACGATGTTTCCTGGGAGGAATTCCTCTCTGGCCCAAGCATGTGTCTTCAATCGCAATCCATTGGGACAGTCAAGCTGCTATTGGTTGCGCAAGGAACAGTGTATACAACTTAAAGTCTATACATCTACAAAGAAGACACGAGACGGTAAAACAACTACTCTCTACTGGTATTATTTCACTTGACTTTGTAAAGTCTAAGGATAATATTGCAGATCCTTTGACGAAAGGTTTATCTAGAGAGGTAGTTAAATTTACATCGAGGAGGATGGGACTTAAGCTCATAGAATAAATCACCATGAAGGATACTCAACCTTGTGATTGGATCAAATCCAAGATCAAGGTTCAATGAGACAACTAATTTATGATGATATTTTAAAGCACTATCTTTGTCCCTCCCTATGGTGTAACAGTGTGATAGTGCTGCCTGCAGAATTTTAGGATGATCTTTTGAGATCTTAATGGGTTCCATGGCTTTGATTAAAGCGGGGTGTGGCAGGACACTCTTTATGGACTCACCTTTGTGGATGTTGGAAGTGGGGCCGCTTCCTATGATAATTTGAGCTGATTCTCTAGAGACATTCATTAAGTCCGGAATTTTTCCCACGGCCAAAACGGGCACAACCGCAAGATCTTGGCAACTTTCGGTGGGGACATCAAGTGTGGTTGTTATTTCTGAATTGCATTCACTGTTGGCGGTTCAAGACATTGTGTTCACCGTTACAACAAGCATTTCTGGTAACCTCTCACTAAGCTAAGGTTCAATCTTTGGGACACCTTAGCCTATTATTGATGCCTTCTGTTTTCTCGCGTTTTTCCGATATGTTTTATCAATTCATGTGGGGGATTGTTAGAAAAAACGGGGTTTTTGAATAACTTGCACCATGGTTTGATCCCTAGACCAATTGCCCTCTAGTTGTTTTTTCTTTTAAATAGATAAAACAATAGTCCTAGACTAAAATTTTAAGAGTTTTAGGCTTAAATACCTTGGGTTTTGACTAAAGGGCATGACACTTTGGGTCTACACACTTTTGTGTAAGGGGGGAAGACCTAGACTATGGGAAGGTTATTTTCCCGTACGCGCGTTGCTTCACACCGAAGCACGCACGCCGCCCGGTCGGCTCGGGCGTGGTGTGTGTGTGTACACATTTTTTTTAATGTGAAGAATCATTTTTTGTTTGTCGTGCATGAAGAATCATTTTTAATACTTAAATGAATTTTTCATCATTATGTCTTTCATGAATCATGCCTATTAGTGAAGAAATGAATTATGTCGTGCATGAAGAATAATTTTTAATTCTTAGATGAACTTTTCATAAAGATGTTGCAGTAAAGCATCTTGTTTTGTCGCACATGCAAAAACGACTGTTTTGATGTACTTTCCTCGTGAGGAATCTTCTGTCTCGTGTGCTTCTCATTTAATCGGTTTTTGTTGACAATACATTAGTCCTTTTTTATTTGACCGTTCTTTTTTGGTTAAAGAAAAGGGGCCATACACTATAGTTCTTAACTAATAGGTTTCATTTTTTGATTGTTAATAAAATGCATCTTACTCATTTCTCTGCCAGTTAATTAACAAGAGTTGGAGGAAGAATCTTACCTCTTCTATGTGCGTATGCATTTAAGCAAAAGCAAAAGTAGTTTCACGTTTTTCAAACCATTTAAACAAAAGCAAAAGAAAACTACTTTTGCAAAGAATTTTATTCATTGTATTCCACCAGACAAAAGTTTTTTTTTTTGAATTCTTGTTTTATATTATTTTGTCTGGCACGTATGGGAATTAACGGGTCAATTTTTGGTTAAATAAATCTATGAGTTTTTCATCTCAGTTTAAGTGCGACACAGGAGAGAAGTGAGAGAAACTGTGTGTGCTTGATAAAAATGAAAATTTCAGATCTTGTGAGTTTTGAGTAGCAGAGAGCAGTAGTGAAAATGAACAAACAAAATGAACTTCTTCATGTTTTTGGTTTCCATGTTTTCGAGAGAAAAACAACTTAACATTAACTCCTCTTTTTTTGGTGGAAAAATAGAGTAGGAGAAAAAAACAAGTTTTATTCTTCCATTTTTCTCTATGAGTTTTCTTTTGAGTGAAACAAAGTGGTTTCACTGTGTTGTTTTCACTGCCAAGTTCTAAGGGCGTTATCTTGTATGCTACAAGAAGGAATGCTAACGATAGTTTTATTCTGGAGGAAACTCGTTAATGAAGCTATATCATCTCTCTATTTAGAGGAGTAGCAGGCGATATTGTCTTTAGTTCAGCGTATCATATACGTGCCTCTATCAATTTTTTGCTATGCATGCTACTCGACGTGATACATCCACCAAGTTGCTGCAAATCAAGCTAAGTATCACTTGTGTTTATTCAATTTATTTTCATTATTGTTGTTACTAACCCAACACAGATTACACTTTTTTAGAACCCTTAAAACTGCTCTAGACGATGTTATTTCCAAACCATCGAACCTGGATGTGTGGTTGAAACGTTTTCTTTTACCAGACTAAATGTGCAGCTGAGGAACATTCAGGGACCCGCAAGAAACTGCAGACTGCATTTATTAACCAGGCACTGGTGAAATGGAACGAACCACATGGGTGTTATCAATTGGCACAAAAGATTCTTGATCTGTCTAATCCAAAACCCAGACCCAATTCTTCCGCCAAGAAGTCGAAGAAAGACTTCAACATCGAGGCTTGTAGGCGAAAAATTGGCTATGGTCATTACTCCGCAGCCATACGTATCCTCTCCTATAATGGAGTTGAACCCTCAACTCCTGACACCCTGCACAAGATACAACTTCAACATCCATATGCTCGTCCTCCTATGATCCCTGCAGAGCGTATCTCAGCTGAAGCACTTGCAGTCAATACCACGTCTGTTATATCCGCTATTAAAAGCTTCCCTAAAGAAACTTCGTGCGGTAGGGACGGCTTAAGAGAGCAACATTTACTCGATTCCATGAGTGGACCGGCTGCAGCCATTGCAGATGAACTTCTATATTTCATTGCTCGAGTTGTGAACTTGTGGATGGATGGAAAATGCCCGTCTGTGCTTGGAAAATATGTTTCTAGTGTAACATTGACGCCACTGATGAAACCAGGAGGGGGATTAATTCTGATTGCTGTAGGAACCATTTGGCGCAGGTTGTGCTCAAAACTTGCAGCCTGCTCAGTTTGTAAAGATATGGCAGCATACCTGGGTTCTTACCAGTCCGGGGTGGGAATACCCTATGGAGGGGAAATCATCATACACGCATCTAACAGGCTACTAGAGCTCAAAGGTAATGACCCTAGTATGACAATGTTCCTAATCGATTTCTCCAACGCTTTCAACATGGTCGACATGTCAACTATCATTAGGGAAGTCAGAGCTTGTTGTCCCAGCATCTCGAAGTGGGTTGAATTCTGTTATTCATCTCCAGCTAAGCTCTAATACAACGATTCTACGTTGTCTTCAGCATAAGGGGTCCAATAGGGCGATCCCCTTGGCCCTCTACTGTTTGCTCTAGCACTACAACCCATTGATGAAATGATTGATACGCAATTCTCTCTAGCCTTCCATGCCTGGTATATAGAGGATGGCATAATAACAGGGGACACATTGGAGGTATCTAAAGCAGTGAGTATTCTACGCGCTGAAGGACCACGCAGATGCCTGCATCTGAACTTGTCCAAAACCGAGCTGTTCTGGCCATCTTACGATCCCAAAAGAGATGATATTAATGTCTTCCCTGCCCAGCTTAGTGCATAAACTTCGGGAGTGAAACTGTTAGGAGGTCCTGTCAGTCTCGACCTGCAATTTTTCCGAGATATGGTTCAGTGTAGGGTCGATAAAATACTGCAGTTGTAGTTGCAGAATAACCTACAACTACACCCTCAGTAGAATTAGTAAAAACTCAAGAAAATCTTGATGATGAATAACAATTTTCTTATTAATGTTATCAATTGATTACAAAGAAGTATCTAAATGGAACAAGAATAGTTACAACTTTCTCTATTCTCTTTCCTAAGATATTTTCTAACACTTACTAAAAGAACCTCTCGAATTTTACATTTGAACTCCTATTTATAGTAAAACTTATACAGCTGTATGTGATTTGCAAAGTATCGTAATTCATACTCGCGTAATTATTCCATCCTCGTAAAACTTCATATTTCTCCGCGCTACTTCTATCATCGTATCATTTTATAACTCTTTTCTCCTTTATTTACTACGATACTCGTGAACTATTATCTTGCGATATTCAGTACCTGCATCTTGCCTCTTCTCATGTCAATTCTACGAAGAAGAAATGTCATGAGAATCCCTATTCTCGTAAATTTAGTGTAGTTATTACCACCCATCAAGTTCGCAACACGTCTTTTTACTTTTCCCTTATCTTTTTGACATGTTTCTTCGTAACCGTTCTTTTCAACCGTTCACGCTTACTCGTATTAATGAGTTTTTATCTTCATCAAACTCTCTTATAAATATTACCCTTTGTTTTTGCTTTTTATTCTCTTATTCATCTTCTTCACCACTTCTGCCTCTGCAATCTCTTTTATCTTTTTTCCTTTCTATTTTCCCTCTTATATTCAATGGCACCAAAGAAGAAAACTATTGAACAAATTAATGCGGAACTTGCTGATAGAGACCTTATTCTCTCGAGATTGAAGGTTATGATAATAAATCTTCTCTCTGTGTGAAGCTTTTTACCAACTATGTTTGGGATGATCAGAAAATTTTAATCTCACGAGGTCAAATCCTCGCAGGTCTTCCTATTCCTCTTTATGATGTTAACTTTCCTTTATTCTACGAAATTATTTCCCACCCCAATTTTTCTTATGCCATTTACCAATTGACTGGTGATTGTATTCGCCTCTTAGTTGAATTCGCAAATCGTGCCGCTTTTGGGAAATCTTTGTATTCAACTGATCTTAGGAAACCTGGACTTGAGAATATAGAAATTGTTGCTGCGAATTATACAGTTTAGGGTTTCTTCAAAAATTATACACTAATTCCTGCGAGGAAAGAAGATAATCGTTGGGGTGTTCGTCTTCATCGTAAAGCTAATATCGCAGCAGATGATCTTCTAATGCACGATATTGATTATGCTTCAGGAAATAATAAGACACCTCGTCGTTCTAATGATGAAGATTGGTATAAGTACCCTTTAATATTATCAGGTTCTTATATTACTGGGATAGTAGAACTTCCTGCGAACCTTCAGAATCGCTATTATCAACCTTGGGTTTTTAGAAATGTATGTACTTCCATCTCCTTATCTTTTTGTTACCCTTTAATTTCAAATGAGGTAAGAAACACTCTTGTATTTTTCTAAACAATATATTGTTGCCTATGTTTCTTATCCTTATTTGAATTTACAGGTTCCACTTCTTCCTAAGATTGCTGCGAGTGAAAATAAGAGTTCTACTTCTTCTAAAAGGCTTACTGCAAGACAACAAACTCTTCGTTCTGCGAAGGTTACCCAAGCTTCTGGTAGTCAAGATGATGCTCTTCGCAAAGGAAAAAGAAAACTTCAAGATGTTGTTTACGAGAGGAGGAAAAAGAAGACATTCTCAACCAAGTCTCATTCCAATGTAATTTCTTCTAATGAGAATATTGAGGAAGATCTTGGTGATGAAGATGATAAATTTCCTGAGAAGGACTTTAGTTCTGATTCCGATACTCTTTCTGATAAAGGAGATGATGATAATGATGTTGATGAAGGTGGAAATGAAGATTACAGTATCCCAGAAACTTTTGCCTCAGCAATGGTTAGCATCTCTGAGGCTTTCCTCCATTCTTCTCGTGGATTAGGAAATTCTCCTACAGCGAATGCTCGCAAACTTATTGCGAAGGCTTGTAAAGTTCCTACTGTAATTGATAATAACTCCCTCAAAGGAATTTCAAGATTCGTCTCTCCTGCTTCATTATATGCTTTAGGTAGCATGGTAAGTTTCTTCTCTATTCCTTGTTTATTTCCCTTATTTTGTTGATTTCTAACCCTTTTTTTTTTTTTTTCTTGTTTAGGTTGGAAGAGTTAGTTGTGCAGATGCTTCTGATTGGGAAAGACGTCATTCTCTTGCTGAGAAGAAAACTTTGAATCGTTGTAACAAGTTAGAGGTTGAAAATTCAAGTCTCCGTTAGAAAGTAGAAGATTTAAATATTGATAACGCAGAATTAATATCCCGTCACGAAGATAATTCACAATCTGCGAGCATCGCAATTGATAATTCTTCTCTTCTTGAGGAGAATAATCAATTAAAGCTTGAAAATTCTTCTCTTCGTAATGATAAGAAGAAACTAGAAGGTAAATTCTTTGCGATGGTAATTATTTTGGTTACTTTTCCTTCGTAATTTGCTAACCAATTCCTTAATTTTTCTCCTTGCTGCAGAAAATTATGCGAAGATGAATAACGATCTGGAAACTCTCCTTGCTAATCGTAATAAGAAAATTTCTGACTTGAGATCTCAGCTTCTAATTTCCCAGCATAACCATAGTTTATATGTCAATCGTTTTCGAGCTAAGATGACTCGCAAGATTTGCGAAGATAATGAAATTCCTCTCAAGAAGTACCATACGCTCCTTCTCGAAGAAATCCTGAAGATACTCCATATCTGGAAATCTCTGAAAGTGAAGTCGAAAATGATAGTGAAGTTGAAGAAGAAGATCATTTTGATGGGGATAAATCGCCTGAAAAATAACTTCACTCTTTTTTGTATATTTGTTCTGTAATTTCACTCTTTTTTGTATGTCTGTTCTGTTTCTTTTCAATATAACACTTTCTTCTTGATTGCACTTTGAATCAATCCAACAATTTCTTTTTCAAAGCTTAATTTGAATTAATCTTTCTTTGATATTTGTTTCCCTTATTCGCATAACTTGATCATGTGGAGAGAAATAATATATCTTAAAGACTTAGCTTAGTATTCCTTTTCCCCTTATTATTGCTCTTCAGATGATCAACTCTTGTTGGAAGTATTAGAATATCCTTCTCAATCTATCTTACGAAGTTTTGTCTGATTGTGATTATGAATAAAAATTCCTCCCTTTGAAGTATAAGAAATATGAGCCTTTTGCCTTTTGCGAAATGTTGCGAGGTAAATAATAAATCTCCCCTTGAAGTATAAGAAGTATGAAGTATACGAAATATGAAATATCCTTAAGAAGTATAAGAAGTATAAAATATCTTTGAAGAAGTATTAGCAGTATCCAATTCATGAAGAATTGCCCAATATATGAAGAAGTATAAGAATTGCATGAAGAAGTATAATAAATACTTAACCTTCGCAGAATTAAATATCCGTTGAAGAAGTATAATAAATACGATATACTCTTGAAGAAGTATAAATAGTATTGAATTTGTAGAAAAATATTCAATATATGGAGAAGTATAAGAAGTATTTAATTCTCGTAACATTTTACGAGTATGAACTTATCTGTATTTGGTTGCTATCAAAATCGTATCTTTTGTTAAGTCTTCATTAAAATTCTTCAATGATGTTGTCTTCTTTGATAGGATTTCTTGTAAAAATTCTTCAATGATATTGACAGAGCTATCTTCTCTTCAAAATTTCTTGATGTATATTCTTGTAAAATTTCTTCAATGATATTGACGAAGTTGTCTTCTTTTCAGATCTTCATAATGTATATTCTTGTATAATTTCTTCAATGATGTTGATGCAATGAATTTCATTAATTTCTGTGGTCTTATCATGCCTTCCTAAGTAAAGGTCTTATTTTGCCACCTCTTTTGTAATAAATTTTTGTATTTGCGATAATATGACAAGTCTGAACATTCTTGCGAACATACAACCTCGTGACATTATCGTCTTGCGATGAAATCGCAGGACGTTCTTACACTTTCATGCAAAAACCCATTGATCTCATCTTAACTTCTTTGAATAGTATTTTAGCCTCTTCAGGAATTGTTGCGACAATATGACGAGCCTAAATATTCTTGCGAACATAAAGCCCCATGACATTGCCGTCTTGCGATGAAATCGCAGGACGTCTCTACACTTTCATGTAGTGACCCATTGATCTCATCTTAACTTCTTTATTATGTTCTGCGAGTTCTTTTTTTTTTTTTTTTTTTTTTTTAGAAGGCTCACAGAACTTCATTTGTTGCACAAATATGACAAGCCTTTATGTTTTCGCAAATAAGAAGCCTCGTGAAATTTGCGTCTTATAGCACGTATCAGCTCCCTAATGGAGGGTGCTGCCCTTTATCTTCCCCATGATTGCCCCTTCAAGGAAGCGTACATCGACCATACAAGGTTAGATCTTCCCATCCGGTTCTGCCAACAACCAGCTTTTGATCGCAACCTCTTATCCTTTTTTCCTATAGGGCTTATAGTTACGAGGTTGCACCCTATGGGGTATCTTTGGGCCAAGTGCATCATTTGCCAAGACTTGTCAAAAATGGCAGATGTGGTTCAACCTCACCCGGCACTCTTGAGTCAACCATGTACCTCGGCGCCTTGATCGTTTTCTGCACTTCTTGGGAAAGACAGTATGCCTTAGTCGCCCAACCTAAATCTTCTTACACCGCATTTTATATTGCGTAATGTCGCTAGATTAGGTGAGAATCCAAGGTGTCTAACCCGGATAGGTACCCCATTATTGGGTTGTACCCCAAAATGTTTACCATGTACTAAGGGCCCTTGGTGGTGTTCCGGTTACCCTTAGCCACGTTATAGGTACCCCCTTAAATGACGTACTTTCGGACTTTGCCTCTTACGAAATATAGCTTCGCGAACTAGGGTGTACGCCACAAAGGTTTGCCTGTATACAATTTTATGTGTCTCTCTTTCTTTTTTGGAGGCTGATCACAGATTACGGTCTTTTATTCGCAAATTAATGAAATTTTAATCGGAATATAAATTCTGAAATTCGTAACTTTTCCCAATTTCCTGCGAGCAAACAATATTCGTAAAATTTATCACGAAATAAAATTTTTGTTTTACCACATACCTTATTTCCACGAGCAAACATACTGATTACCTTCTTGTTTTATTATTTTCCTTCTTCTTTCTTCGCAAATCACAATCCCTTATTATCATCGTAACTTTATCCTCTTTTTCCTTAATCCTCTGCCATTAAATTTTCACTTCTTTTCACAGCCTTTGCTCTTTTTCTCCAATTTTCCTTCTCAGCAGTTTTTCCTTCGCAAACTTCTACTTCTGTATCGTAACATTTCTTTCCCTCAGCCCAATCACCCTTGATAATTCCAATACCCTTCATATGAGGAAACTTTATGCACTGATGTAGAGTGGAAGCTACGCCTAGAATTCCATGAAGCCATGGTCTTCCTATCAAATCATTATATGGTGATTCGACATCAACAACGCAGAACAGAATTTCAGTTCGCATTCCACTCAATGGAATTCGCATGCTCACTTCTCCTTTGGGCTTGTTGGCAGTTCCATTAAAACCATAAATTCTATAAGTAGAAGGTATTAAATCTGCATCTTTTCCCCCCATAGTTTTGTAAGCAGAATAGAAGAGGATATTGACAGAACTTCCCGTATCAATCAAAATCCTATTAAGACCAATTGATTCTTCCTCCATATCATCTTCGTTTTCCTCCATATTCATGTAGATTGCTAATCTTACTACCAATGGATTATCATGTGCTTCACAACCTTCTGGAATTTCAGTGGCTTCAAAAGAAATTTCACGTTTCTGTCATTCTTCAAGTCGTGAAATTTTTGCGATGTTCATTACTTCCTTTCCTTCACCATCCCTCGCATATACCCTGCTTAACACATTATCATGAAAATCCTCTATGGTTTTATATGAATGAATAATGGAATTACAGAAAACATTCCTTGCTTTTGACCCCACTTCTATATGTAGGATTTCTTCTCCATTTTCTTTTGTTGTGTTCTCCCTGCGAGTTATGGCTGGAGCCTGTGGTAATTGTTGCGACTGTGTCTGCTTAAGTAAAAATTGATTTAGTTTTCCTTGATCAATCATTCGCAAGATTATCCTCTTGATATTATGGCAATTATTTGTAGAATGTCCATGAAAATGATGATATGAACAAAATTCATGACTTCTTGGACCCATTGGTGGTTCCTTTCCCTTGTTCCATGGAGTTGGTATATTCTCTACCAGGATAATTGCTTGCCATATCTTTTCTACACTTGTATTCAAAGGTGGCAACTTTATCTCTTCCCTTACCATTCTTTGACCTCCTTGACCGTTGTTATAATTTTGTCTCTGGTTTCCTTGTCCAAAATAATTTTGCCTTTGTCCCCCATAATTTTCTTGTTGTTGATCTAGTCTTGGAATTTGGTTATTTCCTATTCGATTATAGAAATTCTTCTCTCTATCATACTCTTCTTGATCTCTACTGCCCATTGCTACCATCTTTGGATGGCTATCATTGATTTTCTTCTCTTCTGAAATTTGCGAAGAAGTTTGTGAGGATGTTTGCGAAGTACCTGCTACTACATTGATTATTTTGGGAAGTAAATTTGCTCCTCCCTCTTGATTGCTAGTGTTTGCTACTGGGTATGACTCCATACTGTTTTGCTTTTCCTCTAGTGTAATGTATTCATCATTATGGAATTATTTCTTCTGAAGATTTGAACATATAATTGTTCAGTTGCGAACATCGCATTTATGAAGGACAGAATCAAGTATCTCTCATCCACACGCCCTGCCATATCACTGCACATAGTCTTCCATCGTCTTACCAAATGCTTCAAACTTTCACCCACTCTTTGTTTTAAACCAAATACATCTTCAATACCAAGCCGTGAAGAGTGATTTGTGATATATGCTCCAAGGAAAATTGCTTGCAAATGATTGAATGACGTAATAGTGTTCTTAGGGAGTCCTTCGAACCACTTTAGAGCTTCCCCTGTTAAACTTGATGCGAAGTACTTGCATAACACAGCATCATGATTCTCCCATTGTAACATGCATCTTATGTATGCTTTAATGTGCTGAATAGCACATGAAGTCCCATCAAAGATACTGGTAAGTGTGGGCAAATTACATTTTGGTGGAATTCCTCCCAATTGTACTTCTCTAGCAAATGGAGTCCTCGCAGCTTCTTCTATTGCTTCATCTAATTTCCTTCTATCTCCTCCTCTTCTATTGTTTATCATCCCTCTCATTTCTGCTAATTCTCGAAAGATTCGTGCATTTGCCTCAGAATTCTCATCCATTGGTCTTTTTAATGCAGCTTCTCTTCTTCTACGTTCTTGCGCTTCCTCCCTTGCGATCCTTCGCATTCTATCATATTCTTCATTAATGTTTTCATTTGCATAATTTTGCAAATATCTTCTTTCCAAATTATCATAATTGTTCAGTTGCAGAGCATCTTGAAATTCTTGTTCTTCCCTTTCTATTCTTCTCATCCTTCTCATGCGAATATCAGGAATTTCTTCTTCTTCATTTCTCCTTCTTCTGTGATTTATTTCTTCTTGATTTGCTTGTACTCTGATTCGAGAGTTTGGTTCATTCCTCTCCATTTCTGTTTGTTGATTTACAATTTTTCTCTTAATTCTTTCATACTCAACATTTTGTTTGTTACGAGCCTCTTCGTGTCTTCTTACTCCATTCTCGTGATTGTTTTGATGTACTGCTTGTTGTCTCTCAGTTTCTTCCATAAGTTGTTGTTCTTCCTCTCGATTCTGATTGTTTTCTCTAGGATTTGGTCTTGTTCGTAAATTCTCCATATTTTGTTCGTGGTTTGGTATTAAAATGAAACGATTCTCTTGATTTCTTTCACTTTGATTCTGCGCTTGTTCTTGCATATTATTTTCATTATTGATTATCGGTGAATTTTGTCCTTCTATTTCTGTTCTAACATTTGATCTTGCAACACTTTGAGATTTCCTCCTTTGTAACATCTCATTTTCCATCATCAATTCTTGATTTTGTCTTGTTAAGTTGGCACGTTCTTCAGCTTCGATCATTCGTTCTTTTTGGATTCCTTGTCTCAATGTTTCTAACATCTCCCTTTCTCTTTCAAGAATTGTTCCTCCCATCAACCTCCCATTTTCTCTGATTTGTGGTTCTCTATCTTCTTCTTCTGGTGTATTAGTTCTCCAAGTGTGTATACTCACTTGATCATGATCTCCTATTTGTTGAGCTTGATTTCTTCGATTACTCCTTCTCCTACTAGGTTCTCCTGTTATATTTGCTTCTCCTCCTGCTAGTCTTACACTTCTTCTTACTTCAGTTAATGGTTCTGATGTGTTTCTTCTTCTTGTCATTTTTCTGGTACAGGAATTCTTCAAATCCCTGTTTCTAGCGCCAATTATGTAGTTGCAGAATAACCTACAACTACACCCTCTGTAGAATTAGTAAAAACTCAAGAAGTTCTTGATGATGAATAACAATTTTCTTATTAATGTTATCAATTGATTACAAAGAAGTATCTAAATGGAACAAGAATAGTTACAACTTTCTCTATTCTCTTTCCTAAGATATTTTCTAACACTTACTAAAAGAACCTCTCGAATTTTACATTTGAACTCCTATTTATAGTAAAACTTATACAACTGTATGTGATTTGCGAACTATTGTAATTCATACTCGCGTAATTATTCCATCCTCGTAAAACTTCATATTTATCCGCGCTACTTCTATCATCGTATCATTTTATAACCCTTTTCTCCTTTATTTACTACGATACTCGTGAACTATTATCTTGCGATATTCAGTACCTACAGCAGTTGATGAACAAGATTCAAAAACTACAAGACCCACAGGACGAACTACTCTTGTTACGAAACTACAACGGATTCTCGAAGCTATACTTCGCCTTAAGGAGTACTTGTACACAATCCCTAAAACCTGCGGCCTCAAACTTCAACATGCATCTTATGCAGTACTTACGTAGGATAATTGTTGGAGATGGATCCGGTTTCGGTCATGTGCATCAACGCATTGCAAATCCGCCCATGAAACTTGGTGATCTTGGAATTATTACAATGGATGATACCAGCCTATACTGCTACCTCTCCTCGTGTACTCAAACGCGACATCTTAAAAGTTCCATATTAGCTCGTACTGATGTCCCGGATTCTTGTGCTAATTACAAACATGCTCTTCTAGGATACATACATGATGTTGGTGTCTCTCCCTCCGACTACAACACCCCAGTTGCGCAAACTGGCAGCAAACTACTTTGGTGTTGTCACAGAAACTTTACCAAAAACCTTTTCCTTAACAAAGCGTGACTTATTCATATGTCACAACAACCGGATTCCTCATGCTTTGGACTTCCTCAAGGAAATTCCTATTCAGGGGCTTGGTCAATCCATCGGGCCTAGGAAATTTCATGCGGTACTCTAATACCGCCTTGGCATCCATCTCTTCGACGATGACATCCTATGCTCATGCTGCGACAAACCAATGGAAATATTCGGTGACTACGTCGTACACTACACCAAGGATGTGGGGCTTAAATACTGACACGATTGAGTGAGACGTTTTTTCATATATATGTTATAAATCCGGTGTACTTTCGAGAAAAGAATCCTTCCTTGGCCTTCGATCTAACTCGGCCAAGGATCTTAAACCAGCAGATATTCTTGTACTCAACTGGGAGAATGGGAAGGATGTTTGCTTTGATGTCACCAGAGTCTCTCCCTTTACAAGTGCTAGTACTCACAGCTTTACTCCTAGACACGCAATCTCCGTGGCGATTACTCACAACTAAATAAGTACCTTGACAAGTGCTCCTCTCATGGATATGGCTTTGGCGTACTGGCATTCTCAACTCCAGGGGAATTAGGGGATGATACAATTGTTTTTTTGAACAGATTAAGGAACTGCCTTATAAGATATGACGCGAATCATTAGATAGGAAGTTCCCTTTTTTCATACAATAGGCATTGCGATTCAAAAAGGTGTTGGTGCCTAGCTTGTCGCTAGGCTTCCCACCACCGACTTGTAAAAGACATCTTGGTTTATTTTCAATAAATTCCATGGATGGCACTATATTTTATTAATTTTTTTTAATGAAAAGGTGACACAAAGGATTCTATTAAGAAAGAAAACGAGTAGTAATTTACAAAGATTTGGCCGGGAGACGTGCAACAAGTTGCGCCCCGATACCTTTCTGAATAATGATACCCAACCTATGAAAAAGAAAACTGCCTAAGTTACTGTTAACATCATGACTAGCCATACCGTTTTTCAATCTTTTCAATGGGATAATAATGTTCTCACTGAGTTCCCCCAAAGTGGTAAATGCTAAAACGCCAAAACTGTATCCATGGGATGAACATAGTTCGATGTACTTATTGCATTTATGGGTAATAGCAGCTGAGGTAGCATGTCCAGGAGTGAAGGATCGATTTCCACCTTTGGAGAATGGTGAAACACTGGTGACATAAAAAAAATATCTTAACCGTTCTCCCAATTGTACAACATGATATCCGCCGGTTTAAGAGGAGTATTCCTATCAGAAATAAAACCCAATGACGCTTCTTTTCTGACTGCAACTCCATCTTTATAACACAACTCGACAAAAAGGTTTCTCACCATATCATGACGGTACTTTAACCCCACCTCGCCCGCACAATGAATATCATGGTCGCCGAAACGGTCCATATCCCTTTTACAACATGAACAAGTGATATCTGCGTCGAAGAGAGGTATACCTAAACGGTATTCAAGGACGGACCTGAATTGCCGTGACCCTATGGTCTGATTAAGGCCTTGTACAGGGATAGCCTTAAGATAATCATGTGCACTGGGTTTCCTGTTGCACTTCCATAAGATAGAGTCGCGCTCTGACATTACATAGGTGGACGAAATTTCCTTCATGATAGCGTCATAGTAAAGGATCTCCAAGAGGTGCATAGGCTGTGGGGCGACGTCACATAGGTTGAAAGATGAAGGAGAAAGTCCGCATACACTTACGTAATGATCAAGTGCAGACTGAAAGTGAGGGCTGAGGTCCACGGTACCCTGTAGAATGGTGTTTTGAAGGTGTGATGTTTGTATACAGGATGCTAAGTACCCATAGTGGACTTTGTCCTCCATAGTATATATTCCTAATCTTCCTCCATATTTTATTGGAAGAGTAGCGATACGTTGTTGTAGGTGGCCAAAGCCTGCACCATCACTTGTAATCAAATAACGCAGGTATTGAAGAAGGTGTTCATCAAACTGAGTTTGTGCCGACGACATGACTTGTGGGAGGGAAGTTCTCATCGTGAAGTACAGTTTTGAAACACCAGCATAGTTTCGAAGAAGTAAAAGCTCCGCTTGTGGATCTTCGAGTTTCTTAACACATTCCATCAGGTGGATGGTTTTTGAGACACGAGCAGAAATAGAGTCACTGCAAAATTTATCCACGAGACTTACCGAGCCTCTGAGTAGACGGAGACCTTTAGATGGTCAGCCAACTTCAGGTGAAAAAACAACGATACTTCTTGGGTCAGTCTGTGGCTAGAATACTTCAGTTTTCTGGAGGTTTAAACATAGCCCTCTTGCTGGTCCTTCTTCAAGTATTATCTGTAAGGCTTTGGCGACTTTAGTGGTGTCTCCTGCCAATGTTCCGTCATCTAAATACCATGCGTGGAGATCCATTTTACATTCTAGTGCTATTTTCTCCACAAGTGGGTGTAAATCCAAGGAAAAAGGTAGGGGGCAAGGGGTCTCCATGTTGAACCCCTTGTGATGATGACAATGTAAATTCATTGTAGTATAACTTGGACGGGCATGCATAGCAGATTCCACCCACTTTGAAATACTAGGACACTTGGACCTCACTTCATTGATCATAATAGTAATATTTACAATGTTGAATGCGTTGGTGAAATCAATAAGTAACATAGTCATAGTATCACAGGTACCTTTCAATTCCAACAACCGATTTTCCAAGTGTAGGATACCTTCTCCTCCGCAAGGAATCCCTACTCCGAATTGGTGGTTTCCAAGGTAGGCTGTCATATCTTTTATCACGGCAGAGGCGGCTAGTCTGGAACATAGACGACGCCAAATGGTACCCACTGCGATAGGACGAAGGACACCACCATATTTTAGTAGAGGGGTTAAAGGTGCACTGGAGATGTATTCTCCTAGAGCAGGTGGGCACTGTCCGGCAAGCCACAAGTTGATAACCCCTGTAACAGAAGCAAGACATTTTTTTATTATTTTAATATTTTTAGATTTTACTCTAATATTTTTTTTTGGTTTCAGGTACTTAATATCTGGCACCTAAACAGTGGGATTACCCGAGGTGTGGAATTTAAACTCACAGGGGATCAGTACTACAAGAACATCAACAATTGCAACAAGAACCATCTACTGAAGAGATGGTTGATACAGAAGACGAGAGAGATCATCCACCCCTGGAGAAGAAGTTGGGAGAGTTAACTTCTCCATACTTAGATTCGAAACCACTATGCATCACAATCACCAATCCAGTGGAGCTGAAATCGAATCTAATTCATCATCTTCCAAAGTTCAAGGGACATCCGGGTGAAAACCCGAATCGACACCTTCAATAGTTCCAGAACACGATAACAAGTCTGAGGCATGCAACCACAGACAGAAATAAGGCTATGCTGCAAGCCTTCCCATTTTCGTTAACAGACTTAGCAGAAGAATGGTTGTATTATCTTCTCCCAGGGAGTATTACAACATGGACTGAGATTAAAAAGTTATTTCTGGAGAAATATTTTCCTGTTTCCAATGAGGCATCCGTTCGTAAGGAGATTAGCGGCATTCTTCAAATGTCTAGGGAGTCTCTATACGAATACTGGAAGAGATACAAGAGGTTGTTGGAAAGATGCCCACACTACAACATATCTTCAACACCCATCATTCAGTACTTTTATGAAGGATTACTTCCAGAACAGAGAAACTTGATTGATGCATCCTGTAGTTGCAGGAAAACCTACACTACACCCTTCACAAGAATTCACAATAATCAACACATATTTGAAGATTAAAAATAACACTTTATTATTTGATTCTCAGAAATTTTTACAAGAAATGGAAGAAATCAAGAATACAACCGATCTCTTGGTTTTTCTCTCTCCTCAAAACTTTCTTAACGCTCAAAAATTCATCATCCTCTCTCTAAATCTACTGGGTTTCTTTATATAGGGTAGTTACATAATGGATGACAGCTAAGCTGTCCTTTAATTTCGGACCTGACTCGCGGTATTATCGCATCAGTTATAATGTTAGTCCTCGCAGGTGTTATAATCCTCGTAGAATCACATGCTCTTCTCATGTTTTTCCCATCGTCATCTATTACGTCACTCTTTAAGTTATCTTGTGATGCTCTCAAAGTGTTGTAGAAGTACTCGCAGAAGTGTTGTTAATTTCATAGAAATAATGTCATGGAGATATTCTGATCCTACATCTTACCTCTTCTCATGTCTTCTCTGCGAAGAGGAGAAGATCATGAGAAATTTATCTCTTCTTAATGCCGCAACTACCCATTTTTTCATCTTCTTTTTCCGACAAAACTCTGTAAATTAAGTGTAACCACCTACACGTGTCGAATATTCTTTTATTTACCGGTTAATTCTTTATTATCCGGTTACCGTTCTTCTGTCTATAAAAGAGAGAATCTGTCAAAGAAATATTTTTCTTCTTTTACTTCTTCGTCTTCTTCACCTCTTCATTCTCAGCAAACTTTTCCCACCTGCAACTTTATTCTTCTACAAATTCACCTGCTACTGCTTTAATGGAATCACCAAGGTATGTGTTCTTCTGATGTTATTAGACTCGATTTTGCTTGTCTGAACTATGTTCATCCATATTATTCAATCATTTCTACTTGATTCTTCGTAATTCCCATACTGTGTTTTCTTTTTAGTGGAACTACTCCTAACACCCAATTTGTAATCCAAAACCCTAATATTCTTAAAGATTCGTGGAAAAAACTAGCTGAAAAGAAAAGGAAGCCTGCGAGTCATAAGGTAGTAAGAAACATTTGTTTTCTTAATAACAGTATTGTTGCCTCTGTTTCTTATCTAAATTATTATTCGCAGGATGACGAAGGTATTGCTAAACCTCGCAAGTGATCTCGCCAAGCTAAAACTGTTGAGATTGACATTATCATTCCTAAATTAACATCTGCGAGTTCTGTTCCTACAACCTCGCAAATGGAACCTTCATCCTCTATCTGCGAGAATATCGTTACCAATATCCCTGTCTCAGCTGATCTTTTGAAAAATGAGTCTCCTAAAGCTGTTGTGAACAAAACTTCTTCCTCTCATATGTCACTTCCAACTGTTACTTTTTCAGACACTCCACCTTCTGGTGATGCAATTATTGCAAATGATTCAAATCTCCAGCTTTCTACTATCACTACTTCACCATATGCATCTCTCCCTTCTTCTAAGGAAACTTCAGTAGGAGTAGATGTTGCTTTTAAAATCTTTTCTGATATTTTAGATGATGCTAGGAAGTCTTCTACTGATCCTGTCAAGCAGGGTGTCTGCGAGGTTTTAGGTAAGTATTTTGGTTCTAACCAAATGTCTTCACAAGCATCTTTAGAGAATGAAGTTGAATCTTTAAAAAGAAGTCTCCAAGCCAAGACTTCAGAATGTGACACTCTTTTCCAAAAGCTTCGCAATTCTTCACTTGATTGCGAAAATCTTCCAAATAAAAACAATGAACTAAAAGGTATAATTTTCCTGTGTTTGTCTCTTGTTTTTCTGTTCTAGCAAATTTTCATCTTTTTTGTACTAAGTTCCCTTTTTAAATCCTTGGTTCGCATATTTAGTTTTAAATCAGAAATGATTCATGGAGAGATTTCAATTTGAGTCTATTGCTGAAGAAGCCCGTGCTGAGAAAGATTCTTGGATGGACCAATATAATAGACTAGACAATCTTCAAACATACTCGATCGATCAAATAGATAATCTTACTAATGAGAATTGCCAATTATTGCAAAGGCAAAATTTATTAAGTAGCGAAGTTACTCGCCTCTCATATTTGTTAACCCAGGCTAACTTGGCGATGAAATCTTTATCAGATGAAAATAAAACTTTGTCTCAGGAGAAACGTAGTTTTTCGAACATGATGACGACCTCCTCGCAACAATTGAGTATTCTTCAAAAAGTGTGTGATAATCAAGAGCAATCTCTTCGTTCACTAAAAGATGAACTCAAGGAAGTAACCGAATCATCTGCCGCTGAAAAAGATAAACTTATCAAGGGTAGGATAACTCTAAGTTTAAAGGCCAGTAAACTCCAAGATTAATATTCCCAATAAGAAGAATATTACTCTTTATTATCAAAAGAAAATTCGTATCTCCTCTCCAAATATGAAAATATAAAATCTCACCTGAAGGGTATAGTTGGGGATAAATTTGTTGATGCCATGAACTAATAGGAGAATTGTTGCTTAACACTAATTCAAAATTTAACTTCGCAAAAGGAAGATAGTCATTTTGACTGCCACAATTGTTAATCTCTCTGTTAAATTTCTCAGCTATACTTCTTGCGAGATCTTTACCTGAATATCTTTTCTGTTAATTTGTTTTTCATGCAGAATCTGAAAAAAGTCTTTATTCTACCATTTCTGATCTGACTGACAAATTGGATAAAGTTCGCAAAGAAAATGGAGTTCTCACTTCTGATCTTGTTCAATCTTGGGATCGAGCAGAGAGAAGATATGACTATTTTGAATACTTCATGTAGGACCAGAATATCACTACAACGGTATTCCAGCGAATAACAACACTTCTGCGAGAACATCGCGAGTTCTTTAACAACTCTTGGCGAGTGTCACAAAATAGGATAAAGAATTACGTAATGGATGACGATTGAAGAAACATGAAAAGAGCATGTTTAACCTGCGATGGTCACAAAGCTTGCGAGAATGAACATTATAACTATCGTGATACAATCGCAGAACAAATCCGAAAGAAAAGGAAAACTTAGCTGTCATCCATTATGTAATTCCCTATATAAAGGGTTCCACTAGATTCAGAGAGATGATGATGTATTTTTGAGAGTTGAGAGAGTCTTTAGGAGAGAGAAACTCCAAGAGAAAGGTTGTATTGTTGAGTTCTTACATTCCTTGTAACATTTCTGAAAATTAAAGAGTAAAGTGTCGTTTTAATCTTCAAATTTGAGTTGATTATCATAAATTCTTAACAAGGGTGTAGTGTAGGATTTCCTGCAACTACACTTCAAGAATATGGAGATTAGAAATCGCGATAGAGGTTTCCTTCGCAAAGTTCATCTTAGTGCTGAGGTTCTTGTGAATGACATTCTGATATCCAAGTCTCTCCCCCTGTATCCATCGAGCCTCTAGAAGTAGATGATGATGAAATTCCTCTTCCTATAGATAATTATCTAGATTATGAAAGCGGTGAAGAAGATACTTCTTAATAAGACCCAACAGAATAAGAAAAAAGCCCTCCTAGAAAAGTAGCTACTGGTGGTGAAGCAATTGTTGGTGAATAGTTAGAAGAAGAAGAAGCTCGAATCCATCGTAACGATAATAATATTGGTGAAGTTGATAACATTGGTAAAAATAATGAAGCTGGCGAGACCAATACTGAAGCTGGAATTTTGTTTTTGTTTTCCTTTACTTCCTCTTTCTTGCGAGTAATGTACTTTTATGCAACTTTAGAATTCAATTACATTTCTGTTATTTTGAATATTTTCAAGAAAGATAATGATATTTTATTTATCAATTCCCATACTTGCCCCTCATTATCTTTCTTGTAATGGACAAGTGTTTCCTGCATTTTAGTATATTGCCGCGAACAATATTGCGAATAGGACTGCGAAATTATGGATAGTGCTGCGAAATTGTAAAGAATCCTTCTGAGAGAATTTGAATAATACTTCTAAGAAATTCTGAATAGTACTTGTTTCTCACTATCTCTCTTGCGATGAACAAAACTTTCCTGCATTCATAAAATAAAATAGTTAATGTTTGGGATTATTCTGTTGGTCTTATTTTGCCTTCCTAGTTAAAGGTCTTATTTTGCCAATTTTTTGTTTCTGCGAAAAAATCGCAGGACGTCCTTACATTTGTATGTATTGACCCATTAATCTTTCCTTATCTTTATTATTTCAATGTATTGTGACAATATGACAAGTCTAAGCTCCCTTGCGAGAACAAAGCCTCATGGCATTGCCGTCTTGCGATGAAATCGCAGGATGTCTTTACACTTTCATGTAAAAACCCATTGATCTCATCTTAATTTTTTCTCATGGCTTGTTGCCTCTGTATAATACTTGTCACGCGACAATATGACAGGCCTAGATGTTCTTGCGAACATAAAGCCCCATGACATTGTCGTCTTTAGACACTTATCAGCTCCCTAATGGAGGGTGCCGCCCTTATCTTCCCCCTGGTTGCCCCTTCAAGGAGAGCACATCGGCCATACAAGACTAGCTCATCCCATCTGGTCTTAACAACAACCAGTTGTTTCCGCAGCCTCTTATCCTTTTTGCCTATATATCTTATAGATACGAGACTACACCCTAAGTGGGGTTTTCTTTGGGATGAATGCATCATAGACAAGACTTTCCAAGGATGTCCATAGTTGTTTCGTATGCCCCGGGAACCCTCGGCTCAGCCGTGTACCTCGGTGCCTTGGTCATACTATGCACTCCTTAGGAGAGACCCTCAATCGTCCAACCAGGGTATAACCTTATATATATAGTTGGAAATCCAAGGTACCTCTCCTGGATAGGTATCTCTCACGGAGATGGACCCCAGCTCTCCATGACTCAGGTTCCAGCAGCGGTATAACCTTATCCCGAGCCATGCAAACCAATACCCCCTTATATGACGTACTTTAGGTCTTACATTTGCCTCTTGCGAAATTTTATTCGCGAACTAGGGTGTATGCCATAAAGGTTCGTCCCATTCTATTAATCTCTGCGAAATTTTATTCCCGTTTCTTGCGATATTTTCGCCTTTCTTATTTTCTCTGTCATTTTAATTCATAATTTGTTGCTCGGATTTTTATTTATGTGTTTCTAATCTATTTCTTGGTATCTCTCCTCTCGCCAAATATGCATGAAGTTCTGCTCGCCAATCTGCAATGGGAGAACCTGAAGCTACCAACACCAATGGGAGAACCTGAAGCCAGTTACACTGCAGCAGAACCAACAAAGGAAGTAAATATTGGGAGTGAATAAGAGCCTAAAATATTGAGAATTGGGACTAAAATGGAGGCAGAGGAGGAAGAACGAACTATAAATCTTTTGCGAGAATATAAAGACATCTTCGCGTGGAACATGGATGAAATGCCAGGGATAGATCCCTCAATAGCATGTCATAAGTTAGAAATCAACAAAGATGTAAGACTATTTAAACAAAGAATAAGGAAAATCGCAACAACATACCATTCCCAAATAGAAGAAGAGCTACAGAAAATGCTTGATGCAGGAATTATAAGGCAAGAAAAATATCCATAGTGGATTTCAAATATGGTGGTGGTCCCAAAAAAGAACAAAGGGATAAGAATTTGCATAGACTTTACTGATTTAAACAAAGCTTGTCCTAAAGATAGTTTTTCATTACCAGATATCCCACAAATGGTTGAATCAGCAGCGGGAAATGCAAGAATATCTTCATTGGATGGATATAAAGGATATAATCAAATTCCTCTCGCTGAAGAAGATCAAAAGCATACCACATTTTTTGCTCCAAGAGGATTATATTGTTATACAAAGATGCCCTTTAGCTTACGAAATGATGGTGCAACATATCAGAGAATGGTGGAGAAGGTGTTTGCAAAAGTGTATGTAGATGATATGCTAATTAAAAGTAAAGAAGCTGAGAATCATGTGCAATATTTGAAAGAGATTTTTGATCAAATGCGACAATTTAATATCAAAGTGAATCCTGATAAGTGTACTTTTGGAGTAACTTTGGGAAAATGTTTGGGGTATATTGTATCAAAAGAAGGAATACACGTTGATCCAGAAAAAGTGCAAGCGATTCGCGATATGCCAATGCCCGCGACGGTTAAAGATGTGCAAAAGATAAATGGACTCTTAGCCTCGCTAGGAAGATTTATCTCGCGATCTTCAGACAAGTGCAGACATTTTTTCGATATACTTAAGAAGGGAAAAAAATTCAAGTGGACAGATGAATGTGAAAAGGATTTCCAAGGAATTAAAGAACACTTAATGAACATATCCATTTTACAAAAAGCTGAACCAGGAGAAGAACTATTGATTTATCTAGCGACAACCACATACGCGCTAAGTGCAGAATTGCTGCGAGTAGATGCAGGGGTGGAGAAGCCAATTTATTATATCAGCAAAACATTTAATTCCGCAGAAAGAAATTACTTAAAATTTGAGAAGTTAATTCTAGCATTGGTACATGCAACTTTCAAGCTTCGTATCTACTTTTAAGCACATAAGGTCAAAGTGTTAACAAAAGTACCAATTGAATCAGTAATGAAAAATTCAAAAAGATCAGGTAGAGTTGAGAGATAGAATGCACAAGTAGGACACTTTGATATTCAATATAAAATTCTATCTTCGCCAAAGTCACAAGTTATAGCAGATTTCTTAGCTGAATTTTCTTTAGAAGATGATGAAGCTGTGGAAGAGTGTTGATGGTGCATTTTAAAGGCTAAAATTGTAAAAAGCCAATTTTTGTAAGCTGACGTCCTGCAAAGGATAAAGCCTTTAGGTGATGAAAATTTCTCACAATGATAATTCATTGGAGCATGTGCAACCATCCCTGAGAATTATAACCTGACCAGAGCAGAGCATGTAGCAACCATCCCGATTTTCTGTAGGTTTGCAGCATTACAATTAATGCCCTACTCAAAGCCTTGTGTTCGACATGCAAACACCCGTAGGCTACCTGACGGTGGGTTATATTAGCCCCGTTGAACGCATGCAAGACTACCCATGTTAGTCTCACCTGCTGAAAACAAACTCAAAAATAGATCTCATCCGTCCAACTTCGCAGGCATGGTTGGACGACCTAGATCACGCGCGGGACCGAGTAGCGTGCACGCACATGCTCACCGCCTGTCTACCTTACTAATGGTTCAAACGGATTCACCATAGGAGCCATGGGAGTCGATATGCGCTAGCATGAAGCTGCGGCTCACAAACCCTAAAATTAGGGTTTGCTTATAGGTTGTGACCAAGAAACTTTGGGCATGCGCGCATTAATGATTTTGAAGCACAAATACTGGCCGACGACGCCTGTGTACTCACCATGGGACCGGCTACACGGCAAACCAATCGGCCGTGAATGGTTGCAGCTAGCCGTCTCGATTTGGGCGCCCAAAGGTAGCATGCACGGCCCCCTTCTAATCTCGGTTGTCCATCATCTCAGGATGAAACGAGCGACTTAGATTGCTCTGATTGACTTCCAACAAGCATGGGCATGTAGAGTGGCGTCCCGCCTACCTGCTAGACCGATCGTCCACTCCATGCACGCCTCCCAAGGCTGAAAAACGTTAGGGTGAAAAGGGAGGCTTGCAAGCCTTCCAAACCCTAATCCAACGGTTATTCCTCCATCAATCTCGTCCGTCCAAGTTCGCATGCTTGGATGAATAGCCTAGGAAGGGAGTTAGGTGAAAAACAAGGTATCACCGTGATCACCATCCTCCACACTTCCCCATGGCATAACCGGCCAAGGTGGGTTCCTCTCATGCGAACTCCGAACAACGCCTGAACATAGCTAGTTGAGTCACTTCAACTTGCAATCTTTTCATCAAGGTTGTTTAGGCTTCAAGCATGTTAAGCATATTTAATGCACCACATACATACAATATGCGCCTATAAGCAACTTGATTATTTTACCTAGCACCGTTTGCTACCTTATGTGGGTCACACGACTCACTTGAGACGTTAATCACGTCACAACCGGGGGATATAAACTGGGGTATTGGTCTGGCGGTTTATAGCGTGCAGCGTGCAACACGCAATCACAAGATCGTGTCAGGGAAACATGGGCGATTAACGATGATAGGAGAAGTGGGCAAGAAACCATGTGACACCAACACACAACTCCACTTCCTCCATCACTCCACTTCCTCCACTTTCCCACGAGAGACGTGATGAAGCCTTATCTACTTGTATAAATAGGTTCTCCTCCCTATTTCCAACAACACAGAAAAAACCAAGTGTTAATACCATCGTATTCAACACTGAGAGCCTGCCTGTAACATTTGATAGCCTGCTCAACCTTCTGTTAACAAGTCATCAAATAGCCTTCACCTTCATACTATCAACACCTTCTTCGCTTCCCTCCCTAAGATCAACCTCACATCCTTCACATGTGACCGAAACAAATCTGGAACGGCCGTGTCTTCAGTTTAGGCCAGAATTGTACAGATTATCTCTCGAATCAAAAGTGATCATCGTTCAGCACATTTGTTGAAGGTTTAAATTCACTTCTCATTCACACACACCCAAAGTTACCTAAACCTGCAGAAGTAGTTTTATTCCACAAACAATTGGTGACCACAGTGGGAGTTTAATCTCTCGGTTGCAAAACTCGAATCTTTAAAGTCCGATAGTTTTATTCGACTTTGGAGGGGTAGATCTTAGATTTGATTCGATTTTCAGTTCACTCTTCACAAAATCCTAGAAATTCATCCTGATATGTACTCCCGTTCGTAAATCCTTCAGAAGACATTGATAATCCAAGTGTCATCGAAAATGTGACCAGGATGCTGGAAGATGTCCTGGAAAATCAAGAAGGTATTGCTAGAAGGCAGAGTGAAACCTTCAGTCTCTTGAAAGACATATTGGCTCATTTACAGGATGGCTCTGCAAGCAGCTACCCAGGAAGTATCACTAATGATGCAAGAAATTCTGAAGGTCAGGTTTTCAGAAGAACTGGCGGAACACATGGCCCCAGAGAGCCCAGAGACGAACAATACCTTTCACATGGGAATGGGAGCTCGAGACGGATCGATCAGCATGAAGAATTACGACGCTTGCTGGATAAAAATAGAGAATCAACTTCATACGAAGCCTTGTTAGAAGATTTATACCTCAAGGCTCTTTCCAAAGCTCAGAACAATGCCCAACCCGTGCTTACTCTTCATCCAGGGGAAGAAACACTGGAGGAATGAGAAATCAATCAGAGAGCATATGAACGTAGGAGCTTGCAGCCTTCAAATCACCATCACAACAACAATACCATCGCCAGCGCAACGTCCTCCATGTTTCAGCAGAATCACCCGAGCAAGAGGACCGCGGATGCGGTGACACGTGACAACGCCTCAATTCCGTCTCCAAAGCGTGCTTCACACCGAGACCCAAGGGAAGAGTCACGACATGCGCCGATGCAGGAATGTTTAGACTCAAGAGGTCCACGATTCCCATTTCCCATAAGGAATATTGTGGAGTTGTTGGAGACATGGGTACGTGATAGAGAAGTACAACTGCCGCCTGTGTGGCATCTGCCCACCGATCAAGAGACAGCCAACCCGAGGTATTGTCATTACCATCGATTTCTCCATCACCCCACCAGCAAGTGCCACACATTGAAATGCATTGTCCACGATAAGATAAATTCAGAGAAACAACCTTTCCCCTCAAAAAATTAGCATGCGCTCTTTGGGGAGAATGTATTCGGGAGTGCTCATTCTCATACACAGATTTCGAAAGACAAGTAAGTTCCAGAAAACATTACTGTAAGATAGTTATATATCCTACTGGGGACTTGGCGTCCTATATATATGAACAGGATACTCAATGAGCAAGCACCATGCATGCTCCCCCCCCCCCCCTCACCTTTCTCTTTCATATTGCGTTTTAAATTTCACATGACATGTATGATCACTCATAATATAAGATTAAGATTCTATTTTAGAATAATCTTTTCCAAGAGTTAAACATTCATAAAAGCATGTCATAAATAAACCAGTCCAAGGTTCAATCACCTATCAATTCAAAACCTAAAACCAAACTGTGTGAAAGGAAATCCTCACAATCACTCGAAAAGCATCTAAAGAGAAAACACAAGTAGACGGCATGAATACTTCAGGGAAAGTCCTTCAGAAACACCTCATTCTTCCGAGAAAGAGCGGCTTCCATCTTCCGGAGAATGGCTTGCTGCAATTTCAACTCCTCGGCCATCCTATCAACCTTTTGTTTCTGACGAATGACGCATTCAGTGGAAGGCACCATACCTTGCTTCTTCTGAATCTCCTGAATTGCATAAAACCCTTTGAAGAACCAAGGAGCATTGAAGTCATACTGCGCAAACACATCCAAGTGGAACTTCTAGTCTTCCATCACGTCTTCAGAAACATCACGACCAATTGCAACGCTCATCTCCTGAATAGTGGGTAAGGCCTCTTGAACGCGATTGACCAAAGCAACACGACTCATCAGCTTCGTGGTGGTGGAAATATGACCATATTTCTTCCATATTTTGGTATACAACTCCTCAAACTGAGCCGGCACGCTTAACCCTCCAACCAACACATGATCAGGACGTGGATTATCAAAGGGAAGGTCGAACATAGCACCAGGAACGACTGTTGGCGACAACATATATTTAGAAGGAACCATCGCAGATGATGTCCCTTCCAGACTCCTCAGAGTGCTGGTCCGGATTGCTGACACGGCCTCATCTACAAGCTCACTAAAATTACTGATCTGGAAGGAATTCTCTTCAATCGAGCTTGCACCATCTTCATCGTTGTCTATGATAGGATCAGTGTTACCAGACTCATCTATATGAAGATCAGTGTTGCCAGACTACAAGATCACTAAAATTATGGACAGTGCTGCGAAATTGTAAAGAATCCCTCTGAGAAATTCTGAATAGTACTTGTTTCTCACTATCTCTCTTGTGATGAACGAATCTTTCCTGCATTCGTAAAAGAAAATAGTTAATGTTTGGGATTATTCTGTTGGTCTTATTTTGCCTTCCTAGTTAAAGGTCTTATTTTGCCAATTTTTTGTTTCTGCGACAAAATCGCAGGACGTCCTTACATTTGTATGTATTGACCCATTAATCTTGCCTTATCTTTATTCTTTCAATGTATTGCGACAATATGACAAGTCTAAGCTCCCTTGCGAGAACAAAGCCTCATGGCATTTCCGTCTTGCGATGAAATCGCAGGACGTCTTTACACTTTCGTGTAAAAACCCATTGAGCTCATCTTAACTTTTTCTCATGGCTTGTTGCCTCTGTATAATACTTGTCACGCGACAATATGACAGGCCTAGATGTTCTTGCGAACATAAAGCCCCATGACATTGCCGTCTTTAGACACTTATCAGCTCCCTAATGGAGAGTGTCGTCCTTATCTTCCCCCTGGTTTCCCCTTCAAGGATGGCACATCGTCCATAAAAGACTAGCTCATCCCATCCGGTCTTAACAACAACAAGTTGTTTTCGCAGCCTCTTATCCTTTTTTCCTATATGGCTTATAGTTACGAGACAGCACCCTAAGTGGGGTTTTCTTCGGGATGAATGCATCATATGCAAGATTTTCCAAGGATGGCCAGAGTTGTTCCGTACGCCTCGGGCACCCTTGGCTCAACCGTGTACCTCGGCGCCTTGGTCATACTCTGCACTCCTTAGGAGAGACCCTCGGTCGTCCAACCAGGGTATAACCTTATATATATAGTTGGAAATCCAAGGTACCTCTCCTGGATAGGTATCTCTCACGAATATGGACCCCAGCTCTCCATGACTCAGGTTCCAGCAGCGGTATAACCTTATCCCTGAGCCATGCAAAAAAATACCCCCTTATATGACGTACTTTAGGTCTTACATTTGCCTCTTGCAAAATTTTATTCGCGAACTAGGGTGTACACCATAAAGGTTCGTCCCATTCTATTAATCTCTGCAAAATTTTATTCTCGTTTCTTACGATATTTTCGCCTTTCTTATTTTCTCTGTCATTTTAATTCATAATTTGTTGCTCGGCTTTTTAATTTATGTGTTTCTAATCTATTTCTTGGTGTCTCTCCTCTCGCCAAATATGCATGAAGTTCTGCTCGCCAATCTGCAATATTACCTTTTGGTTCTTCGTCGCCACCTTCTATCATCATCACATCTGCTTCTTCTTCTTCCTTATTTATTGATGGTGATACAAGTGTTTGAATTTTTATGCATCTCGCAGCTGGATTTATCATCATGCTAGATATGAAAGCAAAAGCATCTGCGAGTCTGTTATCTTTTCTTGATATATGTCTCCATTTTAGTTTTGGAATTCTCGCAGACAATTCTTCAACAAGTTTCTTGTATTTCTTCAAAGATGGTGCATTTGTTGTGTATTCTCCTTTTATCTGGAAAATAACCAATTGCGAGTCACTAGTAATTCTAGCATTCTCCAACTTTATTTATATTGCGAATTTTAACGCATGAATCATAACTTCATATTCTGTCTCATTATTAGTGGACGCGAATTCCAATCTGAATGAAAAAGCTATTTTTCTCCTTCCGGAGAGATAAAGATAACTCCAATTCCATTTCCTTCCCCGTTTGATGATCCATCCACTAATATTTCCCACCTGTTGGGTTCTGTTAACAGATCTCTTGGATCCCCATGTTTTTCTTATATATCCATCATCTCTTCTAGAGGAAACTCTGCTAAGAAATCTGCTACAACTTGTGATTTTGGCGAAGATAAAATTTCATATTTGATTTCGAAGTTCCCTACTTATGCATTCCATCTCTCGACTCTGCCTGATCTTTTTGAATTCTTCATTACTGACTCAATTGACACCTTTGTTAATACTTTTAATTTATGTGCTTGAAATTAGATGCGAAGTTTAAAGGTTGCATAAACCAAATCCATAATTATCTTCTCAATCTTTGAGTAATTTCTATCCGCGGTATTAAATGTTTTGCTAATGTAATAAATTGGTTTTTCTATTCCTGCATCCACTCGCAGTAACACTGCACTTAATGTGTGCGAAGTTGTCGCAAGGTAGATCAATAATTCTTCTCCTGGCTCCGGTTTCTATAAGATAGATATGTTCATTAAATATTCTTTAATTCCTTGAAAAGCCTTTTCACACTCATCTGTCCACCTGAACTTTGTTCCCTTCTTGAGTATATTGAAGAAATGTTTGCATTTATCTGATGATCGCGAGATGAATCTTCCTAGCGAAGCCAAAAGCACATTCAACTTCTGCACATCTTTTAATGTTGCTGGCGTTGGCATGTCGCGAATTGCTTGTACTTTATCTGGATCAACTTGTATTCCTTATTTTTACACAATGTACCCCAATTTTTTTCCTGAAGCTACTCCAAAAGTACACTTTTCGGGATTCACCTTGATGTTAAAATGTCGCATTTGATCGAAAATCAACTTCAAGTCCTGCACATGGTTTTTAGCTTCTTTACTCTTGATTAACATGTCATCTACATATACCTCTAATGTTTTATGGATCCACTTCGCAAACAATTTCTCCACCATTCTTTGATATATTGCACCAGAATTTTGAAAACCGAAAGGCATCTTTGTATAGCAGTACAATCCTCTTGGAGCAAAGAATGCGGTGTGCTCTTGATCTTCTTCATCGAGAGGAGTCTGATTATACTCTTTATACCCATCTAATGAAGATATTCTATCATTTCCCGCTGCTGATTCGACCATTTGAGGAATATCTGGTAATGGAAAGCTATCTTTAGGACAAGCTTTGTTTAAGTCAGTAAAGTCTATACAAATTCTTATCCCTTTATTTTTCTTTGGAACCACCACCATATTTGCAATCCATTCCGGGTACTTTGACTTCCTTATAATTCATGCATCAAGCATCTTCTGTAATTCTTCTTCTATTTGGGAATGGTATGTTGTTGCGATTTTTCTTATCTTTTGTTTAAATGGTCTTACATCCTTGTTAATTTCTAACTTATGACATGCAATTGATGGGTCTATTCCAGGCATCTCATCCATACTCCACGCGAAGATGTCTTTATATTCTCGCAAGAGGTTTACGGTTCGCTCTTCCTCATCTGTGTCCATCTTCGTTCCAATTTTCAGTATCTTAGGTTCTTCTTTACTCCCAATATTTACTTCATTTGTTGGTTCTGCTGCGATGTAACTGGCTTCAGGCTCTCCCATTGGTGTTGAGGTTTTCACAACTCTCGCGGGTTCATCTCCTTCTTGCGAGATTTCGCTAGGTATTCCTTTTCCTTATTTTTCTCTTATCATGTAAACTTTAAATTCTTCTTCTTTCTTTGTCTTTTCTCCATTTTTCTTCGAGCTTTTCACAGCTTTGGACGCCCTTCATAATTTCTCACTTCAATTTGATAACACAGTTTCGCAAGATCAGTATCTCCTCTAATTTCTCCAATTCCACTGGGCATAGGAAATTTGATGCATTGATGCAATGTTGATGCTACATCCTTAATTGCATGTATCCATGGTCTTCCCAATATCATGTTATATGGTGATTCCACGTCTACCACACATAATGTTACTTGTGTTTCAATCTTTCCTAGCGGAATTCGTACCACTGTTTCGCCTTTAGGTTTTGTTAAAGATTTTCCAAAGCCATGAATATGATATGTTGAACAAGACATTTCTTCATCCTTGTATCCCATTTTCTTAAATTCATGATAAAATATTATATCTACAAAACTTCCTACATCCACCAAAGTTCTGTTTACAGCCCATTCTTCCGCAGATCTTGTTGATTTTCCCTTTTTCATTTGTATAACGGATACCGTAATTACCAAAGGAGATGTATGATTCAAATTTTCTGTTGGTATTTCTGTTGCTGTAAATGTGATTTTCTGCTTTTCCCAATCCTTCAACGGTGATATTTTCTCCACTGTCATAATTTTCTTTCCTTCAAAATCTCATTTATGTATCCTCCCTTTAATGTTTTCATGGAATTTGTCGACCATTGTTCTTGTTATCATACCACACTCTAATTTCCTACAATTCTCTTTGGCTCTAATCATTTTTCCTTTAACTATTTCACCGATTTGTTCAATTATCTTTTTAATCTTGAATAATTCTCATCTTCAACCTCATTTTTTATATGATTTTCGTTAATTCAATCCCTGTTTCGGGCGCCAAAATGTAGTTGCGGGAAAACCTACACTACACCCTTCACAAGAATTCACAATAATCAACACATATTTGAAGATTAAAAACAACACTTTATTATTTGATTCTCAGAAATGTTTACAAGAAATGGAAGAAATCAAGAATACAACCGCTCTCTTGGTTTTTCTCTCTCCTCAAAACTTTCTTAACGCTCAAAAATTCATCATCCTCTCTCTGAATCTATCGGGTCTCTTTATATAGGGTAGTTACATAATGGATGACAGCTAAGCTGTCCTTTAATTTCGGATCTGACTTGCGGTATTATCGCAGCAGTTATAATGTCAGTCCTCGCAGGTGTTATAATCCTCACAAAATTATCATGCTTTTCTCATTTTTTCCCATCGTCATCTATTACGCCACTCTTCAAGTTATCTTGTGATGCTCGCAAAGTGTCGCAGAAGTACTCGCAGAAGTATTGTTAATTTCATAGAAATAATGTCATGGCGATATTCTGATCCTACACAGCCGCAGGAGGTACACTTACTAAAAAGACAATCTCACAGGCAACTAATTTAACTGAAAGCATGGCTTCAAATGCTCAAAAATTCTACACAAGAAACAACTCTAATGTCAGACAAGTTAGCGAGATAGGAGAGTCATCATAATCAGAGCAATGGATGAACAACATAGAAAATGTAGTGCAACTAATGACAGCAATGATTATTCATGACGAGGTGTCAACTCGCAAATAATATTTCTCTACTTCTCTTTACACTAGCAAGTAGTACAATGAAAGCAGGATCGTCCCAAGGGAGGTGTATTAAGCAAAAGTTGTTATGGAATTACTCTTAGCAAAGATGATTATGTTGTAGAAATTCTGGAAATTATAAGGTGTAATCAAATATGAGATGGAATTGATTAAAGGTTCATTCTAGACCACGGAATACAAACCAAATTGATAGATAGCTATATTTTTCACATTATCTTGTTACAAACAACCCTAGGATAATTAGTACGCTCAACTATCCCGTTAATATCAACTAAGCTCACTGGATACAGAAGCGCTTGACTACCGAATTCTATTCGTCAAGTTACCTAGAGGTACGCTTACTAGGTGATACATATGATTACTTAACAAAATGTTATCGTCACTAACCACATATTACTACTTGCATTAAGACTCTCTAGACAATTACGGGTCGAAGATGTCTCAACTAGCATTATAATCATCCATAAACCAATTTAATTTGTAGCTTAAACGATTTAAGAATAATTCATAACCAATATTAGCACCGTAGAGAATGAACAATAACAATATAATTGCAAGAAAAAGGTTTTTTAAATATCAATATGAGTTCATGCCCGGATGTCGAAATCGTCCCTAATCAAATGCAATTAGCTATTGGAGTTCATGGTGAAACAAACAACAAACTATAAAATCAAACCAAACAGCAGGTATAATGGAAATATGTTGTGGATGTGAAAGTGGACTGCCGTGGCTCAAAGAAGAACTGGCAGTAGAAACAGAATGGTGATGAGCGTGGAACTGCTGCTGATGTAGCTGCCGGCTAGTATGCTGCGATGGATGATGATGTGAAAGGCTTGGTAGAGGACTGTTGGCAGAATTCAGCTGCCTGGTGATGATGAACGCGAGCTGCAGGTAGAACTCCACGTGCTAATGTTATGAATAGTATGCAAATAGGTGGTGGTGTGCAAAGTGGGTGTATGCTGATGAAGATGGTATGCAGGTGGATAGATAGATGGATATGCAGAATTGATGGAGGTATGATACTGCTGCTGTAGGTGGTTATGCAGGTGGTGGTGATGGAGATGCAAGTGCAGAGATGATTGGTGGCTGTTCAGCGAGCAAAAGCTCGCTGAAACTAGGGTTACGAGCAGCAGTTGTAGAGGGGGTATGCAATGATATCCTCTGTAGCTTTTAAGGTTTTCTTTTTTTATATCTCCAAGTCCTGGAATATCGAATATGATCGAACCCAAAATTCCTAAAACCATCCAGACTTCTAACTTATCGGCCAAACTTCGGTTCATGTGATCTTCACGGCTTTGTACCAAGCCAGCAAATCTGGTACCCAATGTTCCGTCTGTTTTCAGTTTCTTACTCGAGTCCTATACAATTCCACTGACCCTTGTACTCAACTATTGATCCATAATAAGCAGAAACAACAATGCTGCAACTTCAGTTTCAGTGCCCTCTTTCTTAGTTTAAAAGCTCATTCAAAAACCCTTACAAGATCGAACCAATACTAACCCAATCTTCCGCCTGAATTCGTACCATCTCCTGGTTCATTTTAAATGTGAAATCATCTCCCATCTCTTTGTAAATATCCACAAAACTCACGGCAAAACTGGAGATAGACGATGGAAAAACTGATCGTTGAGACCATTCTGCAAACACATTGTATGCGACTTGTAAACTGGCCAATGCTAGGTACTATCTGTAAATTGGATTGCACAACTCCTTCCCTGCAAATCGATACAAGCATAGCCCAAGTTTATAAAACATTCAATAATCTCAGAACTGCTTTAATCTTTTCAATTTATTCAATATGTATAGAAACCAGGACATGAGACTTCGACTGAATTTCTTGGCACATGACATCACTCAAATTCGTTCACTTCTGCTACCAAAATCGAATTCACATCAAACCCAACTTTCCTTTTTCATTTCAGTACTCAAATCTCTTCTTCAACTACCAAAATCAATGGCAGAAGAAGCAGGTATTCTTCCCTGTCTTTGCTAATTTCTATCTGAAATACAACCCAAAACTCAAGCGAAACCTCCCTGTTCTTCTCAGCTTCTAAAACTCTCATAACCATTGGCAGTCACCCTATGGCATGGAAGACGGTGAACTTGGTTAAGAAATTTTTGTTCTTCATGTTTCAGTGAAAGAAACTGGACTTGTGTTTTCTCGACCTATTTTCAAGAGTATAAGTTGTAAATGTGAAAGGGTGCCCCTTAACAAACGCTTGCCTGTATTTAGCAGCCATCAACTGGAATTCCCTTTCTGTGCTGAGTGGTTATCTGTTGCTTCCCTAAACTGCTCTTTTAACACATCAGAGACGTGTGTCATTACGTGCTTCCACTGCGCCCATGCCTAAGGTTCCCAAATAGCGAATTGAGGTTCTTTTTGTGTCCTTTCTTCTCGCATGACTCCACAACACCTACAAAATGTAAAGGAAGTGTAATATACAAAAATACAAGAAAAATAGCTAAGAAAAGCATAAGAAATTGATATACAAATGATATATTTTAGGCCTCTATCAATTCATACTTGTGAAAAAGAGTCTGAACTGGTAAACGTTGTGTTCCCTAATCATATGCCAGGGTATAACCCATACTCTAATACCTACAATCCAGGTTAGGAAGATCACCCAAATTTTAGTTATGCAAACAAGCAAGATGCAGCTCCTAATCCATATGCTCGGCAAGGTGGTTTTCAACAACCACAGTTCCCGTCAAAGTTGTAACCTCAAGTTCCCCAAGAATGACGCATCTGAAAAGATGATTACTATAATGCAAGGTCTCTCATCTATGTTCCAACAGTATAAATAGAAAGCCGATCAACATATGTAGAAGATCGACTCTGCGATTAGAGATCTACAGACTCAGATATGGAAAATGGAAACTGGGATAAATCAACTGAAGGCACAAGCATCGTCAAAGCTGCCATCACAAACTTTTGTGAATCCAAGAGATAATGTTAATGCAATACTTTAGAGGAGCAAAAAGCAGACAGAAGATCCAAAAGAACAAGAAAAGGTTATCCACGACTCAGAAAAGGAAGTAGAGGTGGAAATTGTTCTAAAGGAAAATCTAACTTCAATCGGCCAACCTAAGGACACGGTTCCTACCTTTTACCACACCATCTCCTTTTCCTAGTCGTTTTTCCAAGTCAAAGAAGCAAGCTCTAGACAAGGAGATTATGGATATTTTCAACAAGGTGCATATCAATATTACATTTATTGAGGCCATCAGAACGGTACCCAGGTATGCCAAGGTTCTGAAGGATTTGTAGACAAGGAAGGAGAGGTTGATTGCTAATGAGATCACTCAGGTGGGAGAAAGTACTTCAGCTATGTTGCTAAAGAAGATGCCTGCAAAATACAAAGATCCTGGTGGTTTTATAATGCCAATTACTATTGGTGACAGATGGTTTGAGAGTGCTTTGCTTGATTTGGGAGGTTCTATAAGCGTGATGTCAGCCGATATTTGTGATTATCTGAATTCAGGACCGTTAAAGGAGACATGGATTATCATTTGATTAGATAATAAGTATAACATATACCCTAAGGGACTTGTGGAAGGCATGTTGGTACAAGTGAATGAATTGATCTTTCCGGTTGATTTATTTGTTGTGGATATGCAGAATGGAGACAGTTGTTCGTCTACTTCATTACTTATTGGGAGACCATTTATGAAGACTGCTAAGACGAATATTGATTGTGATACTGGTACAATCACTATGGAATTTGACAAAGAGATTATACGCTTCAGTATCTTTGAAGCTATGCATTATCCTAGTGATATCCAGTCTGCCTTTTCTAGTTGATGTTATTGGTTCGTTAGCACATCAGATGTTTGATTTGAACAACGAAGATGAACTTGAATCTGTGCTAGAAAATAACATTGATTTGGATGTCCATGGCATGCCTAATTTGGATGTTGACTTACCCAAAGGGATAGTGGAGATATGTTGTGGTTTAACGACATTACAAGAATCTCAAACGGGTAATATCTCATACATTTCTCTTTACCTGTAACTGATGAAGTTCCTTTACCTTCTGTTGTGCAGGCACATAAATTAGAGTTGAAGCCTCTACCTGATCACTTAAAGTACACTTACTTGGGTGATGTGAAGGATATTTCGGTCATTATTGCAAAGAATCTCACAGCAGTTCAGGAAGAACATTTATTTAAGGTTCTAAAAGAGCACAAAATGGCTATTGGGTGGAGAATTGATGACATCAAAGGCATTAGTCCATCCATGTGCATGCATAGAATCCTAATGGAAGATGATGTCAAGCCAGTACTTGATGCTCAACGTAGTCTTAACCCCCCAATGATGGAGGTCGTAAATAAAAAGATCCTCAGATTGCTAAGTATGATGATGATTTACCCAATTTCTGATAGCAGATGGGTTAGTCCGGTGCAAGTGGTGCCTAAGAAATCGGGTGTCACTATTGTCAGAAATCAAGATGATGAACTTGTTCCTACAAGAGTTCAAACGAGATGGATAGTGTGCATAGACTACAGAAAGCTCAATTCGGTTACCCGCAAGGATCACTTTCCTTTTCCTTTCATTGATCAGATGTTAGAAAGGTTAGCGGGACATTCTCATTATTGCTTTCTGGATAGTTATACGGGATACAATCATATCGTTATCGCACCGGAGGACCAAGTGAAGATTCCTTTTACTTGTCCTTTTGGTACCTTTGCATTTAGACGAATGTCGTTTAGTCTTTGCAATGTGCCTTCCACTTTTCAGAGATGTATGGTCAGTATATTTTCTGATTATGTGGAAAACATCATTGAGGTATTTATGGATGACTTTAGTATTTATGGTGATTCATGTGACACCCCCCATTTACTAAACCTGCTTAGCTAATAGGTTTACAACCTAATTGAAGCATCAATTCCAGATTAACGATTTGAAGAGTCATAATTACATAAAATGAACTAAAACCAAACCCAGACTGTTAAACCCAAACACTCTGATATCAATAGTTGAAGAACTCCCAAATGATATAAGTATATTTGTATGTTGTTTTACAATAAATAAACTAAAACATATATATAGAAGATACATGAACATAACCTAGTTCAGTAACGCTTTAAACTACGAAAACAGATATCTTCAGTACACCCTTTCTTCTGATAACTGATAACTAAAGTGGGAAAAAGTGATAACATCATCCCAAAAGGGTTCTCAATGGAAACATGTTACTCTCAAGTAATCACCAACATGCTTCACAGTTCTAAATGAATATAAGTTGAAAGAAACAAGAAGAAACTAATCAATTAACAATTTATGCATCATGAAGCAAGTGTCACTCTAACCTCTCCAAACTCATTGGAGAAGACGAAGAGAAAACAATCCTAATCAATAATAATAATATCGTCCACACAGAGTGCCCATACAAACCATGATTCAGAATATTACCATCAAGATCAGAAAGTTAGACAAACAAGTATAATATGCACACGAGTGATTTCCCTCAAATAAAATAGCATATATAATATCATAACGGATGAATTACCGCCCTACTAAGTAATATTCAAACGGATGAATTACTGCCTTACTATATTAATAAGCAATAATATTCAAAAGGATGACTTACTTCCCTACAAATGAAATATATTATAATAATATTAAAACAGATGAATTACCGCCCTACTAAATAATATTGTCGACGGATGAATTACCACCTTACTTAACTTAGCTAAGAGCCGTGGGGAAACACAGACACTCCTCGCAAGGAAATATCACAAAGCATATCACACAAAAACATATTCATATCAAACATCGTAAATGCAGTTATGACATACATTGCATACAAAAGTAACACAGAAGTAATGCCTCAAAGTAGACGCAATCATGCACACAAATAGTAAATTCTCATCATGCTTGCATATAAAAGAAATCTTAATAATTACAAGAAGGTTACAGAGTTCCCACCTGATTTGAAAACAAGTCATGCCTACCTCGAGATCCGTGATCCACTGGTTCATTTTTTGATTCGATCGTTGTTAATAAAAACTAAATGTTAATCACACAAAAACTCTAATAATTTATCCAATATTCTTATACAAGGTTCATAACATAATTTCATACAAGTCTCCAGTTATAGGCTATGTCAAATGACTAACGGTTCTAGTTTTATCAATAATTCTATTACCCGGTCTTTAATGTTCTAGGCCTTAATTAATATTTACTTACCAAAATGGGATCAAATTGGGTGTCATCAGAAATCTCTCGAAAAATTCTACAACTTTACAGAAGGAACCGAAAGCTAATTCGGACCATAAGGGGTCCAAAACACAAAAAGAATGAAACTGGCCCTAAACCTAGCTTGCGTGCCAAACCGGACCGGCCCGCCAAACCAGCCCACTACCCTATCTAGACCTAACCCTAACTAACTCGGTCCTGGGTCTGACTTATTGAGTTGGTCTAACTCAGCTGACTCAGTGAATTGAGTCGGTCATTTTCCCAAACACATGATGAACGTTCTTAAGTTTTCCTAACTCAAAGAAAACTTGTACACATTACAAGGGTCAAAGTTCCGGGGTTCATAAACCAATATCTACGATCCAAATTAAGCAACTGATAGATCTTTAGAAATACGAGAGCATACTCTACAACATTGTAGTTTTATCGGAAACCAATTTTGATCTGATCATGCCTAAAAGGTACATTTAATCGCTAACTCACAGCTGTTCCCAGAATTTCATTCCCAACCGTAGAACTATGAAAATTCATATCTAATTCCATTCTGGTACAATTAAACAAACTTAGGCTCTATAAGAAGGTGAGAGAATCCTCTATAATCCCATGCTATAAACCACGGATAAATCACAAGTTAAATCAATAATAATCATGCGAGAACATAAGGCAAATACATACAATATTTACATACAGTCATGATCTTCTAAGTTATGAGAACCGGTTTGATTGACATCTATTTCAACATATTTCAATTACCCATTTTAGAAAATAACATATTTAAACTAACTAGAAGGATTACCTTAACTATATATACATGATTCATCCTCCATCAATCATATTTATCCATTAACATCATTCTCAATCAAAGTAAAACATCATGAACACTTCCTCTCCTTCTTCCTATATTACCCATCAAGAATTAGCTTCCATCCTAACAATTGATTCATCTCTAGTATCTATTCTCATCTTACTAAAAATATCCATTTCTCAAATTATCAAGAACACTATATATGTAGTTTCTTCTTCTAACAACTTCAGAAACACTACTCTCTTTTAGTCCATTTCGCATAACTTTTTGATATTGTCCAAATTATCTTATTAATTTTTATTCAATTTATTGTTCATATTTAATTAATTACATCATTATCGGCTAAATCTTCTCTTGGCCAGTCTAATATAGTTGACGTGCTTGCGGGTCCTTACAATTCATTTTATATATTTTTAAATAATGTTGAACTTGTGCTTAAAAGATGCATATACACTAATCTTGGTTTAATATGGGAGAAATGCCACGTTATGGTAAACCATGGTATAGTGATCGGTTACATCGTGTCCTCTTAAGGGCTCGAAGTAGACAAAGAAAAGATAGACTTGATTAAAAACTTGCAATACCACACTTCGGTAAGGGGGGTTCGCTTGTTTCTTGGTCATGCGGGTTTTTATAGGCGGTTTATCAAATATTTTTCCAAAATATCGATACCGATGTGCAAATTGTTGGAAAAGGAGGTCGCCTTTAATTTCGACAAGGAGTGCAATGATTACTTTAAAAAAAAATGAAGGAATTGTTGACTACTGCACCAATTATCAAGTCACCTGAATGGAGTTTGTCGTTCGAGTTAATGTGTGATGCAAGTGATTATGCAGTCGGAGCTTTTTTGGATCAGAAAGTAGACAAAAGGTCACATGTGATTTATTATGCATCAAGGACCCTAAATGAGGCGTAAATCAACTACTCGAACAATGAGAAATAGTTGTTGGATATAATATTTGTATTAGAAAAAATTAGATCTTATTTGGTGGGTACAAAAGTGATTGTATATTCTGATCATGCATCACTACGATACCTATTAAAAAAGAAGGAGGCTAAGCCAAGACTCATACGATGGATTCTTCTTCTACAAGAATTCAACATTGAAATCAAAGACAAGAAAGGTGTTGAGAATACTATTGCATGCAGATCATCTTAGTAGACTTGTTATATCTGAAGAAGAACTTCCCCTACATGATCGATCTCCAGACGAACAACTCTTCTCGATTGAAGAATCAACACCTTGGTATGCTGATATAGTGAACTATTTGGTTACAAGGCAGGTACCTAGTACTATGTCTAATTTTCAAAAGCTAAAGCTTATGAACATATCCAAACAGTATGTAGTTGCAGGTTTTCCCACAACACACCCCTTATCATATCTTAATATTAATTTCTAGATCCACATATAGAAATGGTAGTAAAATTGCTAAAATTATAAACGGACACCAAGGTTTTTTACATGGTTCAATCAATTTGATCTACATCCATGATTCTTCACTATGATTGTTAAAATTTACATTTGATTTTACATTGATAATCTTCATTAATGGAGTTCTAAATATGGTTTTGGGGAAGAAGATGATAAAGAAAAATACATTCTCTCTCTCTAAAAATATCTCTGCAAAATATCTTTTTCTCTCTCCTAAAAATTGTGTCCCCCCTTTCTCTCTCCTGCTCTTCTCTTTATATAGGCATCTTCATGGTGGATGACAGCTCACATTCAACTCATATTTCCCATATTTTAGGACCTCTGCTATGCTCCTCGCAGGCTCTGCTATCGTGCTCGCGAGATCTGCTATTATGCTCGCGAGATCTGCTATCGTGCTCGCGAGACTCTTTTATAACCACAAAATTTTCATTTCCTACTTTTTTATCGCGAGATCCCGCGTTGTTCTCGCGAGCATTCTCTCCAACTACAAAATCTTCACATTTTTATCATGTTCTATGTTGTCGTTGTCTATTACATCATTCTTTGAATTATTCTGCGACGCTCGCAGAGTGTTGTTGAAGAACTCACAAAAATGTTGTTAATAATTTCGTAAGAATATTGTTGTGGCGATATTCTGATCCTACATCTTGCCTCTTTTTCCTTGAATATTGCTTGAAGAGCGATCTTTAAGGAAAAATCAATTGCTGTAGTAGTCTTTGATCTTTGTTGATGAAGGAACGAGCGAAAGAATACTGGACTTGAAAAGTACGTGCTTGCCTCTATTCTTTTGTGAAGTTCCATTTCTTTGCTAAGTAAATAAGAAGTATGCGAAGTATGAAGTATCCTTGAAGAAATGTAAGAAGTACTCAATCCTCAAAATATAAGAAGTATCCGTCCTTGAATGAAAGTTATAAGTATTGCCTCTGTTCATGTGAAATTATTACTTCATTTTTGGTGAGAATTCTTGTCCATTTTGGAAATGATTCTTGCCGAGTAGATAAAGAACATAAAATGTTTTCTTGGTAATCCATAGTTGCCTCTGTTCTTTATTTACGAAGGTAGAATCCTTGAGAAAATGTTAAATGAACGAATTGTTTCTTTATTCTTATCTTGCCTCTGTCTCCTGCGATAAAATAATCATATTTTGCGAAATAATCACATTTCCTGTGAAATTTTGGAAGAGTCTGCGAGGTGCTGAATGAGTTTGCAAGTTTCTGAATATGTCTGCGAGTTTATGAATAACCCTGCGAAATTATGAATAGTGCTCCTGAAATAGCGATGCGAATAGTGCCGCGAGCTGATGAATAGTGCTGCGAGATTGTAGATAATCCTCTTAAGAGACTCTGAATAATACTTGTGAGAAATTCTGAATAATATTTCTGAGAGATTCTAAATAGTACTTGCTATCTCTCTTGCGATGAACAAATCTTTCCTGCATTCTTAAAAGAAGATAGTTAATGTTTGAGATTATTCTATTGGTCTTATTTTTCCTTCCTAATTAAAGGTCTTATTTTGCCAATTTTTCTTTTGTATCTGCGACAAAATCGCAGGATATTTTCACATTTGCATGTAAAACCCCATTGATCTTGCCTTATCCGTATTTTGTCAATTTCTCCGCGACAATATGACAAGACTAAGCTCCTTTGCGAGAACAAAGCCTTATGACATTGCCGTCTTGCGATGAAATCGCAGGACGTCTTTACACTTTCATGTAAAAACCCATTGATCTCATCTTATCTTTTTTCTCTTATGGCTTGTTGCCTCTGTATAATTATTGTCACGCGACAATATGACAGGCCTAAATGTTCTTGCGATCATAAAGCCCAATGACATTGTCATATTTAGACACTTATTAGCTCCCTAATGGAGGGTGCCTCCCTTATCTTCCCCCTGGTTTCCCCTTCAAGGAGGGAACATCGTCCATACAAGACTAGCTCCTCTCATCCGGATTTACCAACAACCAGTTATTTTCGCAGCCTCTTGTCCTTTATGCCTATATAGCTTATAGTTACAAGACTGCACCCTAAGTGGGGTTTTCTTCGGGCCAAGTGCATCATAGCCAAGACTTACCAAGAATGGCCAGGGTAGGTTCATCCATCCCGGGCACTCTTGGCTCAACCGTGTACCTCGGCGCCTTGGTCATACTATGCACCTCTTAGAAGAGACCCTCGGTTGTCCAACCAGGGTATAACCTTATATAGTTGGAAATCCAAGGTACCTCTCCTGGATAGGTATCTCAAAGATATGGACCCCTTTCTCTCCATGGCTCAGGATCCAGCAGCGGTATAACCTTACCCCTGAACCATGCAATCAGATACCCCCTTATATGATGCACTATTAGGTCTTACATTTGCCTCTTGCGAAATTTTATTCGCGAACTAGGGTGCACGCCATAAAGGTTCGTCCCATTCTTATGTCTCTGCGAAATTGTATTCGTGTTTCTCACGATATTTTCACGTTTCTTCATTCTTTCATTTCTGTCCATTCTTTCATTTCTTCTTTCATTTCTTTCATTTCTTCTTTGATTCTCATAATCATGTTTGAAGTAAATATTCTTTAAAATCTTTTGAAATCTTAGAAATATTCTTTGAAATCTTGCGATTGTATCGCATTGGTAAATCAAGAATCTCTTTCTGTAAAAGAAATATTCTAAAGAAATCTTTGAAATCTTCTTTGAAATCTTGCGATTGTATCGCGTTTTTAAATCAAAAATCTTCTGTAAAAGAAATTTTCTAGAGAAATATATAAATTGAAGGTTCTCGGTTTTTGTATTTTTGAAGTCTTTGTAATCTTGCGAGGGTATCGCTTTTTTGGAAATTAAGTCAATTTTTTTTGAAATCTTAGAAATATTTGCGATAATTTCATTTTCTGTAATCTTTGAAAAGTTTGAATTTTTTTGAAATCTATAAAAATTTTGCGATGATTTCACCTTTTTTAATCTTTGAAATCTTGCGATTGTGTCATTTTTTGTAAATTAAATCAAAAATCTTTTATTTTATGTAAGTAAAATATTCAAGGAAAATGGTACTTAGCTTTCATGCGATTTTCTGTTGCTGCCGTCTCTCGCAAAGTATTTTATTTGCTTGTGAAATGAGAAAAAATGAGAAAAAATGAGAAATGATTTGCCTCTTGCTTACTCTCGCAACATACCAGTTGTGCTAACCCTCTATTGCGAAATTAACTTGCGAAATAATCATCAACTTTCTTCATTCTTGGCGAGATAATCATTAACACTTTTCTTTGCGAGAAGACCTTATATTCATTGCTTCTTTACGCTTGTATTTGGGAAGTAAATATCTTTGCGAAGGAATTGAACATCTGCGATCTTCTCTCTAGACTATAGAGAAAATGTGAAAAAAAATATGTCTGCGGTGAGAATCGATCTTGCGATATTAAGCTTCTTCTTCTCGCCGCTAACCAATTGTTTTTGTTTTTGAAAGAAAATTATACTTCCACCCTCTTATTACTTTCTCCCTGTACGTCCTTACTTTTTGCACATGTCTTATCTTGCGATATTTACTAATATCTTAGTCCCACATGTGCGTTTTCTTCGCACGTTTCTGATGATCATGCCCTTGCATGCACCACTTCACGCTGTTGAATTCTGTGTTCCATTATTTTATTTTTTCTCTTTGTTTGTCTTATCTTGTATACTCCTCGCCACTAACTAACTTTGCTGGCTGCTGTTTTGCGATAGAAATGTAAGATTTGCGCTATTTACTGATGGCTTAAAGGAGAGTCTGCGATGATTGCTGCGATGATGTGCTTTTCTGCTTCATTTGCTGATAAGTTTGGGTATTGCGTCTTAGTTTTTTATTTTCTCGCTGGGAGAAATAGCTGAAATTGTTGATGAAGTAAATTTCATCTCTCTTCTTCCTTAACTGACTCTCGATATGAAGTCCCGGAGAAATGATCTGCTGCTTTGTCCATCTGTTCATAACAAAGGAGCAATATTTCTCGCAATCTCAAACTGAACCAATAACAAAGTGAACTTGATTCTTATTCATTTCCTAGTTGATGGGTTTGTCTTGTAACAATAACAAAGGAGCAATATTTCTTCTCAACTTTGGTTTGTGTTGCTCGCAGCTTGGTTGCTTCTCTTTTCGTTGATGATCTTCCAGGTCTACTATGCTAGTATTGGGGTTTTCCTGACGAGCAGTGATAGTTATTTCCTCTGTTGGGACTGTTGACGAAGAAACTTCATTGTTGTCTATGATTTTCTCCAAATATAGAATAGTCTGATGAGTTGGTGTTGCTGTAATAGGGGACGGAACAGCTGAGTTAACAACTGATAGAACAGGTTCTCTGGCTGAAGATTTTTAGGTGTCTGTGGAGCTGCAGTGCAATCTATGCCTTTTTTAGAAGTTTGCATCTCGCGAATTTAATTCTCTGAATTGAAGTATTTGTGTTCTTCTTCTTCTCTCTGGTGAATGACGATGATCCCTCTCGCTGTGTTGCATTTAAATCTATATTGCGAAATTATCATGTTGACCTATCCTCTTGCTTACGTCTGTTGCTTGCGAGATTATGGTATGTGAATAAGTTACATAGAACCAGCTTGCCTTTTAGAATCATCTTGGTATCTCCAATATATTAAACGAGTTGGTTTACAAAATAACCTGTCTAGTTTAGCCATGCACCTGATACTTCGCCACAGACATTCTTCTTTCCTCCATGAACATCGCCTCGTCATCCCAAAGTAAATAAACCTTGTTTGTGGCAAGCTTGGATGTTTGGATCGCGGTAACTATTTGCATTCATACTGGAATAGATGTCCACTGAGTTTTAAAGTTCCAGTGAAGAACTTAAAGGAGTTGTAGCAGAAATTGCAGGTGTAGAAAAATGTGAGATTTGAATAGACTCAGCAATATTATTACCAATAATAGGAAATAAGGGTTGTAAGACAGGTTGAGAAGGTTCTGGTGATGGAAGTCCAGGTGGAGTAACGTGAAGTGGTGGTGGAATTGTAGGAGATGATGTGGTGGATCCAGGTTTCACATTCTGGGTAGGAAATAAAGCAGAAGCACTTTGAAATAATAAAGAAGAAGAACGTGCAAATTTCTTCTTGCCACATCATCGCGCCAAAATGACAAGGAAAAAGGTTGGAAATTTCTTCTTGTAATGATGATATAATATTCCCATTTAATTCTATTACTGCGATGATGTGGTTGATTTTGTGGTGTATAATAATAAAGGTTGCTGAACTTATGTCAATCCCAACGAGAGTACTATTTTTGGTTCTGGGTGTGAGATGGTGGGTTATAAACTTCAGATTTCTTTATTTTGCTCGCGATTGCATCTCGCTGGATTGGTTGTCTTCTTTTATAAGTTATCCTTCCTCACTCTTTGGCGTTGCTGCTCGCGGTGATCCAAAAGATTTTCCATTCTATCTCTTCACAACAGTGGCGATAATCGCTAATGCCCTTCGCAGATGGTAATTATTCTCCAATATCGGCATTTAAAATGTCCAATATCTGTTTATATCCTTCTTATTGCCTGAAGTAGATTTTTCACAAGTGAATTTCTGCTAGATTCATCCATTTAATTTAGTAAGTAGTCCATTAAGTTTGAAATTTCATGAAATGGATTTTGAAAACAACATCCGTAAATCTATATTTCGCAAAAAAATAAAAAATAAAATGAAATTAGAAAAGAGAAGAGATCTTGTTCTGTAGAATTATTTGTTGGTGTAACTTCATTTGATTTCTTCGCGATTGTTGATGAAGTTCGTGGTGAATAAATCATTAGTCTTCTTCATGTATCCACTGTGCTGTCTTTGTCCTTTCTCTTCCGTTGGAATCTTAATTTTCTTGTTAAAATGTTGGTGTTGGTGGATGCATCTTATCGCAAAAGAGAAATTTCACCGGAGCTTTTGATTCCTTCATCTTTGACTTCAATCACTAAAATCATGATCACATTAGTTGTCAAAATTATGATTAAATTCAAGGTTTATGGATGTAAATTTATGATCAAAACTCTTCTTAATTCAAAATATCAACTAAACAACAATTTTTGTGAAAAACAAAGATTAATAGTTTAAAATTCAAAATCTTCCAGATTTATATTATGAGCATATAATTAAAGGGATAAGAAAGATTTTGTCTTATTTGAACAGTTAGTTGATGCCGATTGATTTCATTTCATTCCTATAAATATTTCTTCGAATCTGCTCCTGCATCGTAATATCTCTGCTTCTTTTTCTCTGTAATCATTTCTCTTAAATTGTGTTGGATGTTCTTCATTGTTCTTTTTCTGTATACATATTTTCCCCTGTATCTCATAAATCCAATTGAATTCATCATCAAAAATTGCTAATTTCTTTAGATCTTCTTCAATCCAACAAGCATGTAGTGTTTCTAGCACCAAAATGTAGTTGCAGGTTTTCCCACAATACACCCCTTATCATATCTTAATATTAATTTCTAGATCTACATATAGAAATGGTAGTAAAATTGCTAAAATTATAAACGGACACCAAGGTTTTTTACATGGTTCGATCAATTTGATCTACATCCATGATTCTTCACTATGACTGTTAAAATTTAAATTTGATTTTACATTGATAATCTCCATTAATGGAGTTCTAAATCTGGTTTTGGGGAAGAAGATGATAAAGAAAAATACATTCTCTCTCTCTAAAAATCTCTCTGCAAAATATCTCTCTCTCCCCTAAAAATTGTGTCCCCCCTTTCTCTTTCCTGCTCTTCTCTTTATATAGGTATATTCATGGTGGATGACAGCTCACATTCAACTCATATTTCCCATATTTTAGGACCTCTGCTATGCTCCTCGCAGGCTCTGCTATCGTGCTCGCGAGATCTGCTATCGTGCTCGCGGGACTCTTTTATAACCACAAAATCTTCATTTCCTGCTTTGTTCTCGCGAGCTCCCGCCTTGTTCTCGCGAGCATTCTCTCCAACTACAAAATCTTCACATTTTTCTCATGTTTTATGCTGTCATTGTCCATTACGTCATTCTTTGAATTATTCTGCGACGCTCGCAGAGTGTTGTTGAAGAACTCACAGAAATGTTGTTAATAATTTCGTAAGAATATTGTTGTGGCGATATTCTGATCCTACACAGTATGTGTGGGATGATCCCTAATTTTGGAAATATGGCACTGATCATATTATCCGCAGGTGCGTACCTAACTCTGAATTTCAACCAATTCTGTCTTTTTTTCATTCATATGCTTGTGGTGGTCACTTTGGTCCTAAATGTGCCGCTCTTAAAATTCTTGAGAGAGGATTTTATTGGCCTACACTGTTTGAGGATGCATATGCTTTTTTCAAATCTTGTGATAGATGTCAACAAACGGGCAATCTAGGTGCTCAAAATTAAATTCCACTCACAGCGATTCTTGCTGTAGAAATATTTGATGTGCGGGATATTGATTGTATGGGCCCTTTTGTTAATTCGAATGGAAAATATTATATACTTTTTTTTGTGGATTATGTTTCAAAATGGGTGGAAGCTAAAGCCACCCATAATAATGATTCTCAAGTTGTTTGTGAGTTTTTGAAGGAATATATTTTTTCTCGACATGGTACGCCATGAGTGTTTATCATTGATAGAGATTCGCACTTCAATAAATCCTTTCATGCTCTCCTCAAGAAGTATAACATTACACACAAGGTTGGTACGCCGTATCACCCACAAACTAGTGGGCAAGATGAAGTTTCAAATCGTGAAATTAAGTCCATTCTGGAGAAAACCGTTAATATTACACGGAAAGATTGGAGCTTTAGGCTTAACAATACACTTTGGGAGTATAGAACGGCGTATAGACACCAATTGGTATGTCTCCATATCGGTTGGTTTATGGAAAAACTTGTCATCTCTCAGTTGAACTTGAGCATAAGTATTTTTGAGCAGTAAAGATGTACACCATGGAGTATGACAAACCTGGGAAACAAAGGAAGCTACAAATCAGTGAGCTAGAGGAGATACGAAATGATCCATATGAGAGATCTTGTATATACAAGGAAAATACGAAGTTATTTCATGACAAAATGATTTCTCAAAAAAATTTTGTTGGGGGGAAGAAAGTTCTTTTATTCAATTCTCGTCTTAAGTTATTTCTTGGCAAGCTAAGGTCCCGATGGGTGGGACCATTTGTTGTTACTAATGTTTTTCCTCATGGTGCAGTTGAAATTTCTAGTCCCAAAACTGGGAACTTCAAGATCAACGATACATAGACTGAATCCATACTACGAGAACTTTACTATAGTGGATGTTGATGAGATTGAGCTTCGTGATTTTCTCCCTATGGAGGAGTAATGTGAATGAGTGCTAAGTCGGGCTGAGGACGATAAACTAAGCGTTATGTGGGAGGCAACCCATTGGTTTTGTATTTCTATCTTTATCTTATGTTTTTAGTTTTTCGTATCATATTTTGATTTCCCACCTTATTTTACTTTGGATGACTCAATTACATTGAGTACAATGTAAATTTTAAGTGTGGGGGAGTATTTTGCATATAGAGTTTTTAGTCTTTTTGAGTCGAATATTTTAAAATGTTTGTAAAACCTCCAACTTGTAGAGATTTTAGAATCACTAATATACTTCTAGATATGTTAATATAAGGAATTCTCACCAAAATAATGGAACTTAGAAGTGATAGAGAATACTACACCTTATGTGTCATTAATCTTTGCGAGAAGTCATTTAATGTTTGTGGCTCAACTTAACCATGCCGGTGGCGAATTAGGTGTAAGGGGGAAATGCATTATTAGAGTTGTTGATCAATCATTAGTGGAGACTACCTATTTTCACATCAACAGAGGCACCAGACCTTCAATTCTTTGTAGTTGACTAAAAATCTTTGTTTTGAGTGTGTGTCACCGTACGTTAATTCCGGGTAGAATGGTGAGCTACCCAAATTCGTACCATTTTAGGCACTATTTTTGATATCTTGAGTGTTAATTTTGTCAATCATGAGGGTGACGTCTATAGATGAAAACCACCTTATAGAAGTTTGATTTGCAGTTAGCGCCATTCTCTCTCTTGCCAACAACAGGTCGATAAAAATATATCATCATCAACAAGTGGAGCGACATCAAAATCTACAAGGAAAGTTGAAGACGTTTAAGGTTTATAAGCAACAATACAAGAAAGAGCAAATTTCATATCCAAGTGAAGCAATATACAATGAGCATATTTTATATACATGTTGAAGACTTACAATACAACGAGCATAACTTTATATCCAAGTATGAAGACTTATTTACAAGAGCAAAGAAAATCAAAATATGAGAATTATTGAAGTTTATGATACAAAGACATTACAAGTTGCGAAGATTCAAGTAGTAAATTACCTCTTTCATGGCCATGTTTTTTTTTATTGTAGTTGCAATCTTTTTATCAAAAAAAAAAAAGAAAAAAATGTATACATATAAAACAAAAAAATAAAAAAATACAAAGAGATTTGCATTTAGGATTTATTTCATCAATAAAGCCATGAGGAAGAAAAATATATAAAGAAGTTTCAAGCAACAAGGAAATAGAGGAAAAAAGTTACAAATTGTCAAAGTTTTATGAAGTTCAAGGGTTTATCAAGAACAGTTGAAGCCGAAGACGGTGACCAAGAAGATGAAGAAGACGAGCCGAAGACGTTTCTATTGGATGTTGTGAGAGTCGTGCTATCATTACTGCAGATCAGATTTGAAGGTGAGTGAGTACTCACATCCTTGCATAATGGTTGATTTCCTTTCTTAGAGATCATCAAAAAAAATTCTTAGTTCCCACGATCTTGTGGGGCCTACAGAAATAATTTGAAAGGTTTCCTTCCCACCATTCAACGTGTGTAGGATTTCTCTCTTCATTCCTACATGCACACTTGTGAGACCCATAAAAATGTCGTCTTATTGAGTGCAATTATCATAAAATCCTTTTAAGTGAGGCAGAAGTCAAGGAGAAATGCTTATTGGTCGCTCTCAAACAAGCATTTCTTTCAATATGGCATAGCTTGCCGGTCACACTTTCTTCGATTAGTAGCATTTTACATGTTAATTTTCTCTTGTACTTCTGACTTCTTGACAATAGGTTGAGAACCCTTATGTCCTCATAGATCTTTGGATGCTTGGGAAGCTGGAACGCTTTGAAGTCGGAGCAGGTTTTGTGGATACACCTCTCGTAACCCCTCAGGAGACTATAACTCATCCACTAGGGACACTAGGGGTTTAAAGGCTTGTTGCACATGCTAAGTGCAACCAAGTCCTCAACGAAAGGGAGTTGTCATATTTTAAGTTAGATAGTTTGCTCTAGGACTAGCAAAAGCCAAGTGTGGGGGAATTTGAAAATTTAATATTTCACATATATTTGGTGTCAATTCCATGCTAGTAATTGCTTATATTCTTGCAGATTATTGTATCTTACGCTTGTTTTTGTTTTTCATTAGGTGAATCATCCAAAAAGAATTGAATTTGCACTTAATTATGCAATAAAAGAAGCTAGCTACAAATGGATAAGGGCCAAATACCAAGAGAAACTCGTTCAAACCTAGTAGTTCTTGTCATCGTCATAGAGATGACGAAAAGACGAAGTCAACGTCGAAAGTACGGAGCCGTTTTGAGTTCGTACGAAGACGTTATGAGCAAAACAAGAGTTTGGTAGACTAAAAGGGAAAAATGGTCATTTCCATGCAGTTGATATTCGGGCTCTAGAAAATGTTAAGGGGATACAGTTCGTTACACCTCCGCACGCACGCACCAGAGATTGGAGTTTGAAACATTATCAAATTGGATTATTTGGATTTACTAGGTCATATGCTATTCGGACCCCAAAAATGGATAGGGAGAAATCAGGTCCATTTCGTTTATCACGACCAGGAAAGCGACTTTCATGGGTCATCTATATTTGAATTGTTATTATAGAGTATTTCCCCTACTTGATTTTTTTTTTGATCGGTAATAAGGAATTTTATTGATAGAAGACAGACAAGCTGTCGAAATATACATGTTACAAATTTCGACCAGGGAAGGACAATGTTTCTACCAAAGAAAAACAAACTGTAAATTACCGCACAAGGAACTACAGCAAAAACAAAATCCCAAAGCAAGCCAAAACAATCCAATGAGATCAGGTACGTATCAGGGTGGTTCGAAGACCACAATCTTCCAATTAAGCATGAAATCTTTAAGGGTAATGTTCTGGAACTCAGGTTGTAGGTGCAACCAATAATCTAAGGTGTGTTTTATTTTCTGAATGATTTTTTCGATATATGAGACTTGTTGTCGGAAGCTCTCTTATTCTGTTCTTTCCACAAGGACCATAGTATAGTAGCTGGTAAATCTTTGATGACAGATAATTTCCTGGAAACATTACTAGGATTGGGCCATGTGCTTAGCGCGATGGAAACTGTAGGAAGAAGCATCCAAATGAGATTGAATTCAGCGCGAAAGAAATTACAAATGTAACTTGCAGTATGGAAATGAAGGAGCATGTACACATTTGTTTCTTCATCCCTTGTGCACAGGTAACAATGTTGACCCATGTGCGCCATCTTTTCTTAATCAAATGGTCTTGCATTAGCTACCAACCATAAGAAGAAACTAACTTTAGAAGGCCATAACTTCGACCAAATTCTCTTAGGATGAACATGCTCTTGAGAGTCATCATCTACACCATTAGTCTTCACTAGCCAAAGATTTAAAAAAATTAACAGTTGTTTATGGGTGAAAACTATTCCTACCGGATTTGGTAATTTGGGGTGTGTGGAAGAGGAATGAATCTAAACCCTAAACAAATGCACTGTACAGTGAGTGCATTTGATTCGAGAGATCAATATATACAATTCTGGCCTAAACCAAGAAATGGCCATTCCAGACTTGTTTCGGTCACAAAGTGAAGGAGATATGGTTGATCTTATGGAGGGAAGCGAAGAAGGTGTTGAGATTGTGAAGGTGTAGGCTTGTTTATGACTTGTAACAGAAAGGTGAGCAGGCCTGCGATTAATGCAAGAAGGATCTGGGTGTTTGAATACGTGTTGTATTAACACTCGGTTTCTGTGTTGTGCTCCTGTTTGGAAAATAGGGATGAGAAAATATTTATACAAGTCATTTGAGCCTTATTCACGTCTCTCGTAGGAAGTGGAGTGATGGAGTAGTGGAGTGGTGCGTTAGTGTCACACGATCAATCTTTCCCACTTATCTCATCATCACTAACCGTACATGTCTTCCTAACACGTTCTTGTGATGGCGCGTTGCACACTGCACGCTATAAACCGCCAGACCAATACCCCAGTATGTATCCCCCAGTTTGTGACATGATTGATGTATTGTGTGTGTGGATCGTGGGGCCCACAGAAGGTATCATGTAATGCTAGTTAAATAACTAAGTTATTTAGGATGTCGATACTTGTAAAGTATCATGTGTATTCTATGCATGTTATGCATCGAATGTATTCGGCATATATGAAGCATCAATGTTGAGCATCATGCCATGCCTGCTTCACGTGAGGGTTTGGAGGATGCGCTAGAAAATCTTCCCTTAACCGACCACATGGTGTGGTAGAGTGGAAGACAGTGATCACAGGGATACTTCACTGGTCGCCTAACTCTTATCCTAGGCCGTCCGTCTGAGCTGGCGAAGTTGGACGGACGATATGACTTGCGACCCACATCTGCGACCCTCAGATTAGGGTTTAGGAGGTGCGCGAGTGTACTTCTTCATCTTGGACGAATCCAAGCATGGAGGACCGATCAGGCATGCGTGTAGACGGCATGCTGATGTCCATGTCCATGCTTTACTTTTCCACGAAGATTTGATCTAGGCCACTCAAATTTACCGGTGAAGTTGAGTGGCTTAGATCGATTTGCGACAGAAATCCCATGCCGCAAAGGATTCCTGAAGGGGAGCGATATGCCGCCTTCAATACACGCGTTTCGAGACGACCAAGCTTGGTCGGTCTCGGCCGATTAGTCCGGCATGTAGGTGGTAGGCTGGTATTCACGCCTATACCTAAGTGTCCCATGGTAACGTGATCTAATCCACTCAATTTTTCTGGCGAAGTTGAGTGGTCGAGATCAGTTTGTGATTTGGGAAGCGTGACCATGCCAGTTTGGGCGCGCGAACCGAGGCGCCTGACCAAGCCTGGCTTTGACCGATCGGTCGGACATGAAGCCGAGCCTGCGGTGGTCATGCTAGCATGTTTGGCCTTCCCTAATGTTTCATCTTTGCCTTCCATTCAAGCCTACGAAGATGGACGCACGAGATGATTTTGCGACACATACATGATGTCGCAAGCCCCAATTAATGTTTTGGCCGGCCATGCTTCATGCATTGTCTTGCACGCACGAATTGGGACAACCAATCATGGTTGGTCCTGACCGTTTGTTCAGGTGTGTAGGCGGGACCACGGTGATTGTGTTGACATGCTCTGGGCCCTTTGAATCTACATCTACACCCTCCATCTATGCCTGCGAAGATGGATGGTTGAGATCGTTTTGCGACACATGTAATGTGCCGCAAACCCTAATTTAGGGTTTTTTGTCCATTCTGCTTGGTTTGGGCGGTTTTGGAAAACTATGCCCACCCTTTTTGGGGAGGCCGACCATGCGGGTCCCGCATTGGGTCGGCAGTGAATGTTCCAATACCTGCTTGGGGGTATTGGATTCGATCCCGACTATCCAATCATGCCTGCGAAGTTGGATGACCGTGATCGTTTCTAGACTGTTACAGATAGTCTAGACGCTCAATCGGGCTAGTATAACACACCGAGAGTTGCACATTCAATCGGGCTAGTATAACACACCGAGAGTTACATGCTCAATCGGGCTAGTATAACACACCGATAGTTATATCCTGTACGGGCATTTCGTGCATGCCTCACTGTTGGCACTTGGATATTCATGCTACCCTGATGCGAGTAACAATCAGTCATCATGCCGCACCAACAATGAGAGTTCTGCTAGGAACAACACAGTAAATACAAGGAGTTCTATGCATTAATCAATAATGCTAAAATTCACAGAATATTTGGGGGATTGTTGCTACATGCTCCATTCTAGGTGAACTAATAAAGCGAAGAAGTATTCATCACTTATAAAATAGTCTCATCCTCTACAGGATGATTATACAAATATTGGTTTTACAACTTTAGCCCTGAACTAAAATCTACCATCAACATTAAGTCCCCTGCCTAGCATATAATGGTTACACTATTGTGGGGTAGGCATGAGATGGTGACATATATAACATAAAAGGACGAGATGAGGGAAGTCTACCTGGAGGGAGTCTGACCAATCTTGAGCAATCCTTCATGCAGGTGGGACCGGTTTCCTCTCTTAGACGTTTTCTTCCACTGGGATTCCCCGATGCGGGCATTTACACATTGCTCTGGCCAACTCGTTCGTATCTAGTTTTTCTCCCAAACTCTGATTAAGGTTTGAAAGAAAGTATGACCTAGTCGGCATTAAATCCTCATATATCGGTTAGGCTTCCCTGCGGCCGCTTTACTCTTCCTTTAGGGTTTCCTCGGCATATATGCATGCGTGGAGACTCTGAACCACTTTTTGCAATTTTACAATAGGGTTCTTTGGTAGAAACTCCGTTTCCTCATCATGTCGAACAATAATGGATCATCTTCTTCATACCACCCATGATCTTCTGTTAAGCGTGCACGATCTACGTCTGGGCTTCATGATAATTCCCCTGCTCGTGTTCTCCGAGTCAAGAAGGTCATACCGGTTTGTCCATCTTTCCCTTTTCTTCTCCGCACGGTTTCTTGTTATTCATGATGATCAGGCGAACAATCATTTATTTTTGCAGAGATACTACACTGGAACATGTGTAACGGTTATCGATGATGATGACTTAACCAGTCCTCTTCCTTTAAACTCTAACACACCTGATGCTGCAGACCTTGAAGATGCTGATATGGGTATCTCATCTTACGAATACCCCAATGCGGGTCTTGCATTTGACGTACACATGAGATACATGTCTTCCATTTACTGACATGTTGGTGGATTCTTAGTGCGGAAGGAGTTTGTGCTTCTGTATACAAAAGTGTAGAAAAAGTATAGCCACATCGCGACCAGGAATGTAGTTCAACACTGCTCGTCTGCTCTGGTTACTACAGTAAACTATCTTCTTCCCATGATTGCTGAGATGGAGAATATTTTCGTTCGCAACGTCGCTGAATCAAATCTCGAAAAGTTGGAGGACATGGTATCTACATGTGAATCCATGGAGTTAAATGTGGGTTGACCGCGGCAGCGTCTCGATATCATCAAGGTTTATCGAGCTGGTATCCTCGTAAATGTGGTTCCTGCTACAAAAGCTATCTTGGAGGAGGAAAAGGCTCTGTCTGCGGAATCGAAGAAGGTGGAGCAGGAAGTTCTAAACTTCAAGGATATGATAGAGAGGTACCATGCTAGGTTGAAGATGATGTTTTCAAGGAATTATAATCTGTTGGACGACCTCTTCTAGGCTATACTCCTTCATCGTCAATTTTTCTTTTGAACATTCTTGATTGAATCGGCAGATGAATGAAGTTTTTTTTTTTTTTATTATTATTAGCATTTTTTTGAATAAATTGACAATTCAAACATGTAATGAAAATGCATGTATTGTCATGTCGTGGGACAGTTGCGGGACGATGATAAGGCATGGTATGCCTTGAGCCATTTCCCATTAATGACTGTCTCTAACTTGCCTCCATCCATCTTAATGATATTGTAGTAGCCGGTGCTATAAGCCTTGGTAATCACATAGGGACCTTCCCACTTCAGAGAGAACTTTGGTGCAGACATGTCTTGCTGAATGTGCTTGGATGTCTTCATGACCAAATCTCCTATTCCAAAAACACGTGTCCTCACAGTCTTGTCATACGCCCTGAAGGCCCTGTTTCTGTACACTTGAGCGAGCTCCTCTGCGTTGCTTCTTCTAGAATCCAGAGTGTCTAACTCAGCAATTCTCGAGTTAGATACTTCATCCTCGCTCTAGTGGACCCCACTTTCTGGTGCAATCCTCGCTGATGGAATTCTGATTTCTGCTGGGAGAACTGCATCTGCACCATAAACAAGTAAATATGGAGAAACCCCTACGGAACTTCTAGGTGCCGTCCGATATGCCCATAGCGCCATAGGTAGTTGTTCGTGCCAGTTCTTGGGGTTGTCATGCACTGTTCGACTGAGAATCCGGATCAGTATCTTGTTGGTGCTCTCAGCTTGTCCGTTTCCTTGAGGATAGTAGATTGTGGAGAAGACCTGTTTAATTCCATATTCTTCCAGCAGCTCCCGTACCTGTTTGTTTGCAAAGGGAGTGCCATTGTTGGTGATGATGTGCTTGGGTGCACCAAACCGACAAATGATGTATTCTTTGATGAAGACGGCAATCTTTGCTCCTGTAGTCCCCCGTAAAGGGATAGCTTCAACCCACTTGGTAAAATACTCCGTCGCAGTTATGATATACTCGTGCTGCTTCGACGATGATGGATTAATCCTCCCGATAATGTCAAGTCCCCAGCTATAAAAGGGCCATGGACTTCTTATCGAGTGTAAAGGAGTGGAAGGTGCATGAACAAGGTTTCCATGAACTTGACACTCGTGACAGTGTTACACGAATGAAGATGCATCATCCTCCATGGTCGGCCAATAGTACTTCTCATGTATCTGGAGAAATAGTTTTCTTTAACCTTGATGTTCCCCTTCGTGCATTCCTTTCAACATAGTCGAGACCTCTTCCTTAGCCAGACACCGTAATAGATCGCTTCCAAAGCTATTACGATATAGGATCCCTTCATGAAGTACGAATCTCCTCTCCTTTTGTTTCATCTTGATAGCATCCCTTTGATTGGCAGGATTTACTCCATCACGGAGATAACTAATGTACGGTTCTCTCCAGTCCCTAGCATGACTTACATTGAGGACCTCCAGTTGGTATGGCGGCACTTGGCAATTGGTGCAAGACTTCTGGAGTAAACGAGATTGAGCCTCCATTTCTGGCCAATAATAGCCCAGGCATTGAAGACGACAGTAGAACATTACCACCAACGTTTGTCCACAGGTTTCAGTATGAATGCAGTTAAGCTGTAACTGCGCCTCTTCATCTCCGAGACATCTCGATAGGGAACCATCCGGGTTTCGATGATATAGCATACCATGAAGCATAAAATAGCTCTGCAGAGTTTTGAGACTAACCTTTACTTGAGAAAGTGAACTGCTGAGTTCTTGAATAATAGGAGTTCGCCAATCACATGCCCCAATATCTTCGCATTGTGAGAGCCATGTTGATCTCACTGTCCTCCTTCTTACCGTCAGAGTCTCTTCCAAACCTTCAAACTGTAATTTTGACGCCAGCATGGCTAAGCAATCGTCATGTCTGCTGTTGCTGCGACCAACATGGGTTATGGTTGCATCTGCAAAGTATTTCAACATCCTTTGTGCTTCTGATCGGTACGGGGCTAGTGTTACCTCTTTCAATGTATATACTACGTTTATCTGATTAACCAGTAGTTTTGAGTCACCTCTTATCTCTAGGCGAGTGGCTCCTGCTTATTTGGCTATTGACGGTCCTATGAGAAAGGCTTCATACTCTGCTAAGTTGTTGGTGCACAGAAAGTCCAACTTGAAGGAATGTGAAAAGACCTCGCCCGTTGGAGATACTAGGACCACACCTACTCCTACGGTGTTATTGATAGGAGTGGCAGAGCCATCGAAATACAGTAGCCACGCCTCTCCTTCGACAACGGAAATCTCTGGAAATTCTCCGAGAAGATACTCGTGTAATGCAGTAGTGCCTTCTCCAGGGAATGCCGCTAGTAAATCAGCAACGGCTTATCCTTTGATAGATCTTGGTGATGTGCACGTTATGTCAATCTCCTACATTTGGAGAAGCCACTTGGCTGTCCTTCCCATCAAGACCGGCTTCGAAAGTAAAAACTTCACAGGGTCGGACTTAGATATGAGTACTACCTTATTGGACATCAGGTAATATCTGAACTTCTGAATAGGATGAATCATGGATAGGCACGCCTTCTCCGCTTTGGGATATCTGAGCTCAGCATCTCTTAGTACTTGACTGAAATAGTATATGGGATGTTCGACTCCTTCATCATCCTACTGTGCGAGCAAACCCCCTACGGCAGTATCGCTGAAGGCTGTATAGAGAAGCAGTGGTCTCCCTTGGACAGTGGAGTTCATGACCGCTGGAGATGACAACATCCATTGAATCTTCCGAAATGCTTCTTGTTGTAGTGCGGTCCAAATAAAGCTTGCTCCCTTCTTCAACAAGGGAGTGAATGAAGCAATGAGCTGGGCCAAGCCGGGTATGAAACGCCGAATGTAGTTCACCTTTCCCATGAAGCTTTGGATTTCCTTCACAATTCGTGGTGGCGGCATCGTGAGGATGGCTTGAGTCTTGGACGGGTCTACCTCGATTCCCTTAGCGGTTACCTGGAATCCCGGAAATTTTCCTAAAGAAATACCGAAGGCGCATTTCAATGGATTTATCTTCAATTTGTACTCGCGGCACCTTTCGAACACTTGCCGTAAGACTCCTGTGTGATCCGACCGATCCCTCGATTTTACTACTATATCATCCATATAGTATTCAACTTGCTTGTGCATCATGTCGTGGAAGATTACCGTCATAGCACGTTGATAGGTCGCACCGGCGTTCTTCAGACCAAATGGAATTACTGTATAATAAAAATTTCCGAGAGGGGTTCGAAAAGCTGTCTTACTTGCATCATGCTCGTATATTCTTATCTGATTGTACCCGTTGTATCCGTCCATGAAGGAGAATATGCCGTGTCCACTGGTTGCATATACTAACATGTTGATGTTAGGTAGAGGAAAATCATCTTTGGGGCAACATCTGTTCAAATCTCTGAAATCCACACAGCATCTGATCTGCCCATTTTTCTTTTTTACTGGAACCACATTAGCCAACCAGGTTGGGTGATGAATGGGTTTAATGAAGCCAGTGGCTAGCAACTTATGTATCTTGGTCTTGATCTGCTCTTCCACTTCGTTCCTGAATTGTCTTGGAGACTGTTTGACCGGCTTGGATCTAGGTATGACATGCAGGTGATGGGTGACCAATTTTTCATCTAAACCGGGCATTTCTTCATATGTCCAAGCGAATATGTCTTGGTATTCCTTAAGAAGTTTCACAAGTTTCGTGCGTTCATCTGTGGACATGGTTGAGCTGATGGAGATAGGCCTGGGGAATTCCTCACTCCCGATATTAACAACTTCGAGCTCGTCGGTCGTGGAGTTGGTGCCGTCTTGCAGCTATCGTGGAACATCCAATACCTCTTCTTGCGGCTCTTCGTTGTTGTAGCATTCCATTTTGCGGAGAGGATGGGTAGTAGCCTCCCCTGATAATTGCTAACAGCGGCGTCGGTACACGGTCTTTCCCTTCTGATCACGGCTTGCCATAAAAGTTCACCCTCTTTTAGTGTGAATATGAGTTGTAGCTTCACCAGACGAAGAAGGAAGTTCTGACATGTTATGGGGCTTAGCCTTCAATGATGCAAGTCGGTCTTCATCCTAGATCGATTCCCACGTGGGGAGTAGGATGCAATGAACTTTCCCTGATTCTCCCCGCGGAGTTTTTTTTGGCTCAAACAACTCTATGCCGCAGATTGGTGCATAAGGAGAGAACGATGCAGGGATGCGAACGACTTCCTTATTCAGCATAGTCTTCAAACACTGGTGATATGTTTAAGGGACAATCCTATTGTCATGAAGCCACGGTCCCCCCAATATCATGTGGTAGTCCGTATCCTTTTCTATGACTTCGAATTTCACTTTAGACTTGACAAGTCCTACAGATAAATTCAGATTGACGTACCCGTACATATTGGTTTGGTTTCCTTCAAAATATATCATCGTGGTAGGCTGTTTCACGATCTTGCTTGGGTGAACCTTGGTCGTCCTGAGTGTCTTGAGGGTAATCACATTCGAATACGCTCCTATGTCGATGAGGGCCCTCTTGAAATCTGAATCCTTAGTGCGTGCAGTAACGTGCAGGGCCCGGTTGTGACCCTCTTCCGCCATCATGTCTTCTTATGTAAATATAACATTATTCACGGACATATCCGGCGTCTTGGAGACTTCTGGCCGTAAAGGAGTTAACTGTACGTCTAAGGCTATCTAGTTGATTGCAGCAAATGTCTCCGCCCGCTGGTTCTTCGAGAGGTGTAAAAGTTCGCACAAACTTTCCACTAGAGAAGCGGCTTCTTGGTCCACCGGTCTCTGGTTCATGGTAAAACGTTTACTGTCTCCTTGATCAGGTCCATATTCCTTGCGTGAATCTCCTGTACTCGTACCAACTCGATCAATGTTAGGATTCTTCCAGCCGCACCGTCGGATATACCATTGGAAGGAGGAGCCTCTTCGTTGGAAGAACTTCGACTAGAATTCAAAATTGTTTGTTGAGTCCTAAGACCAACCATCTTGAAATCAACCAATGGGATTGGGTATTGAAGAAATTGACTTCACAATCGAGAGATTAATCTCCCACTGTGGTCGCTAATTATTTATGGGTGAAAACTATTCCTACCGGATTTGGTAATTTGGGGTGTGTGGAAGAGGAATGAATCTAAACCCTAAACAAATGCACTGCGCGGTGAGTACTTTTGATTCGAGAGATCAATCTATACAATTCTGGCCTAAACCAAGAAATGGCCGTTCCAGACTTGTTTCGGTCACAAAGTGAAGGAGATGGGGTTGATATTAGGGAGGGAAGCTAAGAAGGTGTTGAGATTGTGAAGGTGTAGGCTTGTTTATGACATGTAACAGAAAGGTGAGCAGGCTTGCGATTAATGCAAGCAGGCTCTGGGTGTTTGAATACGTGTTGTATTAACACTTGGTTTCTGTGTTGTTCTCCTGTTTGTAAAATAGGGAAGATAACCTATTTATACAAGTCATTTGAGCCTTATTCATGTCTCTCATAGGAAGTGGAGGAAGTGGAGTGATGGAGTAGTGGAGTGGTGCGTTAGTGTCACATGATCAATCTTGCCCACTTCTCCCATCATCACTAACCGTCCATGTCTTCCTGACACGTTCTTGTGATGGCGCGTTGCACGCTGTAAACCTCCAGACCAATACCTCAGTATGTATCCCCCAGTTTTTGACATGATTGATGTCTTGAGTATGTGGATCATGGGACCCACAGAAGGTAGCATGTAATGCTAGTTAAATAACTAAGTTATTTAGGATGTCGATACTTGTAAAGTATCGTGTGTATTCTATGCATGTTATGCATTGAATGTATTCGTCATATATGAAGCATCGCTGTTGAGCATCATGCCCTGCCTGCTTCACGTGAGGGTTTGGAGGCAACGCTAGCAAATCTTCCCTTAACTGACCACATGGTGTAGTAGAGTGGAAAATAATGATTACGGTGATACTTCACTGGTCGCATAACTCTTATCCTAGGTCGTCCGTCTGAGCTGGCGAAGTTAGACGGACGTGATGACTTGCGACCCACATTTGCGACCCTCGGATTAGGGTTTAGGAGGTGCGTGAATCCAAGCATGGGAGGCGTTTCATGGAGGACCGATCAGGCATGCGCGTAGACGGCATGCTGATGTCCATGTCCATGTTTCACTTTCCCACGAAGGTTTGATCTAGGCCACTCGAATTTACCGGTGAAGTTGAGTAGCTGAGATCGATTTGCGACAGAAATCCCATGCCACAAAGGATTCCTGAAGGGGCGCGGTATGCCACCTTCAAGACACGTGTTTCGAGATGACCAAGCTTGGTCGGTCTCGGCCAATTGGTCCGGCGTGTAGGTGGTAGGCTGGTATTCACGCATATACCTGTTTGTCCCATGGAAACGTGATCTAAGCCACTCAATTTGTCTGGCGAAGTTGAGTGGTCGAGATCAATTTGTGATTTGGGAAGCGTGACCATGCCTGTTTTGGAGCACGAACCGAGGCGCCTGACTAAGGATGGCTTTGACCGATCGGTCGAACATGAAGTCGAGCCCGCGGTAGTCATGCTAGCATGTTCGGCCTTCCCTAATGTTTCATCTTTGCATTCCATTCAATCCTGCGAAGATAGACGCACAAGATGATTTTGAGACACATACATGATGCCGCAAGCCCCAATTAGGGTTTTGACCGGCCATGCTTCATGCATTGTCTTGCGCGCACGAATTGGGACAACCAATCATGGTTGGTCCTGACCGTTTTTTCATGTGTGTAGGAGGGCCCACAGTGATTGTGTTGACATGCTCTGGGCCCTTTGAATCTACATCTACACCCTCCATCTATGCCTGCGAAGATGGATGGTTGAGATCGTTTTGCGGCACACCCTAATTTAGGTTTTTTTGTCCATTCTGCTTGGTTTGGACGGTTTTGGCAAACTATGCCACCCTTTTTGGGGAGGCCGACCATGCGGGTCCTGCATTGGGTCGGTAGTGAATGTTCCAATACCTGCTTGGGGGTATTGGATTTGATCCCGACCATCCAATCATGCTGCGAATTTGGATGACCGTGATCATTTCTAGACTGTTACGGACAGTCTAGACGCTCAATCGGGATAGTATAACACACCGAGAGTTACACACTCAATCGGGATAGTATAACACACCGAGAGTTACATGCTCAATCGGGCTAGTATAACACACCGAGAGTCATAGCCTCTACGTGCATTTCGTGCATGCCTCACTGTTGGTACTTGGATATTCATGCTACTCTGCTGCGAGTAACAATCAGTCATCATGCCACACCAACAATGAGAGTTCTTTTAGGAACAACACAGGAAATACAAGGCGTTCTATGCATTAATCAATAATGCTAAAATTCACAGAATATTCAGGGGATTGTTGCTACATGCTCCATTCTAGCTGAATTAATAAAGGGAAGAAGTATTCATCACTTATAAAATAGTCTCATCCTATGCAGGATGATTATACAAATATTGCTTTTACAACTTTAGCCCTGAACTATAATCCACCATCAACAACAGTATACTCTCCATCTTTTTGATCATCTTTCCATAATCTCATGTCATCATTATTGGATGGAGCTACTCCATTAGATTCCAACAGGTGAAGTAGTGCAGCTATTTCACTTATGACGTTATCGTGGACTCTTCTAGTGATGCCAAAATTCCATGTTTTAGAGATGCTCGAGTATACTTGAATGACAGTAAGCGTCTTTACTGTTGAGGCATTGTCGGCTACAGGAAATTGGTTAGCTAAGGGCTGATCACCAAACCAAATGTCGCACCAGAAAATTATTCTACTGCCATCACCCAAATTAAAAAAAAACATTTAGCTTTGAAATCTTCCTAGTGCTTGTGTATGCCTCTCCATACGCTACAACCATAAGGATGTTTGGTATTCTTGGTGGACCACTCTGCTTGCGTCGTGTCTTACTTTTATGTAATAATTTTCTTCCATAAAGGATTCTCTTTTAAACCAAACTTCCACAACCACTTCATTAGAAAGGCTATAGATGCAGTTGTTTGATGCCTAATCCTCCTTGCTTTTTAGGCTTTAAGAGATATTGCCACTTCACAGGGTGATATTTCTTGTCCCCATCACCATCATCCCATAAGAAGTTACGGATTATAGTTTCAAGCTTATGTATGACATTCATGGGAGCTTCAAATATAGAAAAATAATAAATGGGAAGGGATGAAAGTACATAATTTATCATGGTTAGTTTACCTCCTTTAGATAGATCTATAGCTTTCCATGTTGATAAGAGAGACTTTATCAATTCTTATAGTTGGTTCCACTTAAGATTGGATCTATAATTGTCCCCTAGAGGCAAACCAAGATAAGAAGTAGGAAAATATTGCACATTGCACCCCATAGAAATAGCATAAAAATTGATGTTATGGACTTCCCCAACTGGTATAAGCGACGTCTTGTGGAAATTCACCTTAGGCCTGATATTATTTCAAACCTGATCAAGATATTGTGCAGATTGAAAATGCATTGCTGATCATTTTGGAGGAAAACAAGGGTATAATCGGCGAACTGGAGATGTGTTATTTTAGCTCCACCTGGAACAATCTCAAAGCCTTTGAGCCAACTAACTTGCGCTGCCTTTTCAAAGAGTAAATTTAGAGCTTATGCAATGATCAAAAATAAAAATGGGGAGAGGGGGTCTCCCTGACGAAGACCTTTCGAGATTTTAAAATAACCATTGGGGGAATCATTGATGAGAACATAAAATTTCACATTGGAGATAGCTGCTTTTATCCACCGTCTCCATTTAACTCCAAATCCCGTTCTCTTCAACACATAATCCAAAAAATACCAAGCTACATTATCGTAAGCTTTTTTAAAATCGATTTTACAGAGAATACCTGCTTGTTGAAACCTTTGAGAGGAATTGATGCATTCGTTCGCAATGATAGCTTCATCCATTGTTTGCCTACCTTCTACATAAGTCGATTGTTGATGACTGATAATTATAGGAAGAACCTTTTTGAGTCTTGTGGCAATAACGTTTGATATAATCTTGTTTATGTTACTCATTAAGCTAATGAGGAGAAAATCAGTGATTAACTCTAGGTCTTCCACTTTCGGAATGAGAACAAGAAAATTTAACTTGAGTCTCCAATCAATCGAGTTGTTGTAGTAAAGCTCGTCAATGACCAGGAGAATGTCATGCTTCATGAAATCCCACAAATATGGGCATTCCGTCAGGTCCTGTAGCTTTCTCTTGGGCTAACTCAGCTAAAGCAATTTGAACTTCTTTTTTAGTGAACTTGATTTCAAGCTTGCTGGCGTCGTCGTGGGAGATGGAAGGGAAAGTGAGTCCATCTAGCTGAGGTCTAGAAAAAGAGTCTTCTTCGAATAATCCTTCATAGTAAGAAACAACTTCCTCTTTAATAATAGCTTTGTCGCTTGTCAAAGCCCCATTGTTGTTCAACTGCGAAAAAAATTTACCTCTTTGTTTTGATGATGCATACTTGTGGAAAAACAGGTATTATTTTCATGTTCCTCAACCCAATTGATGGTGGCTCTTTGTTTCCAAAAATCATCATGCATCATCACTAATCTCTTGAAGTCAGCCTATGCTTCAATTTTTTCCATCGCTAGTTGAGCATAATCAGGATCCAAAAACAATTTAGACTCCACAAGTTGACTTGCAATGAGATTGTTTTGGATTAAGGTGTCAAATTTTTCAAAAACCTCACGGTTTCAGTCACTTAACTTTTTTTTTAGAGCCTGCATTTTCTTTGCGAGAATAAATCCAGGAGATCCTATGAAGCTGAAGGATTTCCACCAATTTCGTATAAGCTCTAAGATTGTGGGATCTTGCAACCACATCTTTTCGAATCTGCATGGAGTTGGACCCCAACCTTCATTATGTGTGGACAACAAAATGGGACAATTATCTGAAAATGGCTTGGGTAAGGTTGTTTTCTCAATTCTTGAGTAATTGTCTTCCCAAGAGGAAGAAATAACAAAACGGCCAAGCTTACTCCAAGAAGAGTTTCTTCTCCATGTGAAGTGACTGTCAATTAAAGGCAAATCCATGAGGTGATGCTGCTGAACACGAGATGAAAGTTTCTTCATGGATTTAGAATTGTGATTTCTACCGTATATTTCGTGTAGGAATCTAGTTACATTGAAATCACCACACAACATCCAAGGTTCCTCCCAAATGGTTCTAATGTCTCTTAATTCAGCTCAGAATTGATTTTTTTTCATTGTTAAGCACAGGACCATACACAATATTAAGTAACCAATTGAAATTTTCAGAAATAAAATGACACCTGATTGAAACTGAGAACGCACCTAAAAGGGATTCATTTACAACAACCTTGTTGGTATTCCACACTACTATAATCCCGCCCGAGTTACCATTGGAATCGAGAGCTACCCAGTCAAATTTATTTCCTCCCAAAAATTGCTTCATTTAATACCTTTGCCAATTTGAAACATGAGTTTCTTGTAAACATAAAATTTTAGGTTTCCAAAGATGTAACAACACTTTGAGTTTATCCCTTATGCTTCTATCACAAAGATCCCCGTTGTTCCAAGTTATAATTTTTGTATTCATGGATCAACCAAGTGAACGGATGTTGTTCATTCTCCTTATCTTCTTCTGATTGTTCAAATAATTTGAGAAGATTGAACTCATTCCTACAAGTTGATTTGTGCATAAGGGCATTGAGTTGATCTTCTGTTTGCTGAAAAGAGACGCCAATCAAATCTTTGAAACTGATTAACCAACGATTGAAGCTCTTGCAAATTTGAAAAAGCGGGGGTCTAATAACCTCACCCAATATTTTTCTTAGAAATCTATATAGACTAACTCCAATATACTTTTAAGATAATCAACTAGACATTCAGACTCAATCTTAATAAAAAAGAATATCAAAGAGTTATATCTCTATTTCTCGATTCAATCCCAACTCAAACAAATAGAAATCTGCGAGTCTGATTGAATATAAGAGAAATAAATTTGAACGGTACCAAAGACCAATGTTCAAGGATTAATCAATTTCAATCAACAACCAAATGTTGGATTTACCAATTGATTGATTCCAACGCACAACCTGTGATATTTCAATTATATAACAAAATATAATGCAGAAAAGAAATAACACAGATACCAGAAGTTTTATTAATGAGGAAACCGCAAATGCAGAAAAACCCCAGGACCTAGTCCAGATTGAACACCACACTGTATTAAGATGCTACAGACACTTGCCTACTACAAAATAACTTCAGTCTGGACTATAGTTGAACCCCAATCAATATCACACTTATTCAAGGTACAGTTGCGCTCCTTACATATCTGATCCCAGTAGGATACTACGTACTTGATTCCCTTAGCTGATCTCACCCACAACTAAGAGTTGCTACGACCCAAAGTCGAAGACTTTAATAAACAAATCTGTATCATACAGAAAAGTCTACAGTAATAGATAAATTTATCTCCCACAGAAATACCCACGAGTTTTGTTCCGTCTTTTGATAATTCATGGTGAATAGGAACCAATCAATAACCCGAACTTATATTTCCGAAGAACATCATATAATTATCAATCACCTCACAATAATCTTTATCGACTAGGGAAACAAGATATTGCAGAATCACAAACGATAAGACGAAGATGTTTGTGACTTCTTTTCTATCTTGCCTATCAGAGAAATTAATCTCAAACCAATCTTACGATTGCACTCAATCATGATAGAAATAGCAAGATCAGATCACGCAACTACAGGGAAAATATTTAGGTCTGGCTTCACAATCCCAATGAAGTCTTTAAGGTTAAAGGAGAATCGACTCTAGCTTATACAACTAGTATCACACATGAGGTGTGGGGATCAGGTTTCCCAGTTGATAGAGTTCTCCTTTATATAGTCTCCAAATCAGGGTTTGCAATCTAAGTTACCTTGGTAACAAAGCATTCAATATTCAGCGTTAGATGAAAACCTAATTAGATTCAAGCTAATATATTTCAACCATTAGATCGAACTTATCTTGTCATACATATATGAAATGCACGTTCATTTAGGTTTGTGTAACTGTACATAAATGTGTACACCTAGTAGGTTCAACAGTAGTTAACCAATGGTTAGCCATATGAGCACTTTCATATCAACCTTATTCATCTTCACCATAACTAGTCCAAATGACTCAAATGAACTAGTTCGAGAGTTGTTAAATTGCTTAGATATTATAGAACTATAAAAGAAACAATCGAAGCAAAATCGGTTTTGATACACTCGAATCGATTCATGAACATTATAGCCACGGTTTGCAAATTGCATTCCTTAATATATAAATGTTTGAGTTCATGAAAAAATCAATTTTAGAAAGTAACACACTTAAATATGTGTACGGGTATGCATACTTATGTAACCAGATTTGAGTTTGTTTTGGTTTCCAAACTCAGCAGAAATTTATGGACGTGAACTTTCCCCTAGTATGCGTATAGGTACGCATACTTAGGTAACCAGATTGAGTTGGTTTTGATTTCTAAACTCACCAGAAATTCACGGTCGTGAACTTCCCCCAGTATGCATATGGGTACGCATACTTACCCAGTCTCCATCAACCATTTAATACACACACAAGTATGCATACATTTGGTTCCCGGTTTTGGACTTATACACTAATGCGCGAACACATTATATGCTTATATACAAAGATGGTTACATGTTCTAAACTCTTTATTTCAATCATTGAAACATTCTTAGAGGATGTTAAATAGAGGTTATTCACACACTATTTTTCATCAAAGCAATTTTCAAGATATTGAAATAATCAACATGACTTTCGTCACTTGTAAAGATGAACTTGGCCAAAGAGAAAGCTTACCGACACATGTTTCGAGAAATGTATAGGCGAGATAAACTCGGATCGACATAGAAAATGTGTATAATCGAAGTCTATATAGCAATACGACTTTTTTCTTAAGATAGGAGATAAAGTAGATGGACTTTTGAGTGATAGATAAGTTCAAGTCTCCACATACCTTTTTGTCAACTAAAATCCACCTGTTCCTTGAGTAGTTCTTCTTCTTTGCATGATGAACGTCGTGGAGTCTAGAGCTCAACTACACTTTCTATCCTAGTCCGAGACTTAGCCATAAGTAGACTAGAAATCAAGACTTACAGTTTTGGAAACTAAACATGACAACAATCTTGAGATAGCAATGCTTGCGAGTTCGACCGAGCAATGCTCTAACAAAATTTTCTAATGCGACTTGAGGATTTTGGGTAAGGGTGTTATTTGGAGAGCGATTTTAATCATCTACTGAAAATTTTCCTGGTTGCTGAGTAGATTCACTTGATAACAAATAGTCGAAAGAGTTGGGTTACGTGGACTGATTGGGCTTGTCCACTAGGAGAAAATCAATTGTCGTATCATGGTGTGGTACTGCATGGGCCTCTGAATTTCTATTGGTGCGGGTTTTGATCCATACGGGTTGTGGGACCATGGGAGCAGAAAAGAAATCAAATTCAAAATTAGAATTTGCATTTAATGTTGGTAGTTGCGGTTGCAGGTTTAGCTTTTGTACAAGTACTTGGTGAAAATCTTGAACGGTACTAAAATCTCTGAAATTTTCAGGTGCAATAACTTCTCTTGATGGGAAAAGAACCATTTACTCTTATATCCCTGTGTTTCCATTTTTATTACTAGAACCGTCATTCCTTGAAAAAAATGAGGGCATGGGATCTAACTGATGTAGATGCACCTATTGATGAAGAGCATGATTTTGAATAGGTTCTGCGAAGTTCCCTGATTCAACAGTATGATACTCTTGGTTATCAACAAGTTCCACGTTGTCTATAATTTTACCTGCAACTGGGAAGGATAATCCTTCTATATGCATCATTTTGTATTCAACATGAGAGTTCACTGGACTTGCAACTTTTAAGTAGATAGAAGAATAATCAACACCATTCAAAGAGTTTGCATGAGAAGAAATAATACCACCCCACATTTTTCCTATTTTCCTGTAAGTTTTTAAGTTCCATATGTGGAGTGGAACTCCATGAATCATAAGCCAAACTGGCTTTGGAATATTAGATCCCTACGATTTGATACTATTGGCATCAGATGACCATTTTGTAATTCTCATCTTAACATCATTCATAACCTATTCTTGTTTGGATAAGATTTCCTTATTTTTCTGCTTTGAATCAACAAAGAATAGAGCACGAGTTTTAGCTGTTGTGATAGTTGAAACTTAGGTATAGAGGAGAAGAAGAAGAGTTTAGGGTTAGAGAAGAAAATGGTTTCTTATTAATTGTTTTTGATGATGAATTACAATGTACTCATGTGTTATATATACACACTCGTTTACTTCTTTACAAAGGAATACCTCGGATACAAGAAACGTGTTTACAAGAAATACTATGTTTACAAAAATTACCTAAAATACAAACTCTAGTACGTAACTATTACGTTACTTCAATAGTGATGGGAGATAAAGACACGGACCCTTGCAACTTGAAGGTTGATTTCATTAGTTGAGCTACTCTGGTCCATGTGATGGATTTATCTTGAATCTCGCATATTAAGGCTCCCTTCCACCTGTTGTTAAAGCATACCATATGTTGAACATTGCGTGTTGAAGTATTAGATGGCGTAGGAGGAGGTTGGAAAATTGTAGCCATACCCAAGCAAAATTTGATTGCTTCAACAAAATTCATCCATCCTCTGCCTTCTCCACCACCAGGAAAGAAACAAACTTGTGCAGGATCTTTCTTGGCGCCGAACCTAGTTAGTTTAAACATTTCACCATTTCCAAAGAAATTTATGACTATAGAAAGATGATCATTGTTTTTGGAAAAACTACAATATGTTGGTTTTTCTCTTAAGGTTAAAGACTCTTGCTCAATGATTGAACTGATCCATTCAAAGGCCGCTAGTGAAATGATGAATTCCTTGAACCCCATGTTGATTTCCTTGATCGATGCCATTATTTCTCCATTTTGCTTCAATTTTGCTATTTCAAAAGATCTATTACCTATAGAGATGCATTGTTTTGCCCCTGTTGCAATAACTGTTGATGTTGTTTCATTGAAAATTGCTTGTACTGGCTTAGTTGTTGTTGCTCCTCTCCTATCATTAATTCCTGAACTTGTACCTCCAACTATATATGCCCATGATGCTTTGTTATTACCTTGATGATTCGTACCCATGGTGGGTGGGTAGTGAAAGAAAACTTACCTTTGAGGAGTATTTCCTCTGCTTGATAAAGACGAAGAATACAAAAGGAACCCGTTTCTTGTGGGAGTGGGATAGATGGAGTCATCCTTACTCATGAGAAAGTTTGAATTTTTGTGGAAGACATGAGGTGAAGTGGTGGGAGTTAATTAATGGGAGATGATACACGCACAACGTTTTGCACCGCGATCTGTACAACGAAGGGATCGAACGGCTGTTAGGGGCGCCCTGTGGGGGAGCTAACAGGGGGTGGGCCATTATGTAGGCTCCACCAAAAAAATTGTGCCACTCTCTCCGCTGTGTAATTCACGGTGCATTTATCATTTTCGTTAATTAATTTGGTAGTAGATTTGTATGTAGGGGTCCAGTAATCATTACCCTTCTTTGGATTTAAAGTTTAAAGGGTTTTGTTATCTTGTGCACCCAGGTACAAGATAACATCCAATCATTAGCATTGGAAATGATAAATACCTATAAAAAAATATGAGAGATAATATGTTATGCATTGGAGAAGGGAAAGTATACACTTGTATATAGAAATATTCAAAAAATCCATAATTATTTCCCTTCTCCAATACACAAAACACTATCTCTCATATTTTTTTATTAGTATTTATTATTTCCAATGATAATAATTGGCTGTTATCTTGTGCATGGGTGCACAAAATAACAAAACACAAGTTTAAAATGGTGTAGAAGAAGTGAAGTCTCTCCACGGTCGGACAAGGCAATAATAAATGGGACCCTTTACAAATTGGTTATGAAGCAAAATGAGGAGTACACCCGATGGGAAGAGAAATTATTTCTCTTGTTTACAATTTGCATGTATTGAAACAAGGAGGATCCATATCACATAGGAATGTTAGTAGCAGTATGAAACTCTGTAGAGAGCAGTTTTTGGCGCGTACCAGAGTGAGAAGACGTGTTGTGGGGACGATTTAAGCAGCTTTTGGAGGAGAATGCGGATGACTGCAGAAGTTAGTCAGGATATAGATATCTAATAATTTTATCTTTTGTCAGAAAGTGGTAATACAATGCATCATGGTGCATTGAAGCTTGATGGATCGACGGTGATGAAGAAAAGTCAGTGGCATCATAAGGGTCCCACTGAAGACTGAACGAATCATAAACCCTCGTTTAAAATATTACGAGTTACACCGGATCAGCATCACCTATTTTCTGATCAATTATTTGTTTGGAAATATGGCGGTGACTCTGTTGTATAAATAGGAGTCGAGTACGAGAGAACAAAACACTTCTTCTTTTACCCATTTTCGTTTGTAGCGAGAAAGTTAGAAACAGAGAGAGCATGAGACATTTTAGGGTGGAGTTTACGACTTGGTTTGCAAATTTTATTCTAAATGTTTCTCTTTTATTTGACTATTGAAAATTCCATTGCTATGTCTAGTTAAATTTCTTACCATTAGGGATGATTTTAAAATCCCGAACAATGAAACGTTATTTTCTTTAACCACATTTATTTCAAGTATTACTTTATTGTTGATTATCTTTATTGTTTTTATTGTTTAAGAATATTAAGGGGTTATTTAAAGAACGCGCGATTGGGGATAGTAAAACTAATTGGAAGATATAAATTACTTCCCCCAACCAATAGTGTCTGCTAAGGGGTGTTTTGGTGGCAAAATTACTAAAATACCCTTTCCTCAATTATTTTTTTAAACCTTAAAAAAATAAAATAAATCATATCCCCATTTCCATCTTCACCTCTTATTAATCTCTTTTAGGGTTAGAGCTTTGAAACCTAAATATTCCCACTCCCTTTCAAATTCTCTACTCCTCCTCGGCCGACTTCTCACTTTGAAAACGATTTTTTTTTTAACATTCGGAAGTGATGAAGACCATGCCGGTAGTGATGAAGACCATGCCGGAAATGATGAATACCATGTCGAAAGTGATGAATACCATGTCGGGAGTGATGAAGACCATGCCGGTAGTGATGAAGACCATGCCGGAATTGATGAAGACCAATGCCGTAATATGGTGCCGGCATGCTTGGTAACTAACCTTCAATGCCGTAACTAAGTTCTGGCATGCTAGATAGAAATCTATCAATGCCGGTAGTCAAGTGATTCTTTTTTCAAGTTTCTGGATACTTAACATCATGTGACGGCATAGAAATTCAAGCAACATACCATGCCGGTAGCAGTACCGCATGCTCGAGAATTAAATGATTGTGCAGGCAGTGGACTGAAAACCAGATTTTTTTCTCTTCAAAACTGACTGAAATTCAATTTTCTCGTAGTGATAAATACCTATATGTGTATATTGTTTATCTGTTAATTTTAGTTTGTAATGATTATTGGTCACATCTTACTGAGGCACTTGTGAAGTTTAAAGATAATTCTCATCTTGTTAAGAAAAAGAAAAAAAGTTGTGCTTCGGAACAAGAAATACTTTGGGTTTGTGATTCAAGAGAGTGAGCATAGTATAAATATGGTAATAGTCTCATTAGAATTAGTAGGAGTGTCATTATTAGTGGGGGGGATTGTGTTTAAAGTGTGTTTTTGGATAAAACATCTTCATTATCAGTAAAACTTTATTCTAGTTTTTGTTCCATATGATATCTAGACATAGTAGTTGTTCTTGGTAATTGTTTCGTATGATATCTAATAAAATCATATGTACATTATTGTACACTGTAGTTGTTCTTGGTAATTGTTAATGTCTACATAGTTGTACACATGTACACATGTGGATACATGTTTTTGGTACACATGTTATTCGTTACTGTGCGCATGTCGATTCTTTTTATTGTTTATTTTTAGGAACTTATAAGATCAAAATGGAAGAGCTCCAAAGCCTATCAAAAGGTTTGCGGAGGTTGATGGTTCAAATCCATTTGAATTTCCATGTTATGTTTATATTTAATATGGATAGCGTTACTAGTGCTTAGACGGAGGATTCAAGTTGTATGTGGTGTACAAACTGGTGCACCTTGTCTTGTCTTCAAATTTCCTGGATTTTTGTAGAAATGTACATGTTTGTACACCAATGTAAACTAAAAAAAATTACAAAATGAGAATCATATGGGTACTCTTTTTGTAGCTCTCGGAAAGAGCTTTTCTAATATATAAAGTTTGTGAATTTTGGACAAACGGTTCGAAAAATAAATTGTTTTTAAAAAAGAATTATATTATTTAAAATTGCTGGCATCATTATGAATCATTTTGGACTAATCTGTAAAAATTTGGACTAAATTGTAGATCAGGATGGTTATATGTGTATTTTTAATATTTTAAATAACTTTTGGACTAAATTGTACCTGGTTAACTTGGGATGGACTAATCCATACGTTTTTATGCATTATTGGACTAAACCGTTTTTTTCTTCCAATAATCAAATGTCAAAAAAGGATTGTAGTCTCCAGATATTAACTGCACTACCAGATTGTATAAAAAAAAAACTACCCGATTTTTTTTTGCTTCCCGAAAAGCATGATGAGCTGCTCCTGCGGCCTCCTCCCACTGCTCATCACCGCATTATAGCAACCCCGTTTTATCTTTAAGATTCACCAACTACCAGAATCACCTTTTTTTATTTTTCTGAGAAAAGCCGATTCATTAAGTAAGAAGTAAATTACAAGCATCACCAGTTGGTTCTTTCCTTACAACATTGTCCAAAAAGGTAGGAAAAGAAACCCAAACATTTTTAATACAAGCCTTATAGCCCATTGCGCAAGACGGTCAACTACCTTGTTCTTAGTACGCTTAATATATACAAGTTTAAAATCATTTCTATTAGCTAAAGATACCCTACAGTCTTCCAAAATATCATTGCTTCTCCATCCTACCACTTCATTGCTTCCATTAACAAAATTCACCAACTGCAGACAGTCACTGACTAGCAGAACTTTAGACAGATTCATCTCCCCTTCCTAGGAGATGGCCAAAATAAGAGCAGTTGCCTCAGCTCCAACTGCATCTGAAATCTGTCCAAAGTCCGATTTGGAATACTTTATTTTACCTGTTGCATCACATAGAACAATACCAACACCCGTGTTAATTTTTTTGACAGAACCATCTATAAAAATAACATGAACAACATCTTCAGCTGGAGTTTTATTGACCACATGAACAACTTTAGGTGGTAAGTAAGGTGCTATATAAGAATTAATCAACCTTCTAGTATCCAATATCACTTTATCCAGATTTATAGATATATTTTTAAAGACCACATCACAACGAAATTTCCAAATACTCCACATAACAATGGCTCCAATGCTAGGCCAATTAACAACATAAGGAGAATCACCCCATTCATTATCAAACCATTTTAGGAAGATATCTTCAATCCAAATATAATCAGTGAACACTAAGTGTTGAAAAGACAAAGCAAACCATATATGGGAAACAATCGGACAATTAAAAAACAAATGAAGAACCGTTTCCTCAGAATTCTTGCATAAAGGACAGCAATCATCAATATCAGGATTATAGAAATTTAGAATAGAATTAACAGGAAGCATCTGAGCAAATTTTTTCCAAATAAAGTATTTAATCTTCGACAGACAATCTAAAGACCACACTTTTTTCCAAAAATAAGATTCTTTTGTTGTACAAGTATCATTCATATAAACCTTATAAGCTGACTTAATAGAAAAAACATCATTTCTTGTATGATCCCACATAATTTTATCTACTTCATTAGTATTAATTCTTAATGATCTAATTTTTATAACATCATCAGGTGAAAATAACATATTTAACAACTCAAGATTCCAGCAATTATTCTGTACATCTATAAGATCATTAACTAAAGTATAATCATTGAAATTATGACTAATAGATATCGCAGGAAAATTACTATGAGGTAACCAATTCGAATTACAAATTGTTTTTAAAGTTCCATCTCCTATTTTAATAACAATGTTGGATCTTAGAAAGGATAATCTATCAACGATACCTTTCCAAATCCACGAAGAGGAATCTGCAGCCTTATCAATTTCCAATAAGTTTTGGTTTGGGAAATATTTATCTTTAAGAAATCTAGAAATCAGCTGATCTGGATGCTGACATATCCTCCAACCTAGTTTAGTTATAAAAACCATGTTAGTAGCATAAGAATTCCTAATATCTAGACCACCAAATTTTTTGGACTTACCTATATCTTTCCAGGAACGAGAATAAGCTGCTTTTCTAGGATTCTTTTTAGACCACCAAAAAGTCCTCTGAATTGAATCAATTTTATTGGTAATCTTCTTAGGAAAAGGAAAACAATTCATATGATAAACCGCCAAACTAGATAGCACATGCTTAGTAATTACTGTTCTGCCTGCTACATTAAGATTAGTTATTTTACTATTACTTAACCTAGAATAGAACTTATCTACTAGAAACTGAAAAGACTTGGTTTTATCTCTATTAATAAAAAGTGGAGTACCAAGATATTTCTCTGAACTACTTAAAAAAATTATCCCAAGAGTTTTAGCAAGCAACTTGATATGCTTATGATACATTTTTGAGCTAGTGAAGAAACCTGATTTTTCCATATTAATTGCTTGACCAGAAGCCCTAGCAAAGGTATTTATAATCTTCATGAGGTTTCTAGCATAAGTCAAAGAAGCTTTACAAAACAACATAAATCATTGGCAAAAAATAAATGTGAAATCGAAGGACTATTCTTTTTAAATCTGAAACCCTGAATTAATTTATCAGATTCACCCTTTAACAGAAGCTTGGTAAGCTTGGAGATCCATTCACTAAAACTAAATAAGACACAGTACTGATACATTGAAAGATCAGCTGACACCAATCATCAGAGAAACCCAATTTCTTAAACACTTATATAATAAAAGTCCATTCTAATCTATCGAAAGCTTTTGAAAGATCCAATTTGATGGCCATAAATCCATTTTTATTATTCTTTTTCTTTTTGTTCTTAAAAGAATGCAAAATTTCATGACTGATTATAATGTTGTCTTGAATTTGCCTATTAGCTATAAAAGCAGATTGAAACGGGGAAATAAGAGAGTCTAAAAGAGGCTTTAACCTATTAGTAAGAATTTTAGAAATAATTTTCTAAACAGTATTAGACAGACTTATAGGTCTAAAGTCATTCGGGGAAGAAGGACTATTAACTTTAGGAATTAAGGTAATAAAGGAATGATTCATCTGCTTAGATACCTATTTCTGAAAAAACTTTGAACATGATTTATAGCTTCAATATAAATAACTTCTCAATTATCTCTAAAGAAACCTGCTGGAAAAACGTCAGGCCCGGGAGAATTCCTGGGGGCCATCATTTTAACAGTTAAAAGAATCTTATCTGAAGAAGGAATAACTATCGAGTTGACATTCATTTCTTCTGTAATAATCGGTTGAACATCCATTAAGACTGCATTGATATCAGCATTACTAGGCAAAGAAGAAGTGAATATACTTTTAAAATGGTTGGTTAGAAGAGAAACTACTTGCTCTCTGCTTTCTAACCAATTACCTTGACTGTCTCTTAATGAGTGAATAGTGTTATACATGTTTCTGAGCTTCACAATATTATGAAAAAAAATTGTATTCTTTTCATATTGAGTGAAAAATTTGTATTCTCTTAATGTTTGTAGAAAAATAGTTTTCAATCTCATACCAAAAATCAAGCTGATTTGAATAATAAAGAATATAATTACCAATAGTTGGAGAATAAGGCAGAGATTGTAACTTTTTAATTTCCATATTCAGCTTCGCAATTGTTGTTTTAATATGACCAAAAGAGTTGATGTTCCAAAAACTAAGATCCTATTTGAGATTCTTAAGTTTTCCAGCTGCAATATAGCTTGTAGAACCATGAACTTGCTTAATCCAGAAGTTAGAAAGAACATTCTTGAAATCAGGATTTAGTTACCAACATTTGAAAATTTTGAAAGGTATATTAAGATTTAGCTGCTGATGAAAACAATTTAACAGAATCGGACAATGATCAGAGTAAACCCTTCCTAAGTTAGTAACCCTAGTAAGCGAAAAAACCGGTAACCACTTATCATTCATGAAACCCCTATCCAATTTTTTTTAAAATCAACTCAGAAGGATTTTTTAAATCTCCTATTACACCAAGTAAAATGATTACCAAAAGCTAATATTTCATTCATTTTCAACTGCAACAAACTATACCTAACAAAATCAGAAGGAAAATAATTATCAGAATTTCCTCGTTTTTCAGATGCATGTAGAATAAAATTAAAATCACCCATTAATAACCAAGGATGATTGTCATTTTCGTTCATATGATTAAGAAAATTCCACTGGTTTTGCATACCCATAACATTCAAGGAACCATAAATAAAAGAGATCAAGCAGTTTTTAATAAGTGGAGTAATATCACAAATTATGTGTATCATGCTAAATGAACTACTTATAACTTCAATACCAGAATTAGCAAAGAAACCCAAAGCTAGACCTCCTGATTTTCCAACAGCAGGCACAACATACCAAGAATCAAAAGGAAGGTGATGATTATACTTATAAACAATATCAGAATCAACCATAGTTTCAAAAATACATATAACATTAGGTCTATATTTCCTAAATACGTTTAACAGATGTAACTATTTTTTATCCGAACAACATCCATTCATATTCCAACAAAGAATCTTCATAACTAAAGGGTCAAAGCTTAAGGATGGGATAAAAAAATCTCTAAACACAGAAAAATAAAACTAATAAAAGAACTAAGCTAATTTTAAAAAGTTTAAGATTTAAGAGAGTTACTAGATCATGAGCAGAGGAGGGCTCAGCATCCATAGAGTTAGAGTCTATCATCATGAGATCAATTTCCTTTTCAAATTCTTCATCAATAATCACAGGCTCTGGAGGAAGAGAAGCCAAAGGAGTAGGTTCAAGAACGATTGCATCTTCAATACTATTGTTATGATCTGGGTTGCTCAAAGTAATATTATCAGTACCTGCACTCATAAATACTTCCGAGGAATAATTCATTTCTATAATTAAAAAGATTCACAACTTTTAATGTATAGAAGCAGAAAATTAACTTAAGCAAGAAACTCCCAATAAGAATAAATCCTATAATCCCTATAAAGTCTACCTCCAGTTTAATCATGACTGTAGATTTCACAACTTTTAATGTATAGGAGCAGAAGATTAACTTAAGCAAGAAACACCCGATAAGAATAAAGCCTATAATCCCTTTGAAGTCTACCTCCAATTTAATCATGGTCGTAGATTTCACCCTCACCAAAGAAAAACCATTACCAATTCATTGTTTATCAATATTAAACCCTCACCAATTCATTGTTTATCAATATTAAAAACACTGTTACTCAAATATAGCATCAAATCCCTACTCTATGTAGGATCTCAATATCCAGAAGGATCTCAAAAAGATTATTCTTCACAAACCGACTATTACTCATATCCATAATTTCTGTATTTTATTATTATAGAAGATTAGAGGATTCAATGAACCATACCCAAAATCAGAAGTAAACTAAACTTCTCCAAATTCACTGTTATATTATCAAATCTCATGATGATGTCTCAGTAACTCTATGTCCGCACCTCCATTAGCTCATGACCTAAAATAAAAAAACAAATAAGAAGCTAACAAAAAATGTCAAATCCGTTAGAAAGCTTAAGACATATTGGAAAGAAAATCTAGTAAATTTCAATAATCATGAAGAAATAAAAAACAATCAACACAGATTACAAAAACAAAGAAATTTTGCAGAAGTTAGAGCATAAGTAAAGCCGAAAAAATAAGTTGATAAACAGGCTGAAAAAAGAAATAACCAAACAGATCAAAAGTTGAACATAATAATTAACAAAGAATTGAAGAGAATTGAGAGAAGAATCGGCGAGATTGAACAAAGAAGACGAAGAAAATTGCAGCTTTGACTAAGTCAGCGTCGCAGAAAAATAGCCCTAAAATGGCCAAAGCTCCAACCTTTTTATTATTTTTATTTACACGGATTAAAAAAAAAAAAAAAACCGTTTTGTCGGTTCTAGGCTTTCAGCTCAGTTAAGACGCGGTTCTGCAAATCGGGTAAAATAAGATTTTTTCCTGAATCGAGATTGGCCCCTGCCCGCCTTCTCAAGACGGTTAATCATCTTCTACACGTCCTTCTTTCATAGACACTTGTCTTTTATAACGTAACACGTGTCACCTACTTGACGACAGCTCGAATTTAAAAACTCAAAGATCACACGAAAACGAAAACCAATTGGTTTAAATATTCTACCGAGTTTGAAATGTACAGGCGAAATTTCTGAAAAAGATGGCGAAAGATAAAGATGAAATACAGATTGTAAATAGTTGAAAAAGGATAAATAAGCTAATTAATACACAAAAAAATCTTAAGTTGTTGTACTACTAAGTGAAGAAGAAGAGGAAGAAATGAAGATTACAGAGATCAACACCGATTTTAAGGATTCTAGTAGTAGTAGTAATAAGAGAGCTAAACTTAAGATTGTTGAGTTAGATAGTGATGGCAAAGAAGTTGTAGAAATAATTAAACAGGTTGAAAATTTTGAAGAAGAAGAAAAAGAAGCTGTTGTTGTTAGAGAACCCTTATTAGTATTTGGAGAAGATTTAATGTTAATGATATTGAATCATCTTGATGCACAAGGAGTTGCTAGTTGTTTACTTGTCTCTCATGGTTGGAGTGATGTTGCTTCTAGTGATTCTCTCTGGACTAAAAAGGTTTCTTCTCTCTCACTGTAGTATTGCTCTCTTTAGTCCTTTGAATTGCTTTTATCATGAACAAAATTCTTTGTTAGATTAGTTGAAGATTGAAACTTGTCAACTTTTTGGCTACCATGTTAACTTGGGTATACAACAAATGTTATGTCTACTTATTTTATCTGGAAACCCCTATATTAAATCACTGACTTCCAGTGCTTGGTGTTAATGAAACTTGACCTAATTTTGTTCATAAGATTAAAGATTAATGGGGGGAAGCGTTGATGAGTGTCAGAAAATTTGAAGATAAGCTTTTCTTGTGATTCTCTAATTGTCAGTTCTTTGAATAGAATATGTTCTGTGTATATTTAGGTACTACCTCTTTTTTTCCTTTTGTGCTGTTTGTTCAGTGTGAAGACCTGTGGTTAGGGAAAGCACATATGCCACGATTATTACCAGGAATTTCAAGGTTGGCAGCTTATTCATTTTCGATGATGGATGCCAGACGTGTGAGTAAAAATTGGTTTTCTTTTACGGTAATAAATTTGTGTAGGAAGACGATAATGATCGAGTTTTCTGTGATTGATAATGTTTTCGAAAATGTTATATTTGTCAGTCCCGTATCATGACGGAGGATCTTTGTGACCACGTATGGGAGTTTCGCTTTAAGAAGGTATACTTGGCTCCTGATTTTATATTTATAAATTGGATTTGTTCAAGAGGCACTTGTGGAGGTCCTAGTTCCGGGTCTTGTGACCTTCACCCATTGCTACCGTTGCTAGTCTGAAACCTTGCACATCTCATCAGGTTGTATTAGAAGAAGTTTCACTAAACCTATTGAAATTGTTACAGTATTTATTACCATAGATATTAAGGGGGATCTAGTACCATTTATCCACAGATTAAAACCACTAGAGTAGTCGAGCACCTAACTGAGTAAGTTTCGTATCCTCAATTTATCTGTATTTAGGAGCCCAATTGTTATGCTCAACAGAAAACTGTGTGTTATGACAGGAGGCTCCCGAATATTGGCGTAATCTCGATCCTTCATGGAAGGGAATCGGCCCTCCGATGCTGAGGTACTTTCACCCAGATGGCTCACAAAGTGCAGATCCTGATGATCAGGTTTGGGGTGGCCATGAATGCACTTTTTCCACTGTTACAACCTTTGTGGCTGACGGGAACATTAGGAAACATTACGTCAGAATTAACAGATGGACGCCTATGACTGTATCAAGGAACAAGGACTGGAGTTGGGAGCTGGGAAACCAATTGTACTGGTACTCGAGCACTCCGGACGCCACCAAGGAGGGTGGCACTGGACCATTGTTCCCAGCGTGGTAACCGGATCTCAACTGGTGTATAAACGAGGAACCTGTCAACTTATCTCATCAATCTAAGCCTGGTCTGTTGCTGAATGTTTTCCATGTTTTATTTTAACTAATTTTTATGTTCCACTAAAGAGACATAGTGACATTCAAATAGTGTCTAAACTTTTACATCTTCAACCTCTGTGTTACACGTGTTGTGATCAGTAATAACTTGTTCTTTATTTTCTTCTAGTGGTAATAAATTTGTCGAGTCGTTCTAAATAAAATGAATTGGCCGGATCTCGAGCACTTATGTAAACAGAAGTTGTAAATTTAATGCATCTTTTATGTGAAAAAAACTATTTAAGTAATCTTTGTGGCATGACTTCTTGTACGACTCTGATCCAGATTTCCTGCAGCACGTTTCGCATTAGCAGAAATTTTGATATCAAATTAACTCTACTTCCGTACAATTTCAAAGGTATTCAAGATTTCCAGGCAGTAACTTCGAAATCTTTTAGAGTCCAGCTTCTTCAATCAGTTAATGAGGTAATTAGCTGCAATGAATCATTTACGCCTGTGTGCTTCAGTTGGTCTTTGACCAGCTGAAGCACCAGTGTACTAGTTTGATCAATGTTGACAGTTCAAGACCGTAGATGAAGGGTTGGCCTAAGTGAAAAGTGAGTTGCGTGATTATGCATTTCAGTTTGACTTCACTGGAATTGTTAAAAATATAAATAAGAATACAGAAAAATAGATTACACGGAATAAGTTATAATACAAAGACTTGATAGGATAAGCTAGCTAGCTACAAATTCAACAATTTTGGATTGCTCATTACTCATCACTTCACTTCCGTAATCTCATCCAAGGCGTAGTTGTTTGTAGAGACATTAGCATAGTTGACCTTGGTGAACCGAACAACGACAGGGTAGCGAGTCTTTGGGTCCTGGTTTTGATTAAAACTCATATCAGCAATTTAACAAATAGACACAAAACAGTTCTTTGATTCTGTATATTGGTTTTAAGCATGTGTAGGGGCAGTTGGGATTTATCAGGGGTCATAGCTTTACACTATGTTAACTTGTGTGATCGACGACATCAAGGGGCAAAATGAAAAAACTGTTCAATGGTCATAAAGCATTTCTAACCTGATCAACAGCTACGACTGATCCAATGCCGTTGTACCAGTAGGATTCCTTCCTGAGAATCTTCACCTGTGAAAGAAAAAGACCATTATAAGTTCATGAGCAGCTCAAAGTCAATCATATGCTTGTCGACTAATTGTACTGTTTGTCCTATAGAATCAAGAGCTAGTGCATCTATGAGCAAAGTATTTCAGTCCTAGTCGACAAAATGTTAACTCAACTGTAAAAGAAGGCAATCTGAAACTGGGTACCTTAGTGCCTCTCTTGGGGCCAATTGGAGGAGGTTTCTTGACTGCAGCTGGAGCTTCAGCTTCTTTAGTAGCGGCAGCAGCAGCTGGGGCAGGGGTGGCGGCTTCATCTGCTGCACGAACAACGAGCCTTGAGTTATTGTTAGTTCTTATTCGGAAGTATATGCTGCTCCTAGATGAGGTTGTGGTGGTGGTGGAGGAAAGACTAGATGTGAACACAAAACCAGATGCTGCAGATGCCATAGAAGAGGTTGCCATGGCTGTTCTCCTCAACTTTGTTTCTCTACCTTTATTGCTTTATCTACTTCTCTTCTTGTTGTTGTATGTTTTTGGTATTGTAAAAGTAATTGATCGGACCAGCTTTAGTTTTCGAAATTCTAAATTGAGAGGTTATGCATGAATGAATTTTTTAGATAATTATCTAGAAAAGATGGAAGTAGTAAGAATCATTTCCACCACTTGGATGTCGCCACATAGGAACCATATCCATTCTTGGTGGATAGCGTCATCTTCCTGTATGCTTCTGAGTTGTGAAAGGAAGTGTCTGATTGTGTTGGAGAGATCTATGGAATAAATCCCTGCTGGATTTTAGAAAATTCGGCGCCTCATTGGCACGAGTGCTACGTTGACGCCCAAAAAAACCGGTAAAATTCCGTGACGGGATCAGACAAACGAGGGGAATGCTTCTCTGCATTTGGATATGGAAAGGCTGAAGTAGGTCCCAGGCGACGGGATTTATCACGGGATTCATTCCCGGTAAACCTAGCATTATTGTATTCGCACGCCATTATATTATATCCAGGGCCCTGGGGACCTTTCCCTACTTTGCATGATTGCTAAAGGATGATATCACCTTTGTTAAAGGCGGGGTACCAAACCAGGAACCAATAACCAGGATTATTTCGTTTTATATGGATTGGTATCTGCCATGCTAATAACGGTACCCGTCTTTAGCAATCGTGCTACTTTGGAGTTTGAAGGAGCGTCATTTGGTGATTGAATCTTGGTAGTTTATACTCGTATGCTTTTGATTACTTTTATCTAGCCGTCGTGATTTCCAGGTTTACCGAATCACTCAAGATTGTAATGTAAAGTTGTTTTGGGCTAAAACTGATTCTGCTGGAAATGGTAAATTGGGTGTGCCGCTGAGAAACGAATCTAAACCTTAAAAAAATGTACTGCACATGAGTATTTTAGATTCAAGAGATTAATTTGTACAATTCTGGCCTAAACCAAGAAATGGCCGTCCCAGTCTTGCTTCGGTCACAAAATGAAGGAGAAGGGTTGGTCTTAGGGAGGGAAGGGAATAAGGTGTTGAGATCAGAATGATGAATTATGAAGGTGTGGCTGTTTTATGACTTGTATCAGAATTTGGAACTTGCTTGCACAATGTAAGCTATAAGTTCTTTTTATGTTTTCTAGATACTTGTGTTGATGAACCGTTGTTGGTTGAAATAGGTTGAAAACCTATTTATACAAGTTATGATTGAGCGCACCCTGATCTCTCGTAGGAAGTGGAGACAGTTAAGTCGTGGAGAAGTGGAGTTGTGTAAAAAGTGGTGACCATCACGTTTCCTTCATGAGGGAAGACTGGTCAGCCTTACACCCACTACTCTCTTACTGCTATCAACCGCCCGCCATTTCCTGACACTTTCTCGTAATGGGCGTGTTGCACGCCGCACGCTGTAAACCGCCAGACCAATACCCCGGTGAGCATCCCCCAGTTTGTAACATGTTTGATGTCTCGAGTATTTTATAAGAAAATGTATGCGTAGCAAGTTGTTGAGTGGGTCTTGTTTGTAAGACCTAACTACTTTGACCAATAACGCACGAGCTAGGCGGCGGGTGATCATATGCGACAAGTCAAGTTGTGAAACTTGCCGTAAGAAATAGCTTGTAATGCTCTATGGTTTAATAATTAAATTATTTGTGAAATAAAATATCGATTGCAATCGATGCATATAAAATATCGCTTTTAAGCAAGCATCTTAAAATAATTGATGTTGATGAAGCATCGTTGTGTAAGGATTTTTTAAGTTAGTCGCAGAGCCTAATGTCTTAAAAGGATCATGATCGTCCATTTTCGAGAAGTTGCTGGGAGCCATTCATGTGCGCCAAAGGTAGGTCGACCTGTCCTTATAGGAGAGTGACGGCTGGCGACCACGGTGACATCTTATTGGTCGCCAAAGTTAGGCCAACCGGTCCTTATTGGTCGCCTAGGATTAGATTTAGGCCGGTCAATTCGGTTAGTGAAGTTGGATGGCCGAGATAATTTGCGACATTTAACGCCTGCTGCTGAATTTATTAAAATTCCAATTGGCAGCGCGACTAGCCATCTTTTGGGAGATCGTTTAGGAGCCGTACAGGAAGGCCGCGGCTTAGCCGATTGTCTCTTATGGACGAGGGGTGGCCGGTGATCACGACGATGGATAATTGTTCCCCTAAAATTATATTTAGGATGGTTGATTCGGCTAGCGAAGTTGGAAGACCGAGATTATTTGCTGTAACTACCGCAAATTCAATTTAGGGTTTAATAACCATGTGGCCAACCTACTTTGGGATAACAGTTTTTGGTGTTAACCACGTGCTGGGAGCTGTTCGATCGGCCAGCACAATAGTTGGGCCGCTGGTGAGTGTATCCGCACCTTGCCCGTTGATTAAGATTGAATCTAGGCCGGTCAATCCGGCTGGCAAAGTTGGGCGGCCAAGATAGTTTTGCGGCAGCAATATACTGTTGCTAACATAAATTAGGGTTTTGTAACTCACGCGTCCAACCTACTTTGGGTAATCGTTTAATGGCGCCGCTTGCGAGTTGGAAGGATTCCGATTGGCCTAAGCACTAGTGGGCTCGCCGGTGTGCATGATAGTGCTTGTCCGAACATGTTAGGAGGTGGCTAGATTTGATAAATTGACCGGCCAAAATGTTTGGTCATGATCGTTTTGAGACTGACATGGGCAGCCTATGTCCAATTTCTTAAAGAAATAAGTACGTCGACCAACCAACTTACACTTTTAATTGAAAGTTCATGTTGCGCATTTAAAGCGGTCTGATTGGTCGATGGGAAGGGGGGCCGACAAGCGGCAACATGAAGCAGATCGGTCGGCCAAGTGGCATGTCCACGCCTCCCTTTGTTGCTTCTTTTACTTGCTGCAGTTCCTCTTTATTTCTTGTTTTATACTTTTGATAGGATTTTGCTCCTACTAGTCCATGGCGAATTAATTTCCTAGCTTACCTAGGTTTGGTCTCGACCAATAGGGTTCGAGATATTGCGCAAGCCGCAAAAAAGACCTAATTTTTGTAAATTAGTAAAATTAGGTTAGAAAGATTGAATTTTGTGGGCTGACACTAAATCAATCAATTTCTGGTGAATTTTGTGCGTTCACACAAAATCACTAATTATATTTCAAAGGACAGCATAACTTTCCGTGTCTCTAATTGAGTACTTCCATGCACATCTTAATCCTGATACTTCTGGAAATTCATCATACTCTGCTGCGAACGAACATTAATTGTCATGTCAACATCAAGAGTTCGTTTGGGGAACAAGGAATATAATAGATACACAGCAGGCTCCGACATTAGTGAGTAATGTAGCTAGGAGCTTAAATACTTATTATACTCTATACTAGTGAACAATTCATCTAGGAGCTTCTGTTTCAATATAATATGAAGAGAGACATAGGCACTCATCATATTTTGAAATATTCTTCAACTTCCTTGTGGAATATAGACATATCAAGGTCTACTACTTCTGATGCCGGGTCAAGTAGACAGACTTTTACAGTTTTCGCCCTATACTAAAAACTACCATCAACATTAAGTCCCCTGCTTAGCACGTAACAGTGACATTGTTGCGGGGTAAGCACTAGATGGCGACGGAAGAAATATAAAACTAATAAGATGAAGTATATAGCTGTTACCAGGAAAATTCTAATTGTCCTTCAATAACGGGACCGCACGGCCAGTTGCCTTCGTAGTAGCGTGTTGCTAGCTCGGCTATGGGGTGTGAGTACGGTGGGCCCAGACATATATTCCCGTTTATGGAGCAAGAAGGAATCCTTCTTCCGCTCGAACTCTGGAAACTCCATTCGTATAAAAAAGGGGTATTAACCCTCTTCTGTTTTTTGTTGCTCGTCTGGCTCCATGATTTCTTCTACAGCAGCCAGCTCTTCTTTGTCACTGTCAGCAGCTTTATCACGAGCGTGCCAATCGTTAGCGGCAAGCAAGGTAGTTAATATCGTGTATCAGTATCATATCGGTCGGGTCCTATTCACCTATATAAATGATAATATTTGTTTTTATAGGCGATACATCATTAGGATTTTTTTAATATTTATATTATTTATCAAACAAAAATATATATTGATATAACCATAATAGAAAATAGTAATTGTAGTAAACATACTTCAACCTTACAAAATAAGAGGGGGTTGATTAGAGCCTTATACTATCAACAACAAAACCTAGCATTGAATGTATATTATCCCATCAACATCACGTTTACAGTAACTACATCCACCATAATCATATATGAAGTTACAAAAATTAGTGGAGTTAATTTCATGAACTAAAATTTCAAGAAATTATAATTAAAAGACAAAATACATTAGTGATATATCAGTGTACAAGTGAAACTGATATATCGGTCCGTACATGATGATACACGCCTTTTTATCGTTTCTCTTTCGTATCGCAGATATTTTCAATATCGTAAAGATTTTTTTCCGATATCCAATAAAAACCTTTAATATCGGCCTGTACAACCGATATTGACTACCTTGGCGGCAAATAAGTACATCTTTTTCTTTTTTTTTCTCTTTGCAAGTATGAACTTTAGTTGTACGTATAACTTCCACGGCTTTAAAATTTTATCAATTCCTGAGTGAACTCCTAGAGATATTTTCGTTGCCTAATCGCGTGATGATTATTCTTTCTGGATTAAAGGGTGTAGAAATTGTACCATCGATCCTCTCCGGAATATGTAATAAGGTCATGTCTCCAGAAAAATGAGTATCTAGCCTCTCCAGTGGATTTCAAAATTTTCCAAACTCAATTGCGCTCAATTGCAAGAGGCATTGACTTTAAGTTTTTTTGTATCTGGACTGCTGAGTCGCAATAAAAAAGTTCCTTAAACTCTTGAACATTAACTGGAACGAAATTGTATTTATTCTGACTCTTTAACTCATAAGCATATTCTTGCCCTTCTGATTGCGATGATGATATGCTTGGAATGCTTGTATGAGATGGGATGCGATTGGGAAGTCCCCAGTTTCACTTTTGTTTGATCACTAGAGCTGTATTTTGAGTCTGCTTGGGAATACGATGTGGCCATGAAAGGAGTTGTAGATGCGTACTAGATCCGATGGCGTGGCCGGATATGTCAAAATATCTATGCGGTGTATTTTTGGAGTCTTTGATGCACGTGTACGGCTTCATGTTGAGAAATTCCTGCGTCTTGTAAAGATTTGATAGTGATGATGCTGATATCTAAATAACCTGGTTAAGGGACGTGAAGGCATCCCGTGCTGGCAGTCTCCAGTTGTAATTATCTTGAGCCTATTTTCTCCTGAAAGATGTACTTCCATTGCATTTGCTGGTAAGGTGGTTGACGAATTGATGGAGGCGGTAATCTTTTGGATTCGTCATTTGTTGATCAATGGGTGAGAGTCTCACTTGATAGATCTATATTGTACCCAAACTTCTGGCATCCCATGCACCCCTTCCATGGGAAATTGGGAATCTAGAAACACCGAATCTGACTTTGTCGGCGATGTGGTTGTTGATGCGCATCTTCGTGCAGGCCTTGGGTAGGCGGTGCTGAGTTTTGAGTAGGGGATATGGCAGACGTGATGCAGTTGGTTTGTGTAGCTTCCTGAGGCGCGACTTACTTCTTTGATTCTTTGTCCGTAGTTGTTGTTGCTATGGTGAAGCTCTGGCTGGTATCAACAAATGAGTAGCAACGGTTCTTGGCAGCAGCTATGATCAGAAGAGACTGCATTTTTGTGCAAACAAAATAGTTTGGATGGAGCTTGACTGTCTACGGTCACGATCCTTGACAGGAAGGAGTGGTGGCTACAGAAATGGCAGGGAGAGGCGTGGTGATGGTGGTCATGCTCCTTGGTAACCACGACCATGAATCTTGGATGAGCGGAAAGTCATAAGTAATGGTAGCTATGTCCACGAGCTTTAAGCTACCATAGGTAGTGATGCTATCCACGACCAGAACATTAAAAGGCTTTGATCGGCCGTTATCGCCCAAAGGATCAATTTCTTCCTTTCATATAACTCACATATGTGAGTTTATTTCTCCTTCTATTATTTCCCCTCTTTTATTTTCGGTGAAGCAGCTCCTCCCTGATTCCCTGCGTGCGGAAGCTCACCTATTGTTGCTTGCCTGATACAATATGGTTGAGGGCTGCAAATATGTCTCGACACTGTGCTTTGGAGAAATACAGAATCTTACATAAATGCTCCTTCGTGGACTATACGGTTTTGTGGATGGAGTCCCCAGAAATCATCCAGCTCCTGATGGGAAGAGGATCTCTGTGAACTCCTTCAGTGCCTAATTGAAGTTCTCCTGCATCCACCTTCTCCTTGAAAATGCGCTTCAATTCGTTGCAGTCACAGGTTGGGTGATTGACGAACCTATGGTAACGGTAATATTTGGGATTTGCCATTTCTTCCTCGGTTAGTGGATGTCTGAGAGGAGGTAGCTTGATAACATCATCTTGAATCCATAATTCTAGGAGTTCGATTACCTCTTCAATCGAAAATGGGAAGTTTAGAGAAGCCTATCCAGTTTCTTGTTACTGTGCTGGCGTCTTAGGCGCGGCCTTCTGAGGTTGAGTTATCTGCTGCGCTTTGTCGCACATTTGGGTTATTTTTCTGCAGCTGGAGATTTTCTCTTTCATCTTCACTTACCACACTTACAAAGGGTTGAGTGTTTTATTGTTTGCTGATGAGACATCTGTTCCATCGAGTCTCACGTGCATCTTAATTCTTGGCGGGCCTTGTTCTCTCCAGCAAGGCTGGTGTTGTTGTGGCCGACTGCTTAGAAGCTTCACGAAGTTCAGAGAATGTCTAGAAGCGCAGGTTCTACAGTAAAGCATGATAGATGGGTACCATGCTATTAATGCATAGCTCCACCAATTGATGTTCGGTCACATTTGGATCATGACAATCTAGCGCTTGAATCCTAAATATCTTGACATAATCATTTGGATGTTCATTGTTTCACTGAAACATCCTTCCCAAGTCTGATAAAGTGATTTTCTCAGACACAAAGAAATATTTCTTATAGAAAGCGGTAACCAGTTCACACCAATTAGCTATGTTGTTTGGTGCAATATTGTTGTATTAGGTATAAGCTCTTCCAGTGAGTGATTATGAGAATTCTTTTAGGAAGAGGACGTGGTTGTATTCATGATCCCCTAGTGATTCCAAAAAATAAGATATGTGTTCACGAGCGTTACCTGTACCGTCATAAAGGGAGAATTGGGGAGAGGAATATCCTCTTGGAAGAGGAACTCTTCGCACATCAAGAGGATACGGGGGATGGTACTGATGAATGGTAGCTGGATTTCCCTTCCTTGGTTCTGGAGAAGTCATTCCAGGTATTCACGTGTGATAAAATGGGATTGTTGGTTCCATTATGATGGTCGTTCAGGAGATACTCGAGTTTCTTCATCCATAAAGACACGCCTTGTTGAAGTACTTGCATCAGGAGTCATGAGAGTGTTCCTTGTCTGCTCCATTTAGGTTTGGCACAATTCTGAGGTGGAGCCATGTCTGTCTGAGCTTTGGCAAGAGCTTATTGTCTCTCCATTAAATCAATAATGGTAATGGAAGATTGGTGTCCTCTGGCTCATCCAGTATCCCAACCTAAATAAGAAGCGGTAGCAACTCTAGTGACGATTGGGGATGTCACGCTCGAAAAAATATTAGGAGTAGCAGCGGCTCTGGCTCTGGTGGAGGTATCACGCTAGAGGGGATGTTTCTGGCACTGCTGATGTTGGAGATGGAGGGTGTAACACCATGAAATGTGTTGACTGTGCCAGGAGATTTGGAAAACTCTCCGAGTCATAACATCTGGTGATACTCGTATTTCTCCTAAGTATTCCAAAGATGAGAGATATGTTCTTCAGTATTATTTATTTCCCTAGGCATATAAAATATGGGAACGTGGGTCTTTTGGTGCAGCCACTTCTCGGATCTCCTTTGCGTGAGGTTATCTCAGATTCGGATTCTTTCCTGGAAAGATGACATGGGCATCATTATCTTCTTGAGGATGCTCTCCTAACGTGTCGGCTCCAATAGATCTGAAGATGTCCCGGGCTTGCTCTTGCTTGGGTTGGCATAATAGGCGAACCCCTTTATGATGATTTGAAGATGTGTCAAGCCTCCTTTGTTATTGTAGATGTACGAATTCCAATAATTATGCCATGGTCTGGATCTAAACGTTTTGCTGATGAATTGATTGCGGATACTCCTGACCATAAAATGGTAGTAGTGGCAGAATGGAGATAGACCTTTGCATTCGTAATATCTGCAGGTGACTTTCTAGCACTCTAATGGTATTAAGATTTGTTGTCGACTATATCCATACTATAATAACGACTATGTGAATCTTCCCTTTATCTCCCTGGTGTTAATCCTGGCGACATTAACTTTTAGACGTTTCCGGCTTTCTCCATATAACACTTATGGTGTTGCAGAAAAGGCGATTGCTCCATCCGGATCTTGAGAGAAGTCGTTGTTCCTTTCTAAGTAGTAGTCTTCTTATGTCTCCACGAGGCTTTTTAGTCCTTTCATCTGGGAGATTTACTGGCGCTCGGATATCCAGGTCATTCCTAATAGCATTGCTTGAAATAAAAAAATTGTGGAGCTTCTTAATGAACGGAACACCTGAATTAAAATTGGTTTTTGAACCTAAATTGAGTTTAATGATTGAATTAGATCTAAGATCCACCCTTTTGAAATTGAGAAAACTGGAATGAAAATTGAAAAACTAATTTTTCAACTGAGAGATTAATCTCCCACTGTGGTCGCCAGTTGTTTTTGGGTAAAAATTGATTCTGCTGGAAATGGTAAATTGGGTGTGCCGCCGAGAAACGAATCTAAACCCTAAACAAATGTACTGCATAGGAGTACTTAATATTCGAGAGATCAATCTTTACAATTATGGCCTAAACCAAGAAATGGATGTTCCAGTCTTGCTTCGGTCACAAAATAAAGGAGAAGGGTTGGTCTAAGGGAGGTAAGCGAAGAAGGTGTTGAGATCAGAATGATGAATTATGAAGGTGTGGATGTTTTATAACTTGTATCAGAATTTGGAACTTTCTTGTAGAATGTAAGCTTTAAGTTCTTTTATGTTTTCTAGATACTTGTGTTGATGAACCGTTGTTAGTTGAAATAGGTTGAAAACCTATTTATACAAGTCATGATTGAGTGCACCCTGATCTCTCGTAGGAAGTGTAAACAGTAAAGTAGTGGAGAAGTGGAGTTGTGTAAAAAGTGATGACCATTACGTTTCCTTCATGCGGGAAGACGGGTCAGCTTTACACCCATTACTCTCTTACTGCTATCAACCGCCATCCCTTTCCTGACACTTTCTCGTAATGGGAGCGTTGCATGCCGCACGCTCTAAGCCGCCAGACCAATACCCAGGTGAGCATCCCCCAGTTTGTGACATGTTTGATGTCTCAAGTATTTTATAAGAAAATGTAAGCGTAGCAAGTTGTTAAGTGGGTCTTGTTTGTAAGACCTAACTACTTTGACCAATCACGCGCGAGCTAAGCGGCGGGTGATCATATGCTACAAGTCAAGTTGTGAAATTTTCCGTAAGAAATAGCATATAATGCTCTATGGTTAAATAATTAAATTATTTGTGAAATAAAATATCGATTGCAATCGATGCATATAAAATATCGCTTTTAAGCAACCAACTTAAAATAATTGATGCTCATGAAACATAGTTGTGTAAGGCTTGTTTAAGTTAGTAGTTGAGCCTAATGTCTTAAAAGGAGCATGACCGGCCATTTTCTAGAAGCTGCTGGGAGCTATTCATACGCGCCAAAGGTAGGCCTACCAGTCCTTATTGGTCGCCTATAATTTGATCTAGGCCGGTCAATTCGGCTAGCGAAGTTGGACGGCCGATATGATTTGCGACATTTAACGGCTAATGCTGAATTTATTAAAATTCCTATTGACAGCACGATTAGTCATCTTTTGGGCGATCGTTTAGGATCCATACAAACAGGCTGCGGCTTTGCCGATTTTCCATTATGGAAGAGGGGTGGCTGGTGATCACGACGCTCTCCCATTGGTCCTTTAAAATTATATCTAGGATAGTTGATACGGCTAGCGAAGTTGGAGGACTGAGATGATTTGCGACATTTAACGGCTGCTGCTGAATTAATTAAAATTCCTATTGGAAGCGCGACTAGCTATCTTTTGGGAGATAGTTTAGGATCCATACAGGTAGGCCGTGGCTTGGACGATTGTCCCTTATGGAAGAGGGGTGACCGTTGATCCCGGAGATGTCTCATTGGTCCCCTAAAATTAGATCAAGGCAGGTTGATTCGGCTTGCGAAGTTGGACGGACGAGATAATTTGCGGCAGTTATATACTGCCTTTAATTCAATTTAGGGTTTAATAGCTATGTGGACAACCTACTTTGGGCTAACTATTTTTGGTGTTAACCGCATGCTGGGAGCTGTTCGATCGGCCAGCACAATAGCCGGGACGCTGGTGAGTGTATCCCATCTTGCCCGTTGATTAAGATTGAATCTAGGCCGGTCAACACGGCTGGCGAAGTTGGGCGGCTAATATCGTTTTGCAGCAGCAATATACTGCTGCTAACATAAACTAGGGTTTTGTAACTCACGCGGCCAACCCAGTTTGGGTAATCGTTCAATGGCTCCGCTTGCGAGTTGGAAGGAATCTGATTGGCCTAAGCACTAGTGGGCTCGCCGGTGTGCATGATGGTGCTTGTCCGACCATGTTAGGAGGTGGCTAGACTTGATAAATCGACCGGACAAAACGTACGTTCGTGATCATTTTGAGACTGACATGGTCAGCCTATGTCCAATTCCTTAAGGATTTAAGTACGTCGACCAACCAACTTCCACTTTTAATTAAAAGTGCATGCTGCACATTTAAAGCGATCTGATTGGTTGATGGGAAAGAGGAGACAGCAAGCGGAAACATGGAGCATGGCCGGTCGGCCACGGCTGGCGCCTGCTGTAGCAGATCGGTCGGCCAAATGGCGTGTTCATGCCTTCATTTGCTGCTGCTTTTACTTGCTGTAGTTCCTCTTTATTTCTTATTTTCTACTTTTGGTAGGACTTTGCTCCTACTAGTCCATGGCGGATTAATTTCCTAGCTTACCTAGGTTTAGTCTCGACCAATAGGGTTCGAGATATTGCGCAGGCCGCAAAAGAGACCTAATTTTTTTAAATTAATAAAATTAGGTTAGAAAGATTGAATTTTGTGGGCTGACACACAATCAGTCAATTTATGGTGAATTTTGTGCATTCATACAAAATCACTAATTATATTTCTGAGGAAAGCATAGCTTTACATGTCTCTAATTGAGTACTTCCATGTACATCTTAATCCTGACACTTCGAGAAATTCATGCTGCTCTGCTGCGAGCGAACATTAAGTGTCATGTCATGTCAACATCAAGAGTTCGGCTTGGGAACAAGGCATATAATAGATACTCAGCAGGCTCCGGCATTAGTGAGTAATGCATCTAGGAGCTGACATACTCATTAGGCTCTATACTAGTGAACAATTCATCTAGGAGCTTGAGTTTCAATATAATATGAAGAGAGACATAGGCCCTCATCAGATTTTGATATATTCTTCAAATTCCTTACTGAATATAGACATATCAAGGTCTAATAGTTCTGATGACGGCTCAGGTAGACATACTTTTACAGTTTTTTCCCTATACTAAAAACCACCATCAACAAAAGTAAAAAATGTACGTGTTTTGGATTTGTCTATTTACAATATCTTGAACTAATACATCTAATAAGCTAGTACAGTATTTTGTAAAGTGGAAATTGAATAAATACTCCTTGTTTTGATGGGATTCACAAATACCCTTATCATACGATAATTATACCCTTCTCTATCTATAAGCCCATTATTTACCCTTCCTCTTTTATCCTTCGGTTCTTATGCTTCTTACTTCCACTTCTTCTTTATTTCTAATAGCCATATTCATCGGTCAGAAGAAAATTAATCGAACACACCGCCACAATCTGCATCATTCCCACCCCCACCATCATCTCTATCACCGTCACCACAACTGTCACCACCACCTCCCCCAAAACTATCAGCATATTTATTACGTTTTTTGTGTTCGATTTTCAACTGATTTCAGCTTGTTATGATTGTTCTTCATCTTCTTATGTTAAATATTTATTTTCGAAACTAGATTCAGAGATCGGTTTGATTTTTTTCTTTTCAATTTCGTAATTTCGAGTTGAAGATTCAACTTGAGACAACTTGAAAAACCTTTATGGAAAGAAGATGAAACATCAAACCCCAATCCATTTATAATTGAAATGCGAAATTTGGTGCATCTTTCTTTTAGAACGCGCAATTGGGGGATACAAAATCTAATTGGGGGATATAACTACATGACAAAAATGGTGTCCAAATATGTTTTTAATTCCTAATGTACCCTTCACTAAATCCTAATTAGTGTTTAATTATAATTAGTAAAAATATTAAATTTTTTTTTAAAGATTAGTGTATGTTTTTATATGAATTTGGGTAAGTGTGGTGATAGTAGAAGGAGGGAAAAAAAGGTTTAAAGGGCGGTGATCTTCCGGGAGATCCGACACTATGTAGTAATTTTTAATCCATTGGGTTTCTTCCTCAACGTCCGCTTCTATCTTCGCTTGTTTTACATGTTCGTATATTTCCTTTGTTTCTTTACGATATTTTGCTTCTTTTGCTGCCTCTTCTTTTTCACTTTTCCTTTTAAGTATCTCTTCTTCCATGGTAGAAATTGACTTGGTGGTGCTTTCCTTCCTTCTAAGTTTTTCTTGTATAATGGCAATCGAGTTGGCGGTGGATGATGATTGAAAAACTATCAGAGTCGCTAGTTTGTTCTTCCTAAGTTTTTCTTTTTCCATGTGAATGATGAAATCGTTAGTTGACGATGGATTTTCCATTAGAGATTTGTGTTGGAGAACACTCATTTGGTTTTTTTTTTTTAGGTATCAAGTGCAATGGGAGTATCAATTCCTTTAAAAATATGAGGACATAACGAATATTTTACACTTTATGATACCGGCATTGTCAGTAAGCTACTTTCCACGCCGGCATAAAAGGTTTTTGGTTTAAAAAAGTAGCCGTTGGGAATTGAATGTTAATTCCCGACACTGAACTAGGGTAAAACATGGCATCAGCACATCCTCTTGGCATTGGAATATGGTTTAATATGCTGCCAGCACAGAGTACCGGAAGCGATATGTACTAGTGTTCAATGCCGGAATAAGGTTTATTGAAAACAGAAACAATAAAAAATTAGACACTCTATACCTCCATGGATTTATACACTATATTATACGCCGGCATAGATACACCATTGTAATATGTTAGCATATTATACCGCAAATGTAATTTATTTCGAATGTAATCCTTGTTGACGGAACAACGAATGCACTTAGCATGTGCATCAAGACTTTGAACCCCTAGGAGACCCTAGTGGAAGAGTATAGTATCATGAGGGTTTACATACAGATCAACCCACCAAACCTACACTGAAACTTCTAAAACCATCAATCTTCGTCCGATGACGATTCACCCTCCATCATCTTCTGCGCATACTCCGGGATTTTGTCTTCCATGAATTTATAAATTGTTTCGAATGTGAATTCTTTCCCCTTTTCCTCCAAGTAGCGCGCTTTGACGACTTCATGCAACAAAAACATAACACAAACTTACTTACTTAGTGGTGTTTAGTACGAAGATAAAACTTATGTATAATAAACCACAAAAATACTTACAAATTGTTCAATGGATAAGTTAAAGTTGGTAGCATTGAAAATCGGTTTTTGGATAGCTAAATAACCAAGTATCGGTTTTTGCCTATCATGAATTTGTTCAAAACTTCTTCCTTTGGGATTCCCAAACTCTTGCCTATATTTGTTGAATACTTTACCCCAAAAGGTTACGGAATCTACCCTTACGGAGGACTGCCTCCTAACTCGAGTTTCCGCGTACCAAGCTTTCGTGATTGCCAAATCTTCATTTGAATCAAATTGTGCCATTGCTTTGTATGTAGAGGTATTGGGATAGCTAGAAAGAGTATATAATAATATAAGCTTTAGAGAGTATATGGAACCATGTGTGTGTTTTTATATAGGGAGAACTTGTGTATTTATAGGACAGTGCAAAATTTTGGCCGTTATTGTACTCAATCAATGAAGTTGTACTTGCAAAAATTTGAATTTTATACTAGCCGGCATTGTAATAAGGATAACTATCCGCCGGAACCAAGTGCCGGAATTGTGTTACCTATATAAAAAATACCGGAATTTGGTTTATTGTACACATAAACCATAAAACTTTGACATTGTATCCCAGCATAGAAATGTGCAAAACTATGATGCCGGCAATTACTACCGCGAAGAATTATGTAAACAGAGTGTGCCGGCACTGTAATTTATTTCAGATATAATCCTTGTCGACAGAACAACGAATGCACTTAGCACGTGCATCAAGCCTTTAAACCAGTTGGTGACCCAAGTGGACGAGTTATAGTCTCGTGAGGGTTTACATAGAGATCTACCCACAAAACCTTACCTTAAACTATGATAAAAACCTAACCAAAATGCAATAAACCTATCAATATTAATAAGAAGAATCCGTCTCTGATTCACCCATCTAGTGGTACTCCGTGACTTTGGTTACCATGTGTTTCACGTTTTCTTCAAACATGAATACTTCCCCCTTTTCCTATAAGTAACGCGCGTTCACAGCTACATGCTACAAAAACAAGACACAAACTTTTTTTGTTACATAAAAGTTCAAAAGAGTGCATTGTGTTGAATTAATTGAAAAGATACTTACGAGTTATTGAGGGTATAATCTATTGTGGATAGCGTGCGCGATCCAGTGTTTGATTTTAAAATACTCAACCACCGTACCTAGGATGATGTCATGTCGTTGCTCGATTTTTTGAGCAGTTCTTCCTTTCGGGTTCCCATAATCGTGAGTAAATTTTTTAAAAATCTTCAACCACATTGAATCCCTCGTAATTTTATCTATGGTTGAAGGACGAGTTTCGGCGTACCATGCTTGGGTGATTGCTAAATCTACCTCAGAGTCAAACGATGCCATTTGTTGTATATGGGAGTAGGTTATATACTAAGCTATGTATTGATAACACATCTAGGGTTTAGGGTTTCGTAAGTTTAGAGTCTCAGGGATATAGAAACAAACACACGAGTTTTTGGCTATTGGGTCCAAGTATTAGCTCTCTATATATAGATAAAAATCTCAACGGATACTTATTTTGAAATCACCAGTGCCGGCTTAGAAATAATAATGATAATGTACGCTGGTACATACTACTGGCATTCATCACAAATAAACGTTTATGCCGGTAACTTATTTTCTTACTTTCAGATCTGGTGGACTATGAAGATGGTACCGGCGTAGCTGTAACGACACCGTAATACGCCGGCAGTAAATACCGGATGATGATGTGTTTGTGCGACAATGCCGGCACATGTGAATTTCCAAAAAAATGGCTACTTTTTTGAAAAATAAGACCGTTGGGGCTTCAATCTATATAAAACCCCCCTTTCTTTGCAGAAATGTACACAAACTACCCACCAAATACTAAGCATCCATCTCGCAAGAAACCAAGGCTCTAACAATAGATCAAGCTAGATCCGTTCGAGTATCACAAGCGATAGTAGATTCATCAACAACCTATACCTAAAAAATAAGTAGATTAAACATTACTAAGGATGAATTGGACATTTATAATCTTCTCTACTAGGACGAATCACTAATATAATCTTCTCTTACAGAGACATCTTTGCATCTGTCAAATTTGCAAGTCACCTTCTCATCTAGCCTTGTATTGTCCATTTATCTATTCTAAGTGTAGCAACTGTGATGGGACACGCCGCTTTTGGGTTGCAAAAACTGATGATGCTGAAAATGGAAGAATGTTCCTAAGGTGTTTGAATCACCTAAAGTGCGAAGAGTTTCAATGGTTTGACAAAGATTTTGCACTAGCCGAAGAAAGAGAATAACCTACAACTACACCCTCAGTAGAATTAGTAAAAACTTAAGAAGTTCTTGATGATGAATATAAATTTTCTTATTAATGTTCTCAATTGATAACAAAGAAGTATCTAAATGGAACAAGAATAGTTACAACTTTCTCTATTCTCTTTCCTAAGATATTTTCTAACACTCACTAAAAGAACCTCTCGAATTTTACATTTGAACTCCTATTTTTAGTAAAACTTATACAGATGTATGTGATTTGCGAAGTATCGTAACTCATACTCGCATAATTATTCCATCCTCGTAAAACTTCATATTTCTCCGCGCTACTTCTATCATCGTATCATTTTATAACTCTTTTCTCCTTTATTTACTACGATACTCGTGAACTATTATCTTGCGATATTCAGTACCTACATCTTGCCTCTTCTCATGTCAATTCTACGAAGAAGAAATGTCATGAGAATCCCTATTCTCGTAAATTTAGTGTAGTTATTACCACCCATCAAGTTCGCAACACGTCTTTTTACTTTTCCCTTATCTTTTTGACACGTTTCTTCGTAACCGTTCTTTTCAACCGTTCACGCTTACTCGTATTAATGAATTTTTATCTTCATCAAACTCTCTTATAAATATTATCCTTTGTTTTTGCTTTTAATTCTCTTATTCATCTTCTTCACCACTTCTGCCTCTGCAATCTCTTTTATCTTTTTTCCTTTCTATTTTCCATCTTATATTCAATGGCACCAAAGAAGAAAACTATTGAACAAATTAATGCAGAACTTGCTGATAGAGACCTTATTCTTTCTGAGATTGAAGGTTATGATAATAAATCTTCTCTCTGTGTGAATCTCTTTACCAACTATGTTTGGGATGATCAGAAAATTTTAATCTCACGAGGTCAAATCCTCGCAGGTCTTCCTCTTCCTCTTTATGATGTTAACTTTCCTTTATTCTACGAAATTATTTCCCACCCCAATTTTTCTTGTGCCATTTACCAATTGACTGGTGATTGTATTCGCCTCTTAGTTGAATTCGCAAATCGTGCCGCTTTTGGGAAATCTTTGTATTCAGTTGATCTTAGGAAACCTGGATTTGAAAATATAGAAATTGTTGCTGCGAATTATACAGTTGAGGGTTTCTTCAAAAATTACACACTAATTCCTGCGAGGAAAGAAGATAATCTTTGGGGTGTTCGTCTTCATCGTAAATCTAATATCGCAGCAGATGATCTTCTCATGCACGATATTGATTATGCTTCAGGAAATAATAAGACACCTCGTCGTTCTAATGATGAAGATTGGTATAAGTACCCTTTAATATTATCAGGTTCTTATATTACTGGGATAGTAGAACTTCCTGCGAACCTTCGTAACCGCTATTATCAACCTTTGGTTTTTAGAAATGTATGTACTTCCATCTCCTTATCTTTTTTTTACCCTTTAATTTCAAATGAGGTAAGAAACACTCTTGTATTTTTCTAAACAATATATTGTTGCCTCTGTTTCTTATCCTTATTTGAATTTACAGGTTCCACTTCTTCCTGAGATTGCTGCGAGTGAAAATAAGAGTTCTACTTCTACTAAAAGGCTTACTGCAAGACAACACACTCTTCGTTCTGCGAAGGTTACCCAAGCTTCTGGTAGTCAAGATGATGCTCTTCGCAAAGGAAAAAGAAAACTTCAAGATGTTGTTTACGAGAGGAGGAAAAAGAAGACACTCTCAACCAAGTCTCATTCCAATGTAATTTCTTCTAATGAGAATATTGAGGAAGATCTTGGTGATGAAGATGATAAATTTCCTGAGAAGGACTTTAGTTCTGATTCCGATACTCTTTCTGATAAAGAAGATGATGATAATTACGTTGATGAATGTGGAAATGAAGATTATAGTATCCCAGAAACTTTTGCCTCAGCAATGGTTAGCATCTCTGAGGCTTTCCTCCATTCTTCTCGTGGATTAGGAAATTCTCCTACAGCGAATGCTCGTAAACTTATTGCGAAGGCTTGTAAAGTTCCTACTGTAATTGATAATAACTCCCTCAAAGGAATTTCAAGATTCGTCTCTCCTGCTTCATTATATGCTTTAGGTAGCATGGTAAGTTTCTTCTCTATTCCTTGTTTATTTCCCTTATTTTGTTGATTTCTAACCCCTTTTTTCTTGTTTAGGTTGGAAGAGTTAGTTGTGCAGCTGCTTATGATTGGGAAAGACGTCATTCTATTGCTGAGAAGAAAACTTTGAATCGTTGTAAGAAGTTAGAGGTTGAAAATTCAAGTCTCCGTCAGAAAGTAGAAGATCTAAATATTGATAACGCAGAATTAATATCTCGTCACGAAGATAATTCACAATCTGCGAACATCGCAATTGATAATTCTTCTCTTCTTGAGGAGAATAATCAATTAAAGCTTGAAAATTCTTCTCTTCGTAATGATAAGAAGCAACTAGAAGGTAAATTCTTTGCGATGGTAATTATTTTGGTTACTTTTCCTTCGTAATTTGCTAACCAATTCCTTAATTTTTCTCCTTGCTGCAGAAAATTATGCGAAGATGAATAACGATCTGGAAACTCTCCTTGCTAATCGTAATAAGAAAATTTCTGACTTGAGATCTCAGCTTCTAATTTCCCAAAGATAACCATAGTTTATATGTCAAGCGTTTTCGAGCTAAGATGACTCGCAAGATTTGCGAAGATAATGAAATTCCTCTCAAGAAATACCATACGCTCCTTTCAAGAAATTCTCAAGATACTCCATATCTGGAAATCTCTGAAAGTGAAGTTGAAAATGATAGTGAAGTTGAAGAAGAAGATCATTTTGATGGGAATAGATCGCCTGAAAAATAACTTCACTTTTTTTTTTTTTTTTTTGTATGTCTGTTCTGTTTCTTTTCAATATAACACTTTCTTCTTGATTGCACTTTGAATCAATCCAATAATTTCTTTTTCAAAGCTTAATTTGAATTAATCTTTCTTTGATGTTTGTTTCCCTTATTCGCATAACTTGATCATGTGGAGAGAAATAATATATCTTAAAGACTTAGCTTAGTATTCCTTTTCCCCTTATTATTGCTCTTCAGATGATCAACTCTTGCTGGAAGTATTAGAATATCCTTCTCAATTTATCTTACGAAGTTTTGTCTGATTGTGATTATGAATAAAAAGTCCTCCCTTTGAAGTATAAGAAATATGAGCCTTTTGCCTTTTGCGGAATGTTGCGAGGTAAATAATAAATCTCCCCTTGAAGTATAAGAAGTATGAAGTATACGAAATATGAAATATCCTTAAGAAGTATAAGAAGTATAAAATATCTTTGAAGAAGTATTAGCAGTATCCAATTCATGAAGAATTGCCCAATATATGAAGAAGTATAAGAATTGTATGAAGAAGTATAATAAGTACTTAACCTTCGCAAAATTAAATATCCGTTGAAGAAGTATAATAAATATGATATACTCTTGAAGAAGTATAAATAGTATTGAATTTGTAGAAAAATATTCAATATATGGAAGTATAGAAGTATTTAATTCTCGTAACATTTTACGAGTATGAACTTATCTGTATTTGATTACTATCAAAATCTCATCTTTTGTTAAGTCTTCGTGAGAATTCTTCAATGATGTTATCTTCTTTGATAGGACTTCTTGTAAAAATTCTTCAATGATATTGATAGAGTTGTCTTCTCTTCAAAACTTCTTAATGTATATTCTTGTAAAATTTCTTCAATGATATTGACGAAGTTGTCTTCTTTTCAGATCTTCATAATGTATATTCTTGTATAATTTCTTCAATGATGTTGATGCAATGGATTTCATTAATTTCTGTGGTCTTATCATGCCTTCCTAAGTAAAGGTCTTATTTTGCCACCTCTTTTGTAGTAAATTTTTGTATTTGCGATAATATGACAAGTCTGAACATTCTTTCGAACATACAACCTCATGACATTATCGTCTTGCGATGAAATCGCAGGACGTTCTTACACTTTCATGCAAAAACCCATTGATCTCATCTTAACTTCTTTGAATAGTATTTTAGCCTCTTCAGGAATTGTTGCGACAATATGACAGGCCTAAATATTCTTGCGAACATAAAGCCCCATGACATTGCCGTCTTGCGATGAAATCGCAGGACGTCTCTACACTTTCATGTAGTGACCCATTGATCTCATCTTAACTTCTTTATTATGTTCTCTTTGAGTTCTTTATTCTTTTCTTTCTTTTTTTTTTTTTTTTTTTTTTTTTTTTTTTTTTTAGAAGGCTCGCAGAACTTCATTTGTTGCACAAATATGACAAGCCTTTATGTTTTCGCAAACAAGAAGCCTCGTGACATTTGCGTCTTATAGCACGTATCAGCTCCCTAATGGAGGGTGCTGCCCTTTATCTTCCCCCTGATTTCCCCTTCAAGGAAGCGTACATCGACCATACAAGGTTAGATCTTCCCATCCGGTTCTGCCAACAACCAGCTTTTGATCACAACTTCTTATCCTTTTTACCTATAGGGCTTATAGTTACGAGGTTGCACCCTATGGGGTATCTTTGGGCCAAGTGCATCATTTGCCAAGACTTGTCAAAAATGGCAGATGTGGTTCAACCTCACCCGGCACTCTTGACTCAACCGTGTACCTCGGCGCCTTGATCGTTTTCTGCACTTCTTGGGAAAGACAATATTCCTTAGTCGCCCAATCTAAATCTTCTTACACCGCATTTTATATTGCGTAATGTCGCTAGATTAGGTGAGAATCCAAGGTGTCTAACCCGGATAGGTACCCCATTATTGGGTTGTACCCCAAAATTTTTACCATGTACTAAGGGCCCTTGGTGGTGTTCCGGTTACCCTTAGCCACGTTATAGGTACCCCCTTAAATGACGTACTTTAGGACTTTGCCTCTTATGAAATATAGCTTCGCGAACTAGGGTGTACGCCACAAAGGTTTGCCTGTATAAAATTTTCTGCGGCTCTCTTTCTTTTTTGGAGGCTGATCACAGATTGCGGTCTTTTATTCGCAAATTAATGAAATTTTAATCGGAATATAAATTTTGAAATTCGTAACTTTTCTCAATTTCCTGCGAGCAAACAATATTCGTAAAATTTATCACGAAATAAAATTTTTGTTTTGCCACATACCTTATTTCCACGAGCAGACATACTGATTACCTTCTTGTTTTATTATTTTCCTTCTTCTTTCTTCGCAAATCACAATCCCTTATTATCATTGTAAATTTCTTGTATGATTATCATCGTAACTTTATTCTCTTTTTCCTTAATCCTCTGCCATTAAATTTTCACTTCTTTTCACAGCCTTTGCTCTTTTTCTCCAATTTTCCTTCTCAGCAGTTTTTCCTTCACAAACTTCTACTTCTGTATCGTAACATTTCTTTCCCTCAGCCCAATCACCCTTGATAATTCCAATACCCTTCATATGAGGAAACTTTATGCACTGATGTAGAGTGGAAGCTACGCCTAGAATTCCATGAAGCCATGGTATTCCTATCAAAGCATTATATGGTGATTCGACATCAACAACTCAGAACAGAATTTCAGTTCACATTCCACTCAATGGAATTCGCATGCTCACTTATCATTTGGGCTTGTTGGCAGTTCCATTAAAACCATAAATTCTTTAAGTAGAAGGTATTAAATCTGCATCTTTTTCCCCCATAGTTTTGTAAGCGGAATAGAAGAGGATATTGACAGAACTTCCCGTATCAATCAAAATCCTATTAAGACCAATTGATTCTTCCTCCATATCATCTTCGTTTTCCTCCATATTCATGTAGATTGCTAATCTTACTACCAATGGATTATCATGTGCTTCACAACCTTCTGGAATTTCAGTGGCTTCAAAAGAAATTTCACGTTTCTGCCAATCTTCAAGTCGTGAAATTTTTGCGATGTTCATTACTTCCTTTCCTTCACCATCCCTCGCATATACCCTGCTTAACACATTATCATGAAAATCCTCTATGGTTTTATATGAATGAACAATGGAATTACAGAAAACATTCCTTGCTTTTGACCCCACTTCTATATGTAGGATTTCTTCTCCCTTTTATTTTGTTGTGTTCTCCCTGCGAGTTATGGCTGGAGCCTGTGGTAATTGTTGCAACTGTGTCTGCTAAAGTAAAAATTGATTTAGTTTTCCTTGATCAATCATTCGCAAGATTTTCCTCTTGATATTATGGTAATTATTTGTAGAATGTCCATGAAAATGATGATATGAACAAAATTCATGACTTCTTGGACCCATTGGTGGTTCCTTTCCCATGTTCCATGGAGTTGGTATATTCTCTACCAGGATAATTGCTTGCCATATCTTTTCTACACTTGTATTCAAAGGTGGCAACTTTATCTCTTCCCTTACCATTCTTTGACCTCCTTGACCGTTGTTATAATTTTGTCTCTGGTTTCCTTGTCCAAAATAATTTTGCCTTTGTCCCCCATAATTTTCTTGTTGTTGATCTAGTCTTGGAATTTGGTTATTTCCTATTCGATTATAGAAATTCTTCTCTCTATCATACTCTTCTTGATCTCTACTTCCCATTGCTACCATCTTTGGCTGGCTATCATTGATTTTCTTCTCTTATGAAATTTGCGAAGAAGTTTGTGAGGATGTTTGCGAAGTACCTTCTACTACATTGATTATTTTGGGAAGTAAATTTGCTCCTCCCTCTTGATTGCTAGTGTTTTCTACTGGATATGACTCCATACTGTTTTGCTTTTCCTCTAGTGTAATGTATTCTTCTTGCAATTCTCGTAACTCTGTCATCATTATGGAATTCTTTCTTCTGAAGATTTGAACATATAATTGTTCAGTTGCGAACATCGCATTTCTGAAGGACAGAATCAAGTATCTCTCATCCACACGCCCTGCCATATCACTGCACATAGTCTTCCATCGTCTTACCAAATGCTTCAAACTTTCACCCACTCTTTGTTTTAAACCAAATACATCTTCAATACCAAGCCGTGAAGAGTGATTTGTGATATATGCTCAAGGAAAGTTGCTTGCAAATGACTGAATGACGTAATAGTGTTCTTAGGGAGTCCTTCGAACCACTTTAAAGCTTCCCCTGTTAAACTCGATGCGAAGTACTTGCATAACACAGCATCATGATTCTCCCATTGTAACATGCATCTTATGTATGCTTTAATGTGCTGAATATCACATGAAGTCCAATCAAAGATACTGGTAAGTGTGGTCAAATTGCATTTTGGTGGAATTCCTCCCAATTGTACTTCTCTAGCAAATGGAGTCCTCGCAGCCTCTTCTATTGCTTCATCTAATTGCCTTCTATATCCTCCTCTTCTATTATTTATCATCCCTCTCATTTCTGCTAATTCTCGAAAGATTCGTGCATTTGCCTCAGAATTCTCATCCATTGGTCTTTTTAATGTAGCTTCTCTTCTTATACGTTCTTGCTCTTCCTCCCTTGCGATCCTTCGCATTCTATCATATTCTTCATTAATGTTTTCATTTGCATAATTTTGCAAATATCTTCTTTCCAAATTATCATAATTGTTCAGTTGCAGAGCATCTTGGAATTCTTGTTCTTCCCTTTCTATTCTTCTCATCCTTCTCATGCGAATATCAGGAATTTCTTCTTCTTCATTTCTCCTTCTTTTGTGACTTATTTCTTCTTGATTTACTTGTACTCTGATTCGATAATTTGGTTCATTCCTCTCCACTTCTGTTTGTTGATTTACAATTCTTCTCTTAATTCTTTCATATTCAACATTTTGTTTGTTACGAGCTTCTTCATGTCTTCTTACTCCATTCTCGTGATTGTTTTGATGTATTGCTTGTTGTCTCTCAGTTTCTTCCATAAGTTGCTGTTCTTCCTCTCGATTATGATTGTTTTCTCTAGGATTTGGTCTTTTTCGTAAATTCTCCATGCTTTGTTCGTGGTTTGGTATTAAAATGAAATGATTCTCTTGATTTCTTTCACTTTGATTCTGCGCTTGTTCTTGCATATTATTTTCATTATTGATTATCGGTGAATTTTGTCCTTCTCTTTATGTTCTAACATTTGATCTTGAAACACTTTGAGATTTCCTCCTTTGTAACATCTCATTTTCCATCCTCAATTCTTGATTTTGTCTTGTTAAATTGGCACGTTCTTCAGCTTCGATCATTCGTTCTTTTTGGATTCCTTGTCTCAATGTTTCTAACATCTCCCTTTCTCTTTCAAGAATTGTTCCTCCCATCAACCTCACATTTTCTCTGATTTGTATTTCTCTATCTTCTTCTTCTGGTGTATTAGTTCTCCAAGTGTGTATACTCACTTGATCATGATCTCCTATTTGTTGAGCTTGATTTCTTCGATTACTCCTTCTCCTACTAGGTTCTCCTGTTATATTTGCTTCTCCTCCTGCTAGTCTTACACTTCTTCTTACTTGAGTTAATGGTTACGATGTGTTTCTTCTTCTTGTCATTTTTTTCCGGTACATGAATTCTTCAAATCCCTGTTTCTAGCGCCAATTATGTAGTTGCAGAATAACCTACAACTACACCCTCAGTAGAATTAGTAAAAACTCAAGAAGTTCTTGATGATGAATATCAATTTTCTTATTAATGTTCTCAATTGATTACAAAGAAGTATCTAAATGGAACAAGAATAGTTACAACTTTCTCTATTCTCTTTCCTAAGATATTTTCTAACACTCACTAAAAGAACCTCTCGAATTTTACATTTGAACTCCTATTTTTAGTAAAACTTATACAGATGTATGTGATTTGCGAAGTATCGTAACTCATACTCGCATAATTATTCCATCCTCGTAAAACTTCATATTTCTCCGCGCTACTTCTATCATCGTATCATTTTATAACTCTTTTCTCCTTTATTTACTACGATACTCGTGAACTATTATCTTGCGATATTCAGTACCTACACTAATCACTTGGTCTTTTGCTTCTTATGGACCGACACCTTCCTTGTTTCCCCGAAAAAATATTTTGCACTTGGATCTTTATCAAGCAATTCCTCGACTTACTTCATTTCTTCAAGGGATAGCACCTCTCATTTCTCGTACTAGTAACCAAACATCTTCTTCATCTTGCCAAGCCGACGCCGCTGGTTTCATACATACAACACATAATTAGTATATATATATGCTAATATAAGAGTATGTGTGCATTAAACGACTAAGGAATTAACAATACTCACTAGCAATCCAAGAGTCTTATTAAGTTTGGACATTGTAGGTGGTGCCTCTGTAGGAGTTGGAACATGAGGATTTTTCTGTGGTGGAACTCCGCCGTCGTCCGGGCGCAAGATAAAAGGATGTGACCATTCCAAGTAATCATTAATGTAGGAGGGATCGGCCTCCCAATTACTGATATCTACCAAACGACTTGGTTCCATATCCCTCTAATGTGTTGGTTCCGGAACTAGATCATACACTACCCTCAACTTTGAGGTACTTGTAATGTACTCACCCAAGTCAAGAATGTACCTTGAAGTAGAGACTGTCATGAATCCAGGTAATTGCTTACATCCAAGTTCCCACATCACATGTCGAGGATCGGCCATAACGTATCCCTTTGGGTGGAACAACGGTCCATTGTAGAATGCAACGTTCGGATACCTCAAAATTTGGCGGTTTTCTCTAGCCTCCTTGTAAGGGTCGAACACAACGTGTTTGGTGGTCATCGTGTCCATATCCAATCTCATATCTATTAGTCGACCATTTTTACCGGGCTTTGGAGTATTGTTGAACTGGTATCTCTTAGCTCTAGGCGTATCAGGTTCAGGAAGGTCTATAATCTTCAAGTAGGGGTAGTCCTTGAACAATGTTGGGAAGTGTTCATAAGCCCACACCTATACCAATGTGGAATGATACATATAAGAAGCAGTAAATTTTGTTTCCGGCTTCATAAAAAGGGTACGGTATATGTGAACATTATACATAAGAGCATAAGTTTACAAAAAAATATTACCTGGAGAAGAGTGAAATTCCCGACAAATTGGTTTGTAACAGCCTTAGAGGCCCTTCTCATCCCCGTCATCAAACCATGGTGCCCCAAGAATAGCTAAAGACCTCTTCCAACGGATCCAAGTATTAAAGGAGGCTTGCGCTAACCCTGTTGCCACTAGTGTCGGGGAATACCTTAGTGCCCAAGATGAATAAAAGGTACGCATTGGTTGTATAACGAATCTGTGCAGGGTCCCATCCATCCTTCAAAATTCTATCATGCGCTTTCTCAAACTTAGTCTTAAGCAGCGTCAGCGTGATTGTTTTTGTCGTACTAGACTTTGATACATAGAAGCTTTCCACAGAAGTTTTGTAGTCCCAACCCAACAGCTTGTTAGTCAAAGCGTGCAACTTCGACCATTCTAGTTCGGGACAATGATCTCCTTCTACTATTGATTTGTCGATAACATTCAAGCCTAAAATGTTCTGAGCATCATCTGGGATCAACATCATCTCTCCAAATGGGAAGTGCATGGTATCTGTTTCTCCATAATACCTTTCGATGAAGCAATTGACTGTCACAACATCACACTTCACATAATTTTCAACCAAAACATATAGACCATAATCTCTTACTAATTGTAGATGGGGCAAAATGATTTGCTGGTTTTTACGAAATTGAGGAGACGACCGTACGGAGGAGACTCCTTGAACCGAGCGAAATGTTTAACCTCACACGTATGCACTGCAAGAAGGGAGTGCTTTGAATTCTAGAGATCAATCTGTAGTACTCCGGCTTAAACCAAGACAATGGTTGTTCCAGAGTAAATTCGGTCACAAGAGAGGATGGGTCGATCTGTAGGATAGAAGCAGAGAAATATGTGGAATCACGCTGTGAATTCTGAATATGATAAGTTCTGAATAATTAAAATTGCTCAGTTGAGAGTAATTTCTCAATTGATGAGTTATTGATCTCGTGTTCTCTGTGAGACATGAGATCGTTGTATATTCAATCATGATTCAGAGACTTATTTATATTGCTGGAATTATAGACACCATGATCCCATGAAGTGTGACAGTTGATGGAATCAAAGAGTGAGAAAATGGAAATTGTGTTTGAAACCAGTTGCTCATCATGCAGAGACTTGGTTGATTTTCCATCCACTACTTCGTTAACTCCTTCAACTGATTGCACAACTTTCTCACATTCCATCGTGTGTATGAACACACGTGCCATAGACCGCCAGACCAAAACCCTAGTTAATATCCCCCCATGTAACACGATTGATGTCTCGTGTGATTGTGGAATCTACAAGGCAGACGTGTATTTAGTTAGTCAGTTGTTGACTTCATGACTTCATGGGACGATGAGTCCTTGCATTGTTGAGTCGAACGTGGTTCAGAAATGTTCTAAGACTCATGAATTGAACATGTCTGTTGAGACATAGATATGATGTGTGAATAACTTAACGTGAGCAAATATTGCTCATTCGATGAATTGTTGAATATTGATAGTTGAACCAATATTCTTTGGTTTGAGCAAGTATTGCTCATCTGAGAAAATATTGCTCGTTTGATGAATTATGGTAGCATGACCAAATAAAATATTAAATCAAAATACTGGCAATTTATCCGAGTATGATAAATATAATGTTGATCACGGGATCAACGTAAAATTATTAGCGCTTGAATCTGGAATCATTAACCTTGGATTCAAAACACTAATTTGATCAATTGATGATTTATTGATGGTTTATTGAAAATTAACCATGGATTGAAGAGACCGGATACATGGGATTATGGGTCTACCATGTAGCGCCTAGATGCTCACGTGAGCAAATATCAAGGTCTCCTGAAGACCAGTTGATTTGATGAAAGGATGATTAAATGCTGGTTTAGTCATTTATTAAAATAATGCCCGTCTGAACCTTAGGTGATAAAACCTAATTAATTATGAAGAGGTGAGGGACCGACCAAGGGGTCATGAAATCTTCCCTGGGTGGTCACGGGATCGACTGACGATCATTCCATGAAAATCCAAAATTATTTGGAAGAGTTTTGGACCTAATATGTGCAATTGCGCAAATTAGGTCAAATCGTGAAAATGTCTGAGACCGGCTCCTTGCAATCCAAAGAGCCAACCTTGGTCGGTCAAGCTAACATGTTCACGTCACCAAAGTGTTCGTGTCTTATTCTTGAGAATTTTGATATTTTCTGATGTACGTTTGAGCAATCATTTGAGAAAATATGAAGAAATTAGGGTTTTTTGCTGAAACCGTGAAAACTTCAAGAGATGAAGGGAAAAATAATAAAATAATGAAGGAATCATACAGTGTGGGACCGGCTATGGCCAAGGCATGGCCGGCCGGCTTAGGGGCCGGTCCCATGGTATTTTTCCAAATTTTATTATGTTTTCATGATTTTAGGGAAATATCATAAAACCAAGGAGTTTGTTAAAACCAAGGGATTTTGTTGAAATCAAGGAGTTTTGTTGAAATCAAAGAGTTTCCATAAGATGAGGAAAACATAAAAAATAATAATAATTAAATAGGGACATATGGGACCGGCTTGGGCATGGTTGGCCGGCTAAGGCACGGTCCTGTGATTTTACCCTAATTTTATGTATTATTTCATGATTTGAAGGAATTTTCATATTTTGAAGGAAATATCACGAAATCAAGGAATTTCATGGGATTAAGGAAACATAAAAAATATAATAATAATAAAATAAAACTTGTGGTGCCAGCTAGGGCATGACCGGCCGTATATGGCCCGGTCCCACGGGTTTCTTTAATTTTATATTATTTTTTATGGGATCAAGGAAATATCATGAGATTAAGGAGTTTTCATGAGATTAGAGAAATAATAATAAAATAATGAGGAACCATGAGGTGTGGGGCGGACGGGCTCAAGGCATGGCCGGTTGGCCAATAATAACGGCCCCATAATATTTTCCCTAATTTTATATTATTTCCTCAGTGTGAAGGAAACACCATGAAACTGAGGAGTTTCCTCAAAACGAAGGATATTTGTTCAAATGAAAGGATTCTCATGAGTTCAAGGAAAATAATAAAATATGATAAAATATAGAATTTGGGCATGGGACTGGTCACGGCATGACCGGCCGGTGAGCCAGTCCCCTAATGCCTTGACTATTAATTTATTATTTTCTTTCCTATTTGCATAGGTTCATCGTCTTGTCGTATTTTTAAATACTTGTTTGTTCACTCAGGTGTTTGTTAATGCATTATTTGTCGAATACATTTACACCATTTTGGTCGGGGTTTACTCGAAGGTAACTCAGATGCCCGTGTGTTGAATATCTATTACTAACCCATGGAATTCTGCTGGGAAGAACCATAAATGGAAGTAACGAAATATTATGAAAATATTGAATATTTTCCAGAGATTCAGTTAATGAATTGATTTTGAGAATAATTAATTAATGACTCTATACTATTACGATCATCTAGGAGAGTTAATTATTCAGGAATTGAATGATATGAGCTTGTTGAAGCGTCATATTTCTTTCATATAGTCAGGGAAAACATTGTTACATCCTGAAGACGTTATTGATCTATACTAGCAGGCAAGCTGTCTAGGAGCCGTCTAATCTTTCGATTCTATATAGAAGTAAATACTGAAATTGCTCAGTATTCGTAAGATATGCCATTGCCTCAGCTGAGAGACTACATATATATATACACTCTGAGAGACAGTATTCTCAGTCAGAGATTCTCATAGCATGATCTTTCATGCTTTCGATAAGAGACATGAGCCTCAATATTCATCTGATTGCTGGATCAGGAATATGCATAAGTATGGGTTTACGATTTTAGCCTTTGTCGAAAATCCACCATCTACATTAAGTCCCCTGCTTAGTGAGGAAATCCGTGTTCCTCAGTCAGCATTGAATGGTAATTTTTCGGTCATAAACAATATAAGTAATTGAACTTAGTCACAAGTTAAGACATTACCGGATTTTGATAGTACGAGCAAACCATGACTTGAATGAAGATCCCAGTGGTACGATGAAGCATCGTCTAATGAGCATAGATTGGTGTTGAACCTATGATCTTGATGACGGGACCTTGGTCGTTTAGGATTCTCGGGCCGGGCCCAAAAAAGAAATCCTTATTTTAGGAATAGACGCTCATTTGTTCGTTAGTTTAAGGAACAAACAAAATAGACCTGAGTCTATTGATATAAAATTTTGTCTATGAGCTTTCACGAAAACCAAAATTTTATCTTTGTGAGATTTCACAAAATGGAATAAACTCTCGTTCCAAAGGTGAATACTCGTACGAGAGAAAAGTTTTTTTTTTTTTTGAAAAGACGTGCGTCTGTTAATAAATTTTTGGTCTATGAGCTTTCTTGAAATTTTTTATTTTTGACATGTGAGCGTTCACAAAATTTTGAAAATATACTCTCGCTTCAAAGACAGATGCTCGTGCAAGGGAGAAAAATATATAGACATATTCTTAAATTTACGTGAGTTTCACGTTAAATATATGTATTTTGTAAAATCAATGTTTTGATTTTGAACAACTGTTGAAAGTAGACAATTATACATGGTGAAATAATGTCTGTATGTGAGTTTTCACAATTGTAAGATGGACGTCTATCCAATTTTTTAAAAACCAGTGGATGTTAAAATTCACGTGGGTTGTTCACGGTTTGATAAAAATCAAGTCATGATTTTGAATAATAAACTTTGCTCGTCTTTGCAGATTTGAAGGGACCAACAAGTTTTTCGAAATTTTGACGTTATAATCACTATAGCTAGTGAAATTGTAAATAGGCAAGAGTTGGATTGTTACCGTTTTAGCGCGTGCTTGTTATTGATGTATCCATGACTCCCTGTATTTCACCTCAGATGGTGATGACTTCTGGTTACAACCACCCTTCTGTATCTTCCGGAGAACGCTCCAGAAATATCAAGTCAAACATGAAGACTTTTGCAGATGTTCATCCTGGGATGAATCAACCTTTCAGAGATGCTGGAAAGCTGATACTTTGTATGTCTCTCGGTCATCTGTGAGTCGTCCCTTGTCAACAGAAGCACCGCCGACTTCAGCAAATGAGACTATCGGCTAACTATGAAGGCAGGATTTGCGTTGATGGTGTTGATCCTGATTCAGATGTGGATGAACGAAGAATTTCGTCATAATTCGTCATCAGAAAATTAGGAAGTTAGGTCTTCATTGAAATTATTGTAGAATCTTCTTCCGATGTCTGATTTTCGCCGTCTACCCATGTATCTCATGCCCAGGAAATTTCCAAACTTGAGTAAAAAATATTTTTGGTTTCCGAGCATGTTTAGGATCTGAAATTGACGAAACAATAAACTTCCAGGAGACCATCAGAAAATTTTCAGCTGGCACGCGGTCCAATATTTTTGACACAACTCTTTGCTCGTTTCTCCAATTGCTGTGAATTTTGGATATGCGGTAGAGGACATCCATATGAAGAGAATGGTGTATTACCCGTCCCAAAATTCTTCACCAATTGCTCCCAGTTCGTAGGTTTGTACTGGACAGTGTAAAATCATCTCCGACGAGTTTGCTGTAAAACACTCATGTTGTGTCTTTAGACCATTCGCTTGTGTCTTGAACGGTTGGTGAAGAATTTAAATGTCATTGATTCATTTGATATCAGGACCCCTTGATTGATACATGAGCATGGTGCTTGCAGTGCCATCTTTCTTCTGTCATTCGTAGAAACATCACTTCTGAAACCCTGGTCACGGGACCATAGCTGAGGCTGCTCTCGAGATGGGATGATGTAATGACCATGGTCTCATGTCCCAGTGGTAGCATTACTTTTATGATGAATAATTAGCACATGAGAGTCTGGTGCCACGAGTCTTGGACTGTGAAACTGATCGTTATGATCAGTGGACCGTCAGTCCCCAGTATTTTGTTAAATCTCTCCTTTTCGTTTTATCTTCTTCTGGCAAGACTTAGATAGAGGACCCGGGTCGAAAATTGATGCAAAGACCCAGGTGGTAGAAGTTGGAGGTACCTTGATGAAGGACTTAGCGAAAATACATGGTGGATATCGATCGAATGTAGAGGTTATGAATCCCGTCCACGAATTTCTGCTTGCATGTAGTATGCTCTGGAAGTTGTAGGAACCTCACACGACGTCGGAATTCGATGCTTGATCCCAACTTTTGAATCTAAGAGACTGAGTTATTACATGATAGAAGAATCACTCAATATTGAGTTGTAGAAATCCGCCAACGAAGCGTTCGCATTTTCAATTTATAATCCGTACAAATTTTTCAGGTTTCGTAGACCTGACGGTAAAAGACATATATTTCAGCTTGTATGTCCGATTAATGCGCCCTTTTGGTATGTTGTAGAAGAGACATAGACGAACATATTTCGTTGAGGAAGCATTGTACCATTCCTCACCCATTGGTACGTGTTTGCAAACCCATGACCTGAAGTGTGTTGTATCTCATTTGTAGAGGTGATGAGAACATCTTGTAGAAGACTTTGGATTATGTCCCCCAGTCGTGCCAGCTTTGGGAAGACTTTCATGTGAGCATGTTATCAGGTCTACACATCTTGATATGAATCATTGGTTCTTAGAGAAATCCGCTTCATATGTGTAACACTTCAGAGAATAATTAGTTGATGAAGCCCAGAGGATGTTGCTCATGAGACCGTCGTTGGTGCTGAGACTATGAATGATCACGCTCCAGAGATCCTTGTCGATGCTGAGATCATGGATGGTGTTCCCCTAGAGATTATTGTTGATACTGATAGACGCATTTATGTGTCTATTTAGATCTCAATTATGTATATTGTTAGTGCTCGATTTTGTACTTATTTGGTTATTTTATGTCTTTGTAGGTGTTTATGGAGAAATAAGATTTTGTGGCGAAATTAGCTCGAAAAGTGTTTTTTGCGCTCGTGGGAGAAAATTACTAAATGCACCCCTTATTTGGATAAGGGCCACTCTATTACTAAGGGGTACTCCAATGATAAGGGGTACCCTAATTGCTATTTACAACCCAGGGAACCTCAACTACTATTTTCAGCCCCGTATAGGATGGGGGGAGCCCATCTTCTTAGTTTGAATATGAAATTTTGGCGGGAAAATATTTCAGTTACGAACAGATTTTGGATATGATTTTTGGGCTATCTCTGGATAGATTTAATCACCAGATTTAGTTGGGCTGGGCTTGAAGTAACTAAACAAGATTGGTAAAGAGTTTGCTTTCGTAAAAACAGGGTTTAGTCATCAATTTGGAGGAAAACATGGAGATGGATATTCACGGGATTGTTTGGCTATTTTTGGAAGAGATATACTCGGAGTTTCCGTAGTTTGGATTGGGATGGAACTCTGATAACAAAACAGGGTTCGATGGCGGTTCAGATTCGAAAAAGGAAGGAGTTTTCAGCTGGGTTTTGATAAAACAGGGAGGTGGAGCTTCTCTAGATATTCTGTTTGTTTTGAAACTGGAAAGTACGTGGAGAAAAAGGAAAGAGTACATATTATGCGAGATTTGGTGACATCATTCAGGTGATACTTAGTTATAGAAGCCGCGTAAGGAAGTAAAGAAGAATAAGAAGAAATGTTTTGCGTAACTTCCAGTGCAGTCAAGGAAAGAGAAGATATAACTCGAGATTTTTGAGGTCTGTGGGTATAAATACGAGTTAGAAGAGTTCCAGCAAGGGGATTGAGAGTTAGGGAAGTCAACGGAGGGCTCAAGAACGAAGAACAATAATTGCAGAGAAGTTCGGTGCTGCTGCTGGTGAAGAAGACAAGCTGAAGAACTTGGACAGACGCGAACAGTCGCAAAGGCAGTAGTATTCAAACAACACAAAAGAAGTATCGCTATTCAACACGAATAGATCACATATATGATAAGCTTGTTGTCTTTTCTCTGTAAAGTTCAACACCCGTTGTAAGAGCATTTTGTAACGCCGTTACAGCGTTGCAAATTATTTGATTTATTAGTCTTCTCTTGTTTTTCACCTATTTGAGCTATGAAAAATTATTTTGAGCACGTGAATAACATGAAGAGCTAAATCCCAACACTGGGACGACAGAGGAAGCCTTAGTTCACAATTGTTTGGTAACTATAATTGATTTTCTATGACTTTTGCATTGATTTATGATTTTCATTGATAATTTATGATTTTTTCTTATAGCGTATGCTTATTCTAAGAACTCTTGATGCGCTATACTTATGATTTACATCTTATTCTTTATAAAATCTACCTTTGGCAAAGAAAAGAGTCAACAAAAGAGCTAGAATTATTATGAGTCATTATATGAACCAATTGAATGTGATTAATGGTGGAATCCGAAGTCCTAGTATCTCTCGTTATCGTGACAATCTTGTGAATATATTTCTTTGTTTTTGTTTTTAAGTCTTAAATCAAATCTCTACAAGTCTTTGAACGAACTTTTACTACCACTTTCTACAACAATTTAAAATTACATCAATTTTTGGCGCCGTCGAAGCGGACTTGTATTTTTATTATTTTTATTATTTTTTGGGTTTATTTTTATTATTTTTTGTTCTCTTTTACGCCTTTGGTATTTTATTTTATTTTGATTCTTTTCAGATTTGGAGCGAAGCTACAAGGAAATAAAAAGTGCTATAAAAGGAAAGCATCGCCAAAGAAGGAAAGAAAAGAGGAGTCCGAGGAGCGAAGAAGGTTTTGTACATATTTATTTTATTTAGACTTTATTTATTTTATTTTTAGAAACTCTAAATATGGTTTTATTTTTTGTAATTTTTATTTTTATTTTTGGACTTTATTTTGGACTTGGACATTCTTTTTAAAACCCTAAGGAAGGGTTAATATATATATATATATATATATATATATATATATATATATATATATATATAAATTGTTTGGAGGGAAGGACGACAGTTATGATACTGTCTCGGCCCCTCGGGTTCGTACACTGACATAGGAGTCGGTGGCCTGAGTCGACTTCAACGATTCATCGCCCGTCTGGTACGGGAGGTAAGACTCTATCCACCCACGAATCCCCTGTCAGTGGGTTTTATTTTGTGTGACAACTCACACCCCTGCAATAGAATGTCGAACTGGTATTACAATAACCAATACAACTAATATCCGATTGATTTTCAAAATGGACATTACAACTTTGACCATAGTGTGAATAGTGGTTGGGAACATCCGCCTTTTCAAGGTTATGGCTCATACCATGGTGATCCTAATTACTATCCACACATGCACCGGTCATACGACCAAGAAAATAGGGAATATTATAGTACTAGTTCCTTGTCTTTAGATAATATAATCAAAATGTTGAAAACTAGTCCCTATTATGATCCTTCTGAACTTGTTCTTCCTCTAGAAGAGTCCCTCAAACAATTAACTGAGAATACAAATAGGTTTGTGTTAGAAATGGATAAACAAAATGCACCTATGAGTGAACCTTCTATACACGATACCATAAGGAAGTCATGTGAGTCGAGTCACGAAACCATAAGGAAGTCATGTGAGTCGATTCAAAATCTTTTGTTAGAGGCCCAAAACAGATGTGTTCGAAATAATCTTAGTGTTTCTAATAGTACCCTTGAAAATGAGGATAATTATTTGCATAATCAAGATGATGAGGTTAGAATTGGCGACACTAATTTTTTAGATGAGGTTCAACCATTTTCATGTTATTATAATGATGATTATGATGAGGATAGTGTTGATGAAGAATTTGAAATAAATACGCATAGTGATCAAGAATTTGTTACCCCAATTGAGCTTTATAACGATAATATTATTTCTAGTTTAAATCCAAATAATTTTAATAATTATTCACCTATTCAAAAGGACGAGGATTTGACTAGAGATACTACCGTTTTAGATGATGTAGTATTTCCTTATGATTACGAAGCTGATGATAGTTTAGAGGAACGGGTTTATCCTGAGAATATTGTTTTCGGGTCTAGCGATTTAGAAACGTTAGTCTTAGAAAAATAACATGAACTAGTAGAGATGAGTGAGGATGAACCTGACTTAGAAGAATCAATTGACCATTTTCAAGAATCTGGTAACCTTGAAATTAGGGAAGTTGTGACTAGTCTTTCTAGAGACACTGAAAACTCTAAGTTTGGGGGTGATTATTCTCCGTGTGCTTTAACTCTTAGAAAAGTACCTCACCTGGGACTTGACATATGTGCCTCAACTATTTCACAAGATTATCTTCATACACGTTTTCCTAAACCTAGTGATGTCCATAAGGAAGTTCAGTTGCTAGAAACCCATCCTCTGGTTGATGTGGTTTACCCAGGCTATGATACCCAGATTGATTTTTTTTCCCACCAAATATTTTTCAACCAATTATCGGAACGTATAAATTTCAGATGTGCCAATTATTAAGTTCTGAGACTAAACCTAATTATTTTAGGAAAATAGAATTGTAGCATTTGCTTAAGAATGACCATTAGTCTCATTATGGTCAATTGTGTGAGTCAAACCTAATTGACTTTAAGGATGCGCAGTTATTTAGGTTATTATTATGTGCTTCTAAATTTTTACTTGAGTTTTTCCAGACTCTAATACCTGAATCGGATCTTAGCTACGAGGAAATGCAACCCGTGAAAATATTTTATTTGGACCCAGTTATAGAACCTGAACCTGAACCACAGCTAGATGTAGTTGTCTTAAACAGGAAACTAGGCAAGGGTGTGCTATGTTTATTCTTGGTTTGTTGTAGTTTCCTTTTATCTGTGTTAACACTTTTTGATGCAGATGATCCACATTTGTTTCGGTTATTGGTTTATGATATGAGGTGATTAATTCTTTCTTAGTCTGGCTGAAGACGTTAAACTTAGCACTTCTTGGGAGGTAACCCAATACTCATGCAACACGGTAATATCTTTCCTTAACTCTTTTGCTTAAAATGGTAACGGTTTCTCCTTGTTCATGCTTTTAATTTTATCTTTATAACATTGAGGACAATGTTAGATTTAAGTTTGGGGGTATGGGAGAAACTTTTTAGTTGCATTATTAAACTCCAGAGCCTAGAAATTTATGCTTATTAGGGATGTCACTAACCAATCTAAGTGGATGGAAGCATTTTGATTGTAGGAGTTGAGAAACCAATTTGATTAGATGGAAACATCTAAAGAGTCTATTCATAAAAGCACAGAGCTCAGGTGTTAGAAATAACATGATAGTTTCACCATATCTCGTTGAGTCCTTTTCACTTCTGTTTTTATTTTGTTTTGTTTTTAAACTATGTTTCTCTAAGTGATTAGGTGGGGCTCACGATTCAAGTTGTTACCAATGCTAGGGTGAAATAGAGTGATTGAGATACCAAAAAAAAAAACAAAAAAAAAAGTTGGAAAAAAAATTGAGACCAGACCATTAGACCAACCGGAATAAATTCAATAAAATCGGCCACTGGTACCCTTGTATATGCCAGTTGTGTTGACCTAGAGTTAGGATTATCGACCACTAGTTCCCTTGTATATGCCAGTGTGTTGATATTATTCAGACTAGTATCTCAGTCCATTAGGATAGGTTCATTTTGGCGGAGGCCTTTAGACAGATATGGGAAACACCATTCACTTAGTAAACATCAAAAACATCTATGTTTTTCTCTATATCCATCTTCTTGATCTATCCATGTGATTAGTTATGACTCCGTTATACTGATGTCCATAGTGAGGATATCTGAGTAGATCTATGTGACTTATATATGAATTTTAGTATGCTTGAGTGCAAACTCGTGTACAACAATTGGAATTTCGCATCAGAGTACTTCCTCTTGTAGTCAACAAGTATTCCAACCAAGGAGATTCTTTAGTGCATTCCAAGGTTCTGCGTAGATAGCTAGTGTCTGGAGTAAAGGTTTTGTGGGTATATCTCTAGTAAGCCCTCTCGAGACTATAACTCGGCCACTAGGGCCACCTAGGGGTTTAAAGGCTTGTTGCATACGCTAAATGCAACCGATGATGCCTGCGACAGTTAGTTAGGATTTTTATTTTAGATTTACTCGAGGACGAGCAAATAATAAGTTTGGGGGTATTTGATAGACGCATTTATGTGTCTATTTAGATCTCAATTATGCATATTGTTAGTGCTCGATTTTGTACTTATTTGGTTATTTTATGTCTTTGTAGGTGTTTTTGGAGAAATAAGATTTTGCGGCGAAATTGGCTCGAAAAGTGTTTTTTTTTCGCTCGTGGGAGAAAATTACTAAATGCACCCCTTAGTTGGATAAGGGCCACTCAATTACTATCAGTGGAGTACCCTAATTGCTATTTACAACTCAGGGAACCTCAACTACTATTGGCAGACCCGTACAGGATATGGGAGCCCATCTTCTAAGTTTGAATATGAAATTTTGGCGAGAAAATATTTCAGTTACGAACAGATTTTGGATACGATTTTTGTGCTATCTCTGGATAGATTTAATCACCATATTTAGTTGGGCTGGACTTGAAGTAACTAAACAAGATTGGTAAAGAGTTTGCTTTCATAAAAACAGGGTTTAATCGTCAAGTTGGAGGAAAACATGGAGATGGATATTTACGGGATTGTTTGGCTATTTTTGGAAGAGATATACTCGGAGATTTCCGTAGTTTGGATTGGGATCGAACTCTGATAACAAAACAGGGTTCGATGGCGGTTCAGATTTGAAAAAGGAAGGAGTTTTCAGCTGGGTTTTGATAAAACAGGGAGGTGGAGCTTCTCTCGATATTCTGTTTGTTTTGAAACTGGAAAGTACGTGGAGAAAAAGGAAAGAGTACATATTCTGCGAGATTTGGTGACATCATTCAGGAGATACTTAGTTATAAAAGCCACGTATGGAAGTAAAGAAGAATAAGAAGAAATGTTTTGCGTAACTTTCAGTGCAGGCAAGGAAAGAGAAGATTTAACTCGAGAGTTTTGAGGTCTGTGGGTATAAAGACGAGTTAGAAGAGTTCCATCAAGGGGATCGAGATTTGGGGAAGACAATAGAGGGATCAAGAACGAAGAACAATAATTGCAGAGAAGTTCGCTGCTGCCGCTGGTGAAGAAGACGATCTGAAGAACATTGGACAGACGAGAGCAGTCGCAGAAGCAGTCATATTCGAACATCACAAAAGAAGTATCGATGTTCAACAGTAATCGATCACATATATCATAAGCTTGTCGTCTTTTCTCTGTAACTTTCAACACCCGTTGTAAGAGCTTTTTGTAACACCATTACAACGTTGCAAACTGTCTGATTTATTAGTTTTCTCTTGTTTTTCACCTATTTGAGCTATGAACAATTATTTTGAGCACGTGAATAACATGAAGAGCTAAATCCCAATACTGGGACGACAGAGGAAGCCTTAGTTCACAATTATTTGGTAACTATAATTGATTCTCGATGACTTTTGCATTTATTTAATTAATTTATGATTTTCATTGATTATTTGTGATTTTGTTTGATAGCGTATGCTTAGTCTAAGAACTCTTGATGCGCTATACTTATGATTTACATCTAATTCTTTATAAAATCTACCTTTGGCAAAGAAAAGAGTCAACAAAAGAGCTATAATTATTACGAGTCATCATATGAACCAATTGAATGTGATTAATGGTGGAATTCGAAGTCCTAGTATCTCTCGTTATCGTGACAATATTGTGAATATATTTCTTTGTTTTTGTTTTTAAGTCTTAAATCAAATATGTACAAGTCTTTGAACGAACTTTTACTACCACTTTCTACAACAATTTAAAATTACACCAGATACCACGGTTGAAGTTTCTCCAAAGACCGAAAAGCATGGAACCATGATTATAGTTATAATCCTTTCTCCTTCTTCCAGTGATCCACAAACTGGCTTTGTCAGTGAGTCGTCATTGTTTCGGTAGATAGCATCAGCAATTTTCGTTCTGGATGTGATTGGTGAAGAGAGAAAGTTCCTCAATCATGCAGGGGCTTGTGATGTAGAGAAATCCCGTTGATGAAGTTTCACGAAATCGCCTTAGGTTGCCCAGTGTACATTGAAGGAGTTAGTGTCATCCATGCATCTGCTTAAGATATCTTATCATGGGATAATGAAGACTTATCGATTGTAGTTTAGTAACACTTTGATCGTGCTGGTGTTGAATCAATGTGTCATCGTCTATATATTTGTGTTGAAGCTGTACTCTTTGATTGGGAGTATAATTTGATGGATTCTCATATGCTTGAGCATTGAAGCGTATACTCCTTAATCATCAAATTCATTATGGGTTTGATTATCTCGGCCCTGGAGTTTCTTCTATTGATTTAACATCCCTTTTGTTGTGGTAGTGGGATTCGACACTTGCGCAGACATCAGAGCCTTCTGATTTTGTGGAACACATGGACTTGCAGGAGAAACTCCCAAAGTATTTTTCGCCATGTTTGGACATCATCTCAGCGTGGATCCATGCTCGTCTAAAGGACATGTCATTTCCTGGATCTTCCTGATTATGCGAAACTTAGTTTCCGTCCAGGTTGGACTTATGTTCACTTTGAGAGTGATGTAGCCATGAGTATTTCCGAGCGCTCCTTCAAGGTCTATGATTGATATGGGAGCATGAGTATCTTCTTGTCGAGTGATGCCTGTGGCTCTGAGGGTTTTCAGTGGAATGATGTTGATAGCGGTGCCAGCATCGATCAACGTTCTTCCAAATTCATTTCTTATGAGATTGACTATGGTAGGCAGTCCCCAGTTGTACATATCTTGGTCTATGGTTGGAGGCTTAAGAAGTATACCCAGAATGGATTTCTTGACACGATGTGGTTTAGTGCTATGAACATGTCTCTCCTTTGTGCCTTCATCAGATAGAGCAATTCTACATATTTGCTAGAGCAACGATTGAACTACTTCTTTGAATTCAGAGAGCGCAAGGTTCTAAATGGAGAGGATTCTTGTGTACTCCTAGGATTCTCCATTTCTTCTTCTGTTGGCTTTCTTCTGATGAACGACAATTTGATCGCACCATATTGAACCCAAACTTCCGGTAACTTGATCACTCCTTCATGAGACGAGAAAAGTTTAAATTTGTCCGATCATTTCCCGTTCGATGCCGGGTCGAGGTTTGTGCAAGATTAGGTATCCTTCCGTGATGCTATTGTAGTATGAAATGTTGGATGTTGCATGTTTGTGCAGAAGATTTCCTTTTGCCTCCTTGAGCAACAATGTTCATGGAAGGTTGGACATTGTACTGTTTGTTGATCAGGCGTCGGCTTCTCCGAGGTTCCTCGACCTTGTATACTTTGCTCAGTAAAGCAGGTGTAGTAGTCGCATTTTTATTTGGCTTCTTCATGAAGTTCTGAGAAAGTGTGGAACCGGAGGTTTTCCAGCGAGGCTCTGTAGACCGGGATCATTCTGTTGATGCACAAGCCTACAAGTTATTGTTATGTGACGTTTGGGTCGTGGCAGTCCAAGGCTTGAACTGTGAACCATTTTACATAATCATCAGGATGTTCGCTGCTCCTTTGAAACATCCTTCCTAGATAAGATAGAGTGATTTGCTCTTACACGAAGAAGTGTTTTCTGTAGAAAGCATTAATCATCTCTCTCCAGTTGGTGATATTTCCCGGTGTGATGTTGTTGTACCAGGTGTATTCTCTGCCTGTCAGAGACTTTGAAAATTCCTTCAGACGGACGACATGTTGTGCTCGTGTTCGCCCAATAATTCCTGAAACCGAGAAATATGTTTTTGAGTATTGCATGTTCCATCATAAAGAATCAATGTTGGAGCGGTATAACCTTTGGAAGAGGAATCCTATGTATGGAAGCAGCGAAGATAGACAGATGATGCATTGTCTTTTCCTCGATCCTCAAAAAGTGCTCCAGGTCTTCACGAGTGATGAAACTTGCGGGTTCCATTACTGGAGAGTCATCTACAGCTTTGCAGAATTCTTCATCATGTACAACATGGATTGGAGAGATTTCATTATCAGCAGTTAAAGATGTTTCTTTATATTTTCCTTTCTCGCGTTGAGGCTGAGTTCGTTCAGACGCAAGCTTGTCTGTGGGAGTTTTGAGATAAGCACACAACTCTTTATGTGCTGCATCTATGTCAGTCTGAACCTTCATGAGATCAACTATGGTAGGATGATTTCCTTTGGTTTCTTCTAGAGATCAACCGAAGAGTGGATTGTTGATGGCGCCAGTGCCGTCACTTGCAGGGGTGATCACTGGAGCATCAGTACTTGAATAAGTGGCGTTAGCGGTACCACTAGACCTTGCGATATTAGGATCAGGTTTTGAACCCGGATTGGCAGACATAAGACCGACCATCTTTGTGAGAATTGAGATTATAACCGAGAGAATGATCTCCCACCGTGGTCGTCAATCTGTAGATGGGGAAAAACGATTTGCTGGTTTTTACGGAATTGAGGAGACGACCGTATGGAGGAGACTCCTTGAACCGAGCGAAATGTTCAACCTCACACAGATGCACTGCAAGAAGGGAGTGCTTTGATTTCGAGAGATCAATATGTAGTACTCCAGCCTAAACCAATACAATGACCATTCCAGAGTAAATTCGGTCACAAGAGAGGATGGGTCGATCTGTAGGAGGGAAGCTGAGAAATGTGTGGAATCAATGGTAAGCAAAGATTGTAGGTGTGCTGTGAATTCAGAATATGATAAGTTCTGAATGATTGAAATTGCTCAGTTGAGAGTAATTTCTCAATTGATGAGTTGTTGATCTCATGTTGTCTGTGAGACGTGAGATCATTGTATATTTAATCATGATTTAGAGACTTATTTATATTGCTGGAATTATAGACACCATAATCCCATGAAGTGTGATAGTTAATGGAATCAAAGAGTGAGGAAATGGAAATCGTGGTTGAAACCAGTTGCTCATCGGAGACTTGGTTAATTTTCCATCCACTACTTTGTTAACTCCTTCAACTGATTACACGACTTTCTCACATTCCATCGTGTGTATGAACACACATGCAGTAAACCGCCAGACAAAAACCCTGGTTAATATCCCCCAATGTAACACGATTGATGCATCGTGTGATTGTGGAATCTGCAAGGCAGATGTGTATTTAGTTAGTCAGTTGTTGACTTCATTACTTCATGGGACGATGAGTCCTTGCATTGTTGAGTCGAACGTAGTTTGGAAATGTTCTGAGACTCATGAATTGAACATGTATGTTGAGACAGAGATATGATGTGTGAATAAGTTAACGTGAGAAAATATTGCTCATTCGATGAATTTTTGAATATTGATAGCTGAACCAATATTCTTTGGTTTGAGCAAGTATTGCTCATTTGAGCAAATACTACTCGTTTGATGAATTATGGTAGCATGACCAAATAAAATATTAAATCAGAATACTGGCAATTGAGCCGAGTATGATAAATAAAATGTTGATCATGGGATCAACGTAAAATTATTAGCGCTTGAATCTGGAATCATTAACCTTGGATTCAAAATCCTAATTTGATCAATTGATGATTTATTGATGGTTTATTGAAAATTAACCATGGAGTAAAGAGGGACCAGCTACATGGGATTATGGGTCGACCATGTAGCACCTAGATGCTCAGTGAGAAAATATCAAGGTCTCCTGAAGACCAGTTGATTTGATGAAATGATGATTAAATGCTGGTTTAATCATTTATTAAAATAATGCCCGTCTGAACCTTAGGTGATAAAACCTAATTAATTATGAAGATGTGAGGGACCGACCAAGGGGTCATGAAATCGTCCCTGGGTGGTCACGGGATCGACTGACGATCATTCCATGAAAATCCAAAATTAATTGGAAGAGTTTTGGACCTAATACGTGCAATTGCGCAAATTAGGTCAAATCGTGAAAATATGTGGGACCGGATCCTTGCAAGCCAAAGAGCCAACCTTGGTTGGTCAAGGTAACATGCTCACATCACCAAAGTGTTCGTGTCTTAGTCTTGAGAATTTTGATATTTTCTGATATGTGTTTGAGCAATCATTTGAGAAAATATGAAGAAATTAGGGTTTTTTGCTGAAACCGTGAAAACTTCATGAGATGAATGGAAAAATAATAAATATAATGAAGGAATCATAAAGTGTGGGACCGGCTATGGCCAAGGCATTGCCGGACGGCTAAGGGGCCGATCCCATGGTATTTTTCCTAATTTTATTATGTTTTCATGATTTTAGGGAAATATCATAAAACCAAGGAGTTTGTTAACCTGGATTGATTGGGGTATACCCAATTTCAATGGGAGATGGTGTGTTATTATTAAAAAGGGTGATTTTACTTTAATACTCTTGAACTAATTAAATCTTAAACTAAACCTATTTCTTAATTTCATTAACCCTAAAATTAAAAAACTAAACAACTCTTAATCTTCTCTTCTTCTTCTTTTTCATTTTCATCTTCCATCAACCAAAGCCATATAAAAATATTCAACTTTGTTTTCCAAAAAAATTGTTGACTTTACCAACGAAAAGAAGACTATAAATGATGTTTAAACTCAAACCCATCATTGTGTTGTGTGATTTGATTGTTATATTAGGTTAGAAATCGAAAATTATGATTTCTGTGTTTTTGGTCGGCAAGGCCGTAACATGCATATCTTGCCGACTTTTCATAACAGCTATGGCGGCGACTGTAAATTTTTTCAACAGACGACAGGGTATTTTTTGAACACCTTGCAGGCCAAATATAGCCGGCATGGTATTTTCAACAGCCGGCGTGGTATTTTTCAATAGCCATCTGTGTGTATTTTTCCAACAGCCGGCAGGGTATTTTTTGAAGACCTTGCCAGCCAAATATAGCCGGCAGGGTATTTTTTGAAGACCTTGCCGGCCAAATACAGCCGGCAGGGTATTTTCAACAGCCGGTGTGGTATTTTTCAATAGCCGGCGATATTTTTTTTGTAGACCTTGCCGACTAATATTTTTCAATAGCCATCTCCTGTGTGTCAAAAAAATTAAAGTCGGCATGTTCTTCATTTAAATACCTTGCCGGCCAAATACATTCGGGATGTTCTTCATTTGTCGACCTTGCCGACTTTCATACTTTCAGAACTGAAAGTGTTGATTTCTTCTTTGATTTAAGTATGATTACTTCCAATCATTTACTTTCCTTGACCAATATCTTTCTCTCATTGATTACTTCAAATCATTTACTTTGCTTTTAATTTATTTTTATTACTTGCATAAAAATAAGAAATCCCCCCAACTTGGTTACTTAGGAAATTGAAAACATAATAACAACAATTGCCTCTGATTTTTATGCAATTGTTGTTATTATGTTTTCAATTTCCTAAGTAACCAAGTTGGGGGTATTTCTGATTTTTATGCAAGTAATAAAAATAAATTAAAAGCAAAGTAAATAATTGGAAGTAATCAATGAGAGAAAGATATTGGTCAAGGAATTCATCTTCAATCTTAAACATGTGTTTGCATACATGATTAGAATTACGATTTAATCTTTTTTATTATCAAAAACCTAGAATATCAAGAGAGCAAGATAATCCAATAATTTCCTAAGTTCATTAACACACACATTAGAGTTGCGTGTGTGAATTCTACCTAAAGAATAACCTAACGCCTTGCATTAAGTTCAATTCCTAGGAGCATTAAGTTTGGGAAATAGGCTAATCAATGCAATTGTCATACATTGCGCATGACAATTCGTACAAGGGTCAAACTCTACATATGCTTACAAGAGTGTATCACTACAAACTATAATCATATCATGCTACTTGTATTCAGGGTTATCGCTTGATGAAAACCCTAAACTAGATATGGACAAGGATGCAATTTCAATTAATTGGACACTTAACTAAACAAACATCTAAATCCTATCACAATATATCAATCATGTGATTATAAAAACTGTAGTTGCAGGAATTCCCACACTACACCCTTGTTAAGATTCTATAGAAATATGTTGGAATTTGACTAAACTTTAAAGATTAAACGACACTTTATTATTCAAATCTTAGAAATGTTTACAGAACTGGAAGAAATCAAGATTACAATTATTCTCTTGAAGTTTCTCTCTCCTCAAGACTCTTTCAACTCTCAAAAATACATCATCCTTTTCTGGATCTATCGTGCCCTTTATATAGGGATTTACATAATGGGTGACAGCTAAGTTTTCCTCTTATTTCATATCTATTTTGCGATCTCATCGCGATCTCTACAATGTTCTCTATCGTAAGTATGATGATCATCGCAAGACCAATATATTCTTCTTTTATTCCTTTCATCGTCAGCTTCTTTTGGATATTCTGTGACGCTCGTGAAACGTTGTTAAAGTATTGACAGTGATGCTCGCAGAAACTTCGTTAATATCGCAGGAATTATGTTGTCGCGATATTCTGGTCCTACATCTTGCCTCTTCTCATGTCTTTTCTGCGAGGAAGAAAAGATCGTGAGAAAAATTGCCATAATTGCTTATCTTTTCAGACTTTTCTGTTCTGACACGTTTCTATGTCCTTCGCCAGCTGTTTTCACGAATCCTTTCTTCCAATAAATTTTTGACACGTCTCCTCTAACCGCTGCGATCTGACCAACCACGTCTTTTCTTTGCATTAATTACCTTCATCTTCTTCGAGAAATTTCTTCCTCTATAAATACTCTTCTTATTCCTTTCCTTTTTCTCTTTTACTTTCTTCTTCTTTCTCTCCATACCTTCTCTGCAAATTTTGTTGTTCTTCCGCGAATTGCGCTTCTGTTACTGCCGTGATTTGTTTCTTCTTTCCGACCTTTTCTTTCATTCCCATGCTTCAAAAATGGTTGATGCTGGTTCTAAAAACTTGAATGCCTTTAATGAGATGCGTGAGAAACTCAAAATTAAAGGTTTTAACTTATCCTTAATTCCAGATCAGGATTCTAAATCTGAACTTTCTCTTAAATTATTTACTGATGATCAATGTTCTCGCGAAAAAATCATAGTATCGCTAGGAAAACTTGAGGCTGGTCTTCCCATTCCTCTCTATGACCCAGAACTTCCATTATTTTATCAAATAATTTCTGATAAAAGGTTTTCGCGAGTGGTATATCAACTGGGTGGAGATTGCATCAGATTTCTGCTTGAATATGCTTCTCGCGGTGCTAACAAAGGAACTCGCTACCCTGAAGCTCCAAAGAATCCTCTCTTTAAAGATGTCCCCATTGTTCCTGCAGATTATACTGTGGACAACTTCTTTGTAAATTATAGTATAGTCCCTATGAAGAGGGATATCACCTGCTGGGGTGTTCATTTGAGAAAGGAGAAGGTCGATGGTGACAAAGCTCTTATGATGGATATTGACTTCCATACATCTACCAATCAAGGTCCTCGCCATTCTAGCGATGACAAGTGGTTCATCTTTCCATTATGTCTTAAAGGTCCTTATATTTCTGGTTCTCGCGAACTTCCCACGAGTCTTGCAGAATATCAACCTTGGGTATTCAATTGCCCTGAAAAATCTAAAGAAGTATATTCTCTCAACTTTTATATTATTATTATTTACTATCTTCTTTATATTCTCGCTAACTATTTTGATCTTTCTCAAATTGATAGAATGAAACTCAGCTATCAAGCTCTTAGGAAGCCCAGCACTTTCTTGCCTCTAAAATCTTTCACGGATGAAGTAAGAAATATCTCTTCATAAGTTTTAACAATATATTGTTGCCCCTATTTCTTATCTTCATCTGTGCTCGCAGGAAATTGAAGAGTTGGAACCATTAATATCCTCAAAAACCAAGGAGAAATCTTTAAAAGAGAAATCTGAGAAATCTTCAAAGGAGAAATCATCTACTTCTTCTAGGGGAAGGTCTTCTGCCCCTCGCAATGAAGAATCTAGCGATCCTCCACCAAAGAGAAGGAAAACTCAACCTTATTCTTCTTCAACTCCTCAATTAATTCCAGAAAATCTAAGTGCTGATCTTGATAAAGATAATAATGACGAGGGTTTTAATGTTAGCGGTTTTCCCTCAATAAAAAATTCTTATTCTTCTGATTCTTCAATGACTCATTTTTCCAGAATTTTTAGCGATATTTCCCACAGCATAACTTCTAATGCCGAGGATGAAGTTATTGACAAGACATCCCAAGCCCTTGCTAAAGTTTGTGATGCCCCTATTCTGGTGGACAATGATTTTCTCCAAGGAATCTCAAGATCGCTGAATCCTAGTCTCTTGAATTCTCTTGGTGCTTTGGTAAGTTTTCATTTCTTCAGTCTATTTATATATTTTCTCCATAGCTAGATCTTAATTTATATTTTTCTTTCGTAGGTTGGAAGAGCTTCTTTTGATGTTGCTTCCGATTTAGATAAAAGATGTGCCCACTCTGAAGAGAAAGCTGCTAAACTTCGCCAAGATAAAGAAAAATTAGAATCTGAAGTTATTGAGCTTCGCAAGAAGAATAAACAGCTTAAGACAGAAGCTTCAGTTGATAAGCAAAAATCTCTGATCTTGATAGAGCTAACCAACAATTATATGGTATGACTAATTTCCTTTCTTTTTTAATTCTTTTTACTCTATCGCAGCTTATTCAATCGGCCACTTTTAACTTGCATATATTTATGGTCTCACTAACGAGGCTATACTCTTTCAAACCTTCCCTGAACCTGTAGATGATCATACTCTTCTTGCCTGTCTTAATAATTCTTTAAGTAATTTTTCAGATGATAAGATTAAATCCCTCTCCATAGATGAACTCAGATCCAAGATTAATCTCTTAAAAATTGAACACAGATTCAATTTAGGTTTGACTGACAAATATAGGCATTTTTATCTTGATTCAAAGAAAGAAATAGATAGATTAAGACAAAAGAATAGTGACCTTATTGACGAGAAAGATCTTTCTATCAAAAGGGGATCCAAGACCCTAGCAGACTTTCATAAAACTCTCCTTAACGTTCAAACGGACAGAGATAGACTTATCCGCGAGAATGAAGATATTCTTGCGAGGGAGACTCAAGTTCGGTCTCGTCTCCTCATTAATAGCGATGATGAGTTTGCTTGGGCTGCGAAAGTTCTTGACAATGCCAGGAATGACTTAGGTGTAAATGTTAGCCTTCAAGTTGAACAAGCAGCCTTAATTAGAGACATGATTTCTGAAAGAGAAGGTTGTTTGTTGTTCTTCTTCTCGCTAACTTTCTGTTTTTATTACTTTCTTTTTTACAAAATTTCTTAACTTGTTGTCATATATTCTCGCAGGAGCTGAAAAAAGATATCTTGGAAGAATTGGGGAACTTGAAAACACCCTTGCTGCTCGCAATAAGAAATATTCACGATTGAAGGAGAAATTTGACATTACTACCGCGAACTTCAATAAATCTCTCATTGTTGTTCGTAATGATTTTGTTAAGTTGGTCTGCAATGATCATGGAATTTCTCCTTCTATATATCCTGATCTTGCAAAGGAAGTCCCTACAATGCTCTCAAATCTTAACATTTCTGATAGCGAAGCTGAGGATTCTGACGAGGATGAAAATGATAATGATGATGACGAAGGGGAAAAATCTGGTGGAGGAGAAGACTCTGATAATAATGAAAATAGTGATGATAATGATGAAAGGGAGAACTCTGGCGATGAAGAGAAGTCTGATAAAGAGGATGGCGATAGATCTAGCTAGTTTTTCCTTCTATCTTCCTTGTATATTTATTTTCTCCTTTCTGTGATCATTGCTGTAAATTTCTCCAATTTTGTGAATTTCTTTTGCTTCTACCTGTATGAATTAAAAAATAATTCTTTTTCTGCAAATCAATCAATCAATATAATTATTACTCTTTAATCATTTTCGTGTATTTAACTATGCAATTTTTATATGATAGATGAATAATAATTTCATCGTTCTCATGCATTCCCTTACTTGCCTCTATTATTCATCTGCAATATAAAAAATTGATTAAAGATTAGATATTAGTGGTAAATAAAATTTGCCTCAATATTGGCGATCTTTTAGTCAGCAATAACTGCGTGAAATCGCAATTCTCATAATGTCTGCGAGTATTATCGCAGTAATCTTGTGGTCTTATTACGCCTTCCTAATTAAAGGTCTTATTTTGCCACGCTATTTCTTTCTGCGATAAAATCGCAGGACGTCTATACGTTTGCATGTATTGACCCATTGATCTTGCCTTATCTTTCTTCTTTGATTGTATTGCGACAATATGACAAGTCTAAGTTCTCTCGCAAGATCAAATCCTTGTGACATTGCCATCTTGCGATGAAATCGCAGGACGTCTTTACACTTTCATGTAAAAACCCATTGATCTCATCTAAACTTTTGGCTTGTTTCCTCTGTATCACTTACGTCACGCGATAATATGACAGGACTAAATGTTCTTGCGATCATAAAGCCCCATGACATTGCCATCTTAAGACACTTATCATCTCCCTAATGGAGGGTGCCACCTTTATCTTCCCCCTGGTTGCCCCTTCAAGGAGGGCATATCGGTCATACAAGACTAGCTCCTCCCATCCAGATTTACTAACAACCAGCTATTTTCGCAGCCTCTTGTCCTTTATGCCTATATGGCTTATAGTTACAAGACTGCACCCTAAGTGGGGTTTTCTTCAGGCCAAGTGCATCATAGCCAAGACTTACCAAGAATGGCAAGGGAGTTTCGTACGCCCTTGGCTCAACCGTGTACCTCGGCGCCTTGGTCATACTTTGCACTTCTTGGAAGAGATTCTCGTTCGTCCAACCAGGGTATAACCATATATAGTTGGAAATCCAAGATCTATCTCCCGGATAGGTTTTCTTTAACCCCAACATCTGCATGACTCAGGATCCAGCAGCGGTATAACCTTACCCCTGAATCATGTCAAGAGATACCCCCTCCTATAACGCACTCGTAGGTCTTACATTTGCCTCTTACGAAATTTTATTCGCGAACTAGGGTGCACGCCATAAAGGTTCGTCCCATTCTTTAATCTCTGCGAAATTTTATTCGCGTTTCTCGCGAGTATTGTAACTCTGATAGAATTTCATAACTTTGATCTTCTTTCTTTTTGTAAAATCTTGCGATTCTTTCCAGTATAAAATTCTGTTCAATTACATATTCTTCAAACAAATTATTCATAGAATTCTCTAAAGTTCATCGTTTTACCTCTCTACTTACTATTTTCTGATTCCGCTTTTTTGCTACGTTTTATTATTGTTCCTTTTTCTACGAGACGCTCGTCATCAGTTTCCATATCCTCTTTCCGCTCTATTGTATCAATCATTAACCTTTCACATCTCTGTTGTTGTTTGATTTTGTATCTCCAATTGCTATTCTTTTCATCTCTTTCTTCACAAGACTTCATATCAATTTCATAACATTTCTTGCTTTCTCCCCAATCTCCTTTAATAACTCCAACACCTTTAGGATGAGGAAATTTGATACACTGGTGATAAGTAGATGCTACACCCAATATCCCGTGTAACCAAGGTCTTCCTATTAAATCATTGTAAGGTGATTCGATGTCCACAACACAGAATAAGATTTTTGAAGATATTCCTTTTAACGGTATTTGCATTTCAATTTCCCCCTTTGGTTTGTTAGCTGTACCGTTAAATCCATAGATTTTATACGTTTATGGTATCTTCCGCCCATGGTTCTATAGGTATGATAGAACAAGATATCAACTGAACTCCCTGTATCTATTAAGACTCTGTTGACGGCCCAAGAGTCTTCAATTATACCATCATTTTCTTCATCTTCTGTTTGCATTTTCTTTGGTTTTATCTCTAACCGTACCACCAATGGGTTTTCATGTTTCTCTCCAAGCTCTGGTACATCTTACGCGGTGAAAGATATAGTTTGATTCTGCCATTCTTCTAATGGCGAGGCTCTCGCTATATTCATTATCTCTCTTCCATCTGTATTTCTTGCGAAGACTCTACTTAAAACATTATCATGGAAATCTTCCACAGTTCTGAATGAATGCACGATGGAGTTACAAGATAAATTCTTTGCTTTAGCCCCTACTTCTATCACGAATGTTTCTGCTCCTTTGACAGCATTCACCCTGCGAGTTTCTGGTGCTGGCGGCAATTGATGAGGTTGTGGACGTCCTACTAGAAAGTGATTTAACTTCCCTTGATCAATCATCCTCAAAATTATCCTCTTTACATTTCTACAATCATTTATTGAATGGCCATGAAAGTGATGGTAAGGACAAAATTCTTGACTTCTATTGCTTGGTTGTGGTTCTTTTCCCATATTCTATGGGGATGGTATATTTTCCATCAGAATGACAGCTTCCCAAATGTTTTCTATACTAGCATTAAGAGGTGGCATCTTAATTTCTTCCCATATTATCTTTTGATTTCCTTGCCCTCTAAAGTTACTCTGCCTTTGTCCGCCATAAGTTTCTTGCGGCTGATCAAGTCTTTGAATCTTATTATTTCCACCGCGATTGTAATAATTCTTCTCCCTTTCATATTCTTCTTGATATCGGCTGCCCATCGCTACCAATTTTTGTTGATTATAAATTACTACTTTCTCTTGTTGTGCCTGCGAAGTGCTCGCCACATTATTTATCATTTTAGGGAGAAAACTTCCACTTGCCACTAGCGAGCTGGTGTTCGCAATTGGGTATGATTCCATCTCATTTTGTTTCTCCTCCAAAGAAATGTATTCTTCTTGTAACTCTCGCAACTCTGTCATGGTGATTGTATTTTTGACTCTGAAAACTTGAATGTACAGCAGGTTAGTCGTGAACATTGCATTAATGAAGGATAAGATCAGGTATCTTTCATCTACTCTTCCAGCCATCTCGCTGCACATTGATTTCCACCTTATGGTTAAGTGCTTCAGACTCTCGCCAACTCTCTGTTTTAACCCAAACACATCTTCAATACCCGGCCGCGATGAATTGTTGCTAATATACGCTCCTAAAAATGTAGCTTGTAAATGATCAAAAGAAGTTATGGTATTTTTTGGTAATCCCTCGAACCATTTCAACGCCTCGCCAGTTAAGCTGGATGCAAAATATTTGCATAGCACAACATCATGATTCTTCCACTGTAGCATACATCTAACATAAGCTTTGACGTGTTGAACAACACAAGTAGTCCCATCAAAAATGCTGGTTAATGCTGGTAAATTGCATTTTAGAGGTATCCCTCTTAACTGTACTTATTGAGTAAATGGAGTTCTCGCAGCTTCTTCAATAGCTTCATCAAGTTGCCTTCTACCTCCTTCTCTTCTATTGTTCATCATTCCTCGCATTTCTGCTAATTCTCTCAATATTTGCTCATTCCCAGCTGAGTTTTGTTCCATTGGCCTCTTTAATGTTGTTTCCCCTTCTTCGTCATCATCTCGTTTTTCTCTGCGATTTTCTCTTTCATTTTCTTCTCTGCGATTTTCTTCATTTCTCCTCATTTCTCTTCGCTGTCTCTCTATTCTCCTTTGTATCCTATCATACTCTTGAATATTACCATTGTAGCAATTTTGCGTACGTCTTCTTTCTCAATTTTCATGATTATTTTGTCGCACTGCTTCTTGAAATTCATGTTCTTCTAATTTTTCCCTTAATCTTTCCCTCTCGCGAGCTAGACGTGCTTGTTCAGCATAATGTCTCTCAATTTCTTCTTCAATCATTATTTGATTTCTTTGATTCTCTCGCTCATGCAATATCCTCCTACCTTCTTCTGAATTTTCTTCTTCAATTTGGTTGTTTCTTCCCTCTTGATTTCTATTGTCACGCGGATTATAGCGATCACCAATTATCTCTTCTTCTCTATGACGTTGTTCTCCATTTGAATTTTGCACTCCTTCTCTAACATTTCTCGTTGGGGAATTTTGCCTTTGTTCTTCTCTGAATGATCTTGAATTTGATCTAACAGTACTTCTTGACCTCCTTCTTTGTAACCTCAAATTCTCCATTCTTAGCTCATGATTTTATCTTGTTAAATTCGCACGCTCCTCTGCCTCTAATCTCCTTTCTTCTTGTATCCTTTGTCTCAAATCATATATTATTAATTCTCCAGCCATTTATTGATTTCTTTCTCCTTCTTATTCATTTCTTAATTGTCAATTTTCTGCTTCTTCCATCGAATCCGACCTCCAAGTATGCACACTCACTCTATCATAATCCACATTCCTATCTCGTGTTTGTACTTGTTAATTCGGCTGTTGAATTGAACTTTCTGCTTTATTTTTTATTATATTTCTCCCTGATCTTATTCTTAAAGATTCTTCTAATTCTCTTGTTCCCTCACCTGCAAGTCTTTTACTTCTCCTCACAGTTGTCGGCGGTTCGGATGTATTTCTTCTTCTTCTAGCCATTTCTTCAATTCTAACAATTTCTTCAAATCTTCAATGTTGAAATTAGAGATTTCTTAATTTGATTCTCCCTGTTTCTGGGCGCCAAAATGTAGTTGCAGGAATTCCCACACTACACCCTTGTTAAGATTCTATAGAAATCTGTTGGAATTTGACTAAACTTTAAAGATTAAACGAAACTTTATTATTCAAATCTTAGAAATGTTTACAGAACTGGAAGAAATCAAGATTACAATTATTCTCTTGAAGTTTCTCTCTCCTCAAGACTCTTTCAACTCTCAAAAATACATCACCCTTTTTTGGATCTATCGTGCCCTTTATATAGGGATTTACATAATGGGTGACAGCTAAGTTTTCCACTTATTTCTGATCTATTTTGCGATCTCTACAATGTCTCTATCGTAAGTATGATGATCATCGCAAGACCAACATATTCTTCTTTTATTCCTTTCATCGTCAGCTTTTTTTGGATATTTTGTGACGCTCGTGAAACGTTGTTAAAGTATTGACAGTGATGCTCGCAGAAACGTCGTTAATATCGCAGGAATAACGTTGTAGTGATATTCTGGTCCTACAAAAACAGTAGAGATTTGAACGATAATCAAGAGAGAAAACTAATGCATAAATCAAGCACAAGTCATAGATATAGGACTACATCCTTAACCAATAATATAAGATTTAGCTACTCATAGCTATGGAGTTCATCATAATCAATAATAATGAATTAAAGAAGATGAAGAATTAAATACGAAAGCAAACCCTAGTTTTTTGCTCTCCTCCAAAGCTCTCAGTAGAATACGTGATATGAAAGTTGTATAAGTTTTCCTTTTTGTAGCTTTTCTCCCTTCCAAAACTAGGTCTAGTCTTCAAAGTCCATCACCAAAAAGTCCACCAAGCCCATGAAACCATGTGTGATAAAAACCCATGTAAAATATGCCCCAAAAGTGGTCGCCGGAAAACTAGGTTTATCGCCGGAATCCGGCACCAGAAACATTTCAGGTCAACTGAGTTAACTCGGATCAGCTGTTCAGGTGAATCTGTCTTAACTGGGTGACTAGGATGAGTTATTTTCTTGGCCAAAGCCTGATCCATTTCCATGCCATCATTGCACTTCACTTGGGCAAATCCAGCCATAATGGCTGTGCAATGCCACCATTTCTGCTCAGCATTCCCTGAAACCAACTCCAACTGCTACTGCATACACCTACATTAGTTACTCAACATACATTCCCCTAGCATCACCAATTTTAGCTCCACCATGTTGGCTAGCTCTGGAAGCAACACAAAACTGCAAATGTAATAAAATCTCCACCAACAACCATTCTCAACTCAACAATACCCAATTTTATTCCTCCTGCAACCAACACCAACCGCCTGGCTTTGCACCACTAAGACCTCCCATGTACATCTGCAATCATCACCATCACAGACTCTCTCCATATGATCTGCAGCTATACCTCAATTTTTATTACTCAGCTCATAACTCCACAAACACAGTCACCAGATTCTTAAGCCATAACACCATTCCACATAACACACAGCACCATCACACTTCCCTGCAATTAGTCCCCTGCACAATTCACTGCAAGTTGAGCTGCACTGTACCACCAGTTTTTAACCACACTAGCTTTCTCACTTTAGTCCCTTGTACAAGTCCCCTAACTAACTTCTTGTTATGTATATTTTCCTGCAATACAGCTTCACTTCCTATAGCTGCACACTATCCTGCAACATATGTAACTCACACACCCAGCTGCACTGCATTCTTTAATGTTCATGCATTTCAAATCATATTTTCTAGCAATTTCAGTTGCAAACTAGTTCAGCTGCACCCATCTCAATCACCACCAGAAAAACAACAAGGCCATTACCTGCAATAATATTAGTGGCACCTGCATTTAACACATCCAACTATTTCATTCTTGCCTGCAATCTAACATGCACATTTCTACAAACATTTCCATCTAGTCTGGAAAATCATCTCAAAACCACAAAGAAACACTCCTCAGGCCATCTAAGTTTCACCATTTCCTTCTGAATATCACCAGCTGTAGTTCTTAATCACTTCAACAAACATCAATTTCATCTCCTTTTCCTTGTCCCAAACATACATCTATGCTTCATAACAGCTCAAACACCAACACATTGCCATTGCTAGCTACCTAATTTCTTGTTCATTGCAGCACCAAGTTCTGCAGCTGCAACTTCATTCCTCCCTTGAAAATCACCTATGCTCTAACTAAAGTAACCATGATCTCTGGTTTCACCAGCTCATGCCCTGTAATTGTAATTCACAAGCAAACCAAGACCACCAGTGCATCTTCTTGAGCATCAGTTTCAACACAATCACCACCATTGCTGCACCTTCCTTAGGCCACCTGAAATTACAGCTCATAACCACCATCCAAGCTTCACTCCAGTTTGCTGCTTCATTATCATCACCTGAACCATCTTAAAAGTCATCACAAAAGCCACTGCTACCTTCTCTCTCACAGCTTCAATTCATTGTAATTATCAACTTCATCCTCCCTGTATTTCAGCTGCATAAACACACATTTTCTCATTGAGTTACAACAGAAACCCATTTCCTTAGCTTCTAAAATTATCAAAAACTGCATCATCAATTCAACAGTACCACCACACAAATGACCAATTTCTGCAACCTAATGAATCTCTGCTTCTGTTGAACTCAGAATCATCTTCCATAGCCACAAACCAATTTGCTAATTCATCTTCTTTGACTGATTCACAACCAATATTGAGATTAAACTCAAATTCAAACTAAACCCATCTTCTCAACCATGACCAGAAACCCTAATTTATCTCAACTGCAATCAAGCGGTGTCTCTGCCAATTTGAAAATTTTAAACCCTTGATGTCTTGTTCCTCATATACTCAAACATCTTCACCTTGATTTCTCGAGCTTCTCCATCCATCTAAGCATCAAACCCTATATGTAAAATCATTAATCAATCTTCATAGGAACGTTTCCTCTCTGATCTTCTCAGTTCCTCTATTCTTCTCTCTAATGGAGCCGCCATGGCTTTCTCGGTTTCAAGCAGAGTGAAAGAGAGAAAATGATTGTTTCTCTCTGATTTTTAGGTTTGTTGTAGGAATGGGTTTGGATATGGCCACCTAGTGAGGGTATATAAGGGGTAACCAAATGATAGATTGTTTGTTGGTTCAGAGAACTGACACCCATCTTCGCTTGCCTATAAATTGGTCTTTTGTGCTCCTTTTCGCTCCAAATGGGCGCTCATTTTTTCTCTTGAATTCTTCCACCAACAGCAGCCGTCCTTTACTTCTCATATCCACCTCTTTACTTCAATTTTATACATCACTTAAGTTGTTATGCTTTTCAGACAAAGTTTGCATCACTAAAGCCGACATGATTTTCAGCCAGAGATGATGAAATAATGAGAAATAATCCGCCTCCAACCGCAGTTGCACTTGAGATGACTCTTTTGCCATGTTTCTTCTTATTTTGTTCTAAATGACTCCAAAGTACCTAAATACTCAAAAAAATAAAAATAAGATACATATTTTACAAGAAAACTTAGCAAAACAAGAATAAACTATAGATAGATATCAAGGTGTTTTAGACACGTATCAATTGATCACAAGCTAACTCGAGAAGTAAGGTGTAACCGATCACAAGATACCTCTGGGAAGCAAGGTGTAACCAATCACAACCTAGTTTGGGAAGCATGGTATAACCGATCACAACTTACATTGTGAGTCAAGGTAGAACCGATCCCAAGGGGCAAAACCGAGTTTCGGATATTCACATATCTCTTTATGTTTTGTGTGAAGCTTGGAATTATGGTTTGTTGAGAAACTTGTTGATGTCGACATTATTTGACCATGTCCATAACTCTTATCATTCATTATTCAAACATATTCCTTGATACTAAAGGTGCTCCTGTACGAAAAAAATTGAAAAACATTTAATTATGATTTTCATAATACATATGTTTTAATTACCAACAATTAAAGCATATCCTCTAGAAAATATTATTAATTAATGCGGAAAACTAATAATGAAAGTTTTCTAAGGGAGTTTTCGGAAATATGGTTTGGTAATTAATTGGAAATAGGAAAACTGAAAATAGGTACTTTAGTTAGGGCTGCAAACGGGTACCCGATTACCCAAAACTGAACCGAAACCGAGTATTTCGGGTCCGGTTCCGGTTCCTCATATTGGACCCATTAGTGAGTTTACTACCCATCAGGTAGACCCGTCTAAGAACCGATTAAAACCTAGTCCTAATTGGGTATGCCCGACGGGTACCCACGGGTATCGGGTACCCGGTAAAGATTACTGTCAATTTTTTTAGGGTTATAGGTTAAGCATCTTCATCCCTTAATGTCGTATCTTCTGCTCTGTTATGCAAAAAAAAAAGATTCACTAGAACATATACAGTAGGTTTCGTTTACATAGATAATAATCTATCGACTAGGATTATTATTCACTTTGCGGAAGTAGGCAACATGGTAGGATTACTGGAAGCATCGTAATGTATAGGTAAAAAAGAAAAGAAGAAAAAAATGGGATAAGCTTCAAGCTCAATCTTATGTTATGCAACAAGATCTAAATTAATTTATATCGGTCTATTTGTAGATGGGGAAAAACGAGTTGCTAGTTTTTACGGAATTGAGGAGACGATCGTGCAGTGGGAACACCTTGAACCGAGCAAACTGTTAAACCTCACACAGATGCATTGCACAAAGGGAGTGCTTTTAATTCGAGATATCAATCTGTAGTAATCCGGCCTAAACCAAGACAATAGCCGTTCCAGAGTAAATTCGGTCACAAGAGAGGATGGGTCGATCTGTAGGAGGGAAGATGAGAAATGTGTGAGATCAATGGTGATCAAAGATTGTAGGTATGTTGTGTATTCTGAAAATAAGATAAGTTCTGAATGATTGAGTTTTACTCTGTTGAGGGTAATTGCTCAGATGTTGAGTTGTTAATCTCGTGTTGTCTATTTGACGTGAGATTGTCCTTGTTTCAATCATGATTCAAAGACTTATTTATATTGATAGAATTGTAAACACCATGATCCCATGAAGTGTGACAGTTGATAGAATCAAAGAGTGGAGAAGTGGAAATCGTGTTAAAACCAGTTGCTCAACGTGCGAAGACTTGGTTGATTTTCCATCCACTACTTTGTTAACTCCTTTAAATGATTGCATGACTTGTTCATATTCTCATCGTGTGTATGAACACACGCTCCGTAGACCGCCAGACCAAAACCCTATTTAATATCCACCCATGCAACATGATTGATGTTTCGTGTGATTGTGGAGTCTGCAAGGCAGAAGTGTATTCAGTTAGTCAGTTGCTGACTTCATGACTTCATGGGATGATGAGTCCTTGTATTGTTGAGTCGAACATGATTTGCAAACATTCTGAAACTCAAGAATTGAACATGTCTGTTGAGACAGGGGTATAATTCTCGAATAAATGTTGATAGCTAGAATGAACAAATATTGTTCATCTGAACGAATGTTGCTCATTTGATGAATTATAGGTAGCATGACCAAATAAAATATTAATTTGAAATACTGGAAACGGAACCGAGTATATTAGATTAGATGTTGATCACGAGATCATTGTAAAATTATTAGTATTTGAATCTGGAATTATGAACCTTGGACTCAAAACCCTAATTCGATCAATTGATGACCAATTGATGGTTTATTGAAAATTAACCACGAAGTGAAGGAGGGACCTACATGGGATTATGGGTCGACCATGTAGCGCCCATATGCTCATGTGAGCAGAATATACCAAAGTCTCTTAAAGACCAGTTGGTGAAAGGATGATCAAATGTTGGTTTAATCATTTATTAAAATAATGCTCGTCTGAGCCTTAGGTAATAAAACCTAATTAATTATGAAGAGATGAGGGACCAACCAAGAGGTCATGAAACCGACCCTGGGTAGTCAGGGGATCGAATAACGATTATCTTATGAAGTTCCAAATTGTTTGGAAGAGTTTTGTACCTAATACGTGCAATTGCGCAAATTAGGTCAAATTGTGAAATTGCGTGGGACCTGCTCCTTGGAAGCCAAAGAGCCAACCCTGGTCGGTCAAGGTAACATTATCACATTACCAAAGTGTTCGTATATCAGTTCTGATAATTTTGATATTTTCTGATGTGCGTTTGAGCAATTATTTGGGAAAATATGAAGACATCAGGGATTTTTGCTGAAACCGCGAAAACTTCATGAGATGAAGGAAAATAATAATAAAAAATAAAGGAATCATGAAGTGTGGGACCGGCTATGGACAAGGAATGGCCGGCCGGCCAAATATCCCGGTCCCACGGTGTTTTTCCTAATTTTTATTTTCATGATTTTAGGGAAATATGATAAAACCAAGTAGTTTGTTGAAACCAATGAGTTTTGTTGAAATCAAGGAGTTTCCATGAGATGAAGGAAACAAAAATATCAAGAATAATAAAATAAGTGTGTGTGGGACCGGTTTGGGAATGGTCGGCCGGCTAGGGCCCGGTCCCGTGAGTTTTCCCTAATTTTATGTATTATTTCACGATTTGAAGGAATTTTCATAATTTGAAGGAAATATCATGAAATAAAGGAATTTCATGGAATAAAGAAACCTAAAAATAAAAAAATAAAATAAGGGGCGTGTGGGACCGGCTGGCTAGGGCCCGGTCCCACGAGTTTCCCTAATTTTATATTATTTTCATAGGATCAAGGAAATATCATGAGATTAAGGAGTTTTCATGAGATTAGGGAAATAATAATAAAATACTGAGGAATCATGAGGTATGGGACCGTCCATGACTAGGGCATAGCTGGCCGGCTAGCAGACACGGTCCCATGACACCTTTCCCAATTTTATATTATTTCCTTGACGCGAAGGAAACACCATGAAACTGGGGAGTTTCCTTAAAATGAAGGATATTTGTTCAAATGAAAGGATTTTCATGAGATCAAGTAAAATAATAAAAACATGATAAAATATAGAATTGGCCGTGGGACTGGACACGGCGCGACTGGCCGGCCGGTGGGCCCAGTCCCTCAGTGCCTTGGTTAATATTTTATTATTTATTATTTTCTTCCTATTTTGCATAGGTTCATCGTCTCGTCGTATATTGAAATACTCATTCGTGCATTCAGATACTCGTTAGTGCATTATTGCTGAGTACACTTGCATCATTTTGGTCGGGGCTTACTCGAAGGTACCTCATATGCCCGTGTGTAGAATATTTATTACTAATCCATGGAATTCTGCTAGGAAGAACCATAAATTGAAGTAACGAAATATTATAAAAATCGTTGGATCTTTTCCAGGGATTCTGTTAATGAATTCAATGTTTTCAGAATAATTAATTAATGGCTCTATACTAGCACAATCGAGCATTAATTATTTAAGAATTAAGCGATATGAGATTTTTGAAGCGTCATATTTATTTTATACAGTCAGGGAAAATATTATTACATCCTGAAGATGTTATTGCTCTATACTAGCAGGAAAGCTGTCTAGGAGTCATCCAATCTTTCGATTCTATATAGAAGTACTTACTAAAATTGCTCAGTATTCATGAGATATGCCATTGCCTCAGCTGAGAGACTACATATCTATATATGCTCTGAGAGACAGTATTCTCAGTCAGAGATTCTTGTAGCATGAGCTTTCATGCTTTCGATAAGAGACATGAGCCTCAATATTCATCTGATTGCTGGATCAGGAATACGTATAATTATGGGTTTACGATTTTAGCCCTTATTGAAAATACACCATCTACATTAAGTCCCCTGCTTAGTGAGGGACAGTCATGTTCCTCAGTCATCACTGAATGGTGATTTTCCGGTTACAAACAATATAAGCAATTGAACTTAATCATAAGATAAGATGTTACCGGATTTTTGATAGTACGAGCAAACCACGAATTGAGTGAAGATCCCAGTGGAATGATAGAGCATCGTCTAATGAGCATAAATTGGTGCTGAACTTCTGATTTTGATGACGGGACCTTGGTCGTTCTTGGATTCACGGGCCGGACCGAATAAAGAAATCCTTGCAAGGTTAGGTTTTGGAAATAAAAATTGATATAAAAGGAGTAATTCCCTTTTTTTTATTTCACCTGAACGACCACCACCTTCACCTCTTCATCATCTTCATGCCATCAGGGAGGAGAAGAAAAAAATCGCCGGAGTTTCCATCCGGAGCAACCACCATCCGGCCATATTCCGGCCAGTGCCAACAGGTACGTGAATTTTTATTTATTTTTCAAAAGTTTGCTGAGTTCATGAGTTTCTCATGCTTTGATCATGTTAAAATTATATATATGTGCATATATGAGTGTGAGTTTTGTTGGAAACCCTTATTTTTAGAAATCGTATGTTCGTTCCATCGTTAGTTGAAGAAACTATTAATAATCCCTGACCTAGGAGATATTTTTTTTTCATGTATAGACCTGTGTCCAGTGATAAAAAAAAAATTATGAGCTTTCATGAAAACCAAAATAAAATTTTGTTTATGAGCTTTCATGAAAACCAAAACTTTATCTTCAAAAGATGTGAGCTTTCACAAAACCGAAATAAACTCGTTTCAAACAAAGACGAATCGTACGAAGGAAAAGATTTCTTTTATGAAACCATGGTCTGTCCATGAGATTTTTTTTTGATGAAACCGTGGAGTACCCACGAATATTATTTTCGTGAGCCTTGCTCACGTGAAATTTTTTTTTATTTATTTACGTGAGTGAATCGCATTTTATATATATATATATATATATGCAAATATATATTATTTTCTCTAAAATCAAAACTTGAGTTTTGTATAATATTACTTAAAAGTAAATAATTATTTATGATGAAATAATGTTTTAGTATTCGTAATTCCATGGTAAATGTTCACACTGTAGAAATATTCATGATTTTATGAAAATCTGAGTTTTGCCCGTCTTTTGTAAGTTCGAAGAAGCGAGCAAGTTTTGAAGTATCAACTCTTACGTTGTAATCACTACTGTTAGTGGAATCGTATAAAAGGTAAGAGTTAAAAATTATCATTTTGTAGATGCTTGCATGAACATTTTCCCGATTACTTCATTCCGTTGATGTTTGCATCTTGTATGAATGATATACTGAAGCGAAGCATTGTGTGTATGTTACAGCTGCTTTGCAAGGATGTCTGATTCCAAAGCCAATGATGCCTCCAGAGATGATACATGTGTGGATATTGATGCCTCCAAGGAAGATTCATACATAGATAATGATTCCTCTAAGGATGATTCATGAATGGATGATACTTCCATTGGTGAAGATGAAACACCTGGAATTAAGAACATTCCAAACATAGAGGATGCATTCTTATAGATCAAGAGCCTGAAAAGCGTCTCAAAACTCCAGCATTTTGTCTTCTGATAAATCCTAGAGAGGTTACTCATAAAAAATTGGTGACTCCTCAGGCAGCTATTCGGTTCTGTCTTGAACGAGGATATGTTTCCTGCATCAATCATTGAATTCAAGCTTTCTTGACGTGCCATAGAAAAGTTTTCTGGATGGGCGAGGTACATACTAGGTTTTCCTCGTGTTCTAGCCAAGTTGCATGACGCACAAGTAATACGGGCTATTCAATCTTCTGGATATTTGTTCATTTTTTATGATGCGCGAGGTCTAGTAGCTCTACTTGCTCGCTGGTGTATTCCAACTCACTCTTTCATATGCAGATGGGTAGAGTTTACCATTACTTTAGAATATGTAGTTGCTTTGTTGCATCTTCCAATCACGGGTAACCTTCCTGAAGGTCTTTCTTCATCAGAGGTAATTGAAATATCTAACATATTGACGACCACAATGGAGGAGATTAATAAGGCATCTGGAAGCAAAGGTTGTTATGCTCATCGGCTAATACATTTGTGGCCAAGAGATACTCCCCTGGAGTGGCCTGTTGACGGTACGATATCTATTGCTGCTTTCTTGTGTTTATGGCTGTCCAGAGATATATTTGAAGATGTTGGAAATTTGTTGAAGCCGTTCGTGATTCCCTTTGGAATTAAGATGGCTCAGGGTGAGCAACTCCCGATAGGTAGTTTATTCTTGGGTTCTTTGTACTCTAACTTGGACTCCTTGATTATATACTCCAGTGTCTCGAATGGTTTTATGAAGATTGAATGCTATGCCAATACAGTGTTTTTTCAAGCTTTGATGTGGGAGCGTTTCAAGAATTATGCACCCATTCCACGTACCATTTTTCAAGGATTGAACACTGATGCTCGCCATGTTTTTTTTGAGAAATCCAATGCTAGGATCATGCGCTGGTCCACAAAACAGCCTCGACTCAAGACTCGCTTCATTAATGTCTTAGACCGTGAATCTGAATTCAACTTTCACCCATGGGTATCAGTTCCTCCTTACATCTCTCAATTGAGAACTTTTAATGCTGAAGAGAGTATGACTTTGAAATCTGGTGCTAATTTGGACGATGGCAAGAGGTCTTTTATGTTAAGTTGTACTCCTGGTCATCTGATATCCATAATACATGGTTAATTATTGGTGGAAGAATACAATATTGATAGGGCGACTCGGCAAATAGGCATAGATCAGTGTGTTCTGACTTTTCGAAGAAGGAAACCCTCAGTTGAACAACTCATGACACGTCTGGACTGCACACATGTGGAAGGGAGTGAATTCTGGTTCCCCAGCTATGATAGAATCACATATGTAACTCCGGGTTACATAGACTTTTGGGATCAACAGCTCAGCGTTTACTTGCTTTCATGAGAGTTGATCAACCTTTAGTGAAGGAGCCTCCTACTGCTGAGATGATTGCTACTCGACCAAGATTGAAGCATTTCCTTGGTGGTGATAAATGTAAAACATCTCCAGGACGTTCACAAGTAAGTATTCTTTATGAAGTCTTCATAAGATTATGATAATTGTATTTTGATTATTGTATCAAAATTTCCCATAGGACGGTCGTAATGTAAGACCGAGAATCGATGTAAACCTCTCAGAAACTAAAGCAACTATTCATGGTGGGGAAGGCATGAGTAAGAATTATAAGATGTTACCTAACACCATAAAATCCCCAGTTGTTTCTTTGGTGAGTTGTCAATACTTATTTCATCGTGACCTTTTATTATCCGTGTAATTAGGATCATAAAACCAATATTTGTTATTTGGTTAGAGAATTTTTCTCCCTCGAGTATTGACGGTCTTCAATTCTCTGCTACTGGGCAGACGATTTCTGACTCCGGTGTTGAAAAAGCTGAAGTAAGTATTTTTTTTCATATAACAAATTATGATGCTTAGTAAATAAAATGCTAATTGTTGATAATATATCCAGCAGAATGTTTCCATGGAAGTGGAGAGTACTGGTGATGCTCGCTCTAATAATGGCGATAAAGAAAACTCTTAGAGCTCAAAACCGAATGAAAGTAATGGTGTTGTCGATGTCAGTGCGAGCAACTCTGGTTCTTTGAACGCTTCATAGACCACCCAAGTAAGTATTTACCTTGTATTTTATCCATAGAAGCATAAACTTGTTGATTTATGAGTGAATGAATGGGAATGAATGCGAATATATGAGAAGTTTTGCCGAAAATATGTTACCAGAAAATTCAGAACTCAGCCTTTGATCAAAAACGCCGTAAAATCTTCGTCCAATGTCAGATTTTAGCGATCCGCATATGAATTCTTATTCCCAGGAAAGTTCCAAGCTTTTTAAAGAAGCTTTTTGAGTTTTGAGCATGTTTAGGAGCCGAAATCGACGAAATAGTAAACATCCAGGAGACTTTCAGGATATTTTCAGCTGTCATATGGTCGAATGTTTTGACCACACCGTTTTGCTCGTTCATCCGATTGGTATGAAATTTTGATATTCTATAGATAACATCCATACGAAGATAATAGTATATAAACTAACTCTTGGTTATTCACCAATTTCTCCCAGTTCATCGTTTTGTACAAGGCAGTGTAAAATCTTCTAAGGCGGGCTTGTTTTAAAACGTGTTTTTGTGACTTTCACGTGATTTTATGACATCTATCATGTAGAATGAATAACTTTGATGATATTAGACCACGTTTAGGCTGCATTTTATGATTTTTTTTGGTTTCATGCTTGGATAATCCTAATCTCATGTAATCTTCATATTAGGTGTCAAATACCAAAGTTGAGAATGAAGGAGCTAATAATGATGGCTTGAGAAAAACAGAGGTTATTGATGAAGGAACAACCATCTTTGCACTTCAAAGTCGTGAGGGAATTGCTTTTGACATTGTTGAAGAGCCCGAGACTTCAATTGTTGTTACTTCAGTAACGGAAGAAGCTGAACCATGCATTGAAGAAGCTGAAGAAACTGTTGTTACGACTATAGAAGTGACTCCAGTGATTGAGAATCATATAGTGGTGCACGAATACCCAAGTGAAGGGATTTTTTTTAATCCTCCCTTTGATGCATCACTCCCATACCATGAGCTAGTTGGTGGATTCAGTGTTCCCATTGGATATGCCAACTTGTACGAGAAAATATAGAAGAAATTTGGTCACATTATCATTACTAGAGACCCAAAGCGTACTTATTCTTTAACAATACAAGTAAGTGTTATCTTGCGTGTTGTAAGCGATATATGCACCAGGGCCAGAAATACTGTGACTCCAAATGTACTCTTTGATTGGGAGTTCAACTTGGATAATTGTGAAAAACTTGGCTTCAACGTGAAGTGGCTTCATAAGAAGATGAATTATATTAAGGACTCATGTGAAAATAACATACCCTTTCCCAATGATGCTGTGATGGATAAGGAAGACAAAATTGCCAGGCAGACTGAAGAGCTGAACATGGAGAAGGCAGCTTTACAAGTCTTGAAGAATGCAAATGAGCAAAAATCTTTCTTTGCTGATTTTATTTGATTTCTTTTCATAACCTCTTGAACTTACGAACTTCTGAGAGATGTGAGGTTTTATTTTTGGTTTTGGATAAGTAGATGATTGAGGATTTTCTTTGGGTTTGATAAATTGCTGAATTTAAATTACTGTATGCAAGTATTGCAAAAATTTTGGAGGAATTGAAATACAATGAAAGAAAACTCTAAATGCCAAATATTTTGGACGTTTGTGCCTTGATCATCCAATACCTCGAATAACCAAAACCTTAGACGTCAAAGGCCTTGAGCCAAATCTCATGTATCATGGCCACAGTGTCCTTGTTGTCCATGTTGATGAACTTGTAGTATCCACCAGTAACAGACTTAGAGATCATAAAAGGTCCTTCCCAGTTGGAGTTCTTTGTAGAATGAAAGTTACTCTTAGTTGCTTTGAGAACTAAATATCCTTCCTGGAATTTGTTAGACTTGATCATTCGTGCCCTGAATATTTTATGTTGGGTTGGAATTCTTCATGTAGTGGAGTTCCATGGATGTGGTATGTATGGACACTCATGCAGAGGAGAGTATTTGATATACTGTTTATCATGCTTGGCTATGTCTTCAGCAATAAATTTTTTGATGATATGTTCGATTTGAAGAAGTTCTGAACTTAACCATTTGGTGAAATATTGCTGAGGCGAGGTTATCCATTCATAGTATTTTGCAATTGCTAAGTTGTTGGTGGAGTAAAGTCCTCGGACCAAATAAGCATATTTGAAAACTGATGATATGGACACATGAGGAGGAATAAGACTTGCCTAAGTACGAAACCTTTTGATGAAAGCATTTGCATCTTCTTCAGGATTTGTGTTAGCTCTGTCAGGGCCTTGAGTTCCTTCAAATACTCGAATGGTGAAGTATCTTCTTTTTCTTCTTCCGAATCAGAGATTTCTTCAACAGAGAAATATGCAATTAAAGGTGTTGGTGTTACATTTCTAGCGTGAATCCATGTCCGTCCAAGAATCATATCATATCCTGGATCTTCTCGTATTATGTAAACATTTGTTTCTGTCCAGGATGAGTTTATGTTCACCTTGAGAGTGATGTGGACATAAGCGTCTCTGGGTGTTCTTTTATGATCTGTGATTGTTACTTGAGCATGAATGGTTTCTTATCGTGTGATACCAGCAGCTTTGAGAGTTTTCAGAGGGATAACATTAATAGCGGTGACGACATCAATCAATGCTCGTTTGAACTCATTTTACTTGAGATGGACTGTAGTGAGAAGTCCCCAGTCGTACATTTCTTCGTCTGTTGTTGATAGCGGCTCAGGAAATGCTTCTTGAATCAACAAACGCTTCCCTGACACGATGTGATTTAGTACATCGAACATGTATCCCCTTTGAGCCTTTGATAAGTATAGCAATTCGCAGACATGCTCGATTAAGGATTGAACTTCTTCTTTGACAGGTGGTTCATAAAGAGTGAAGTTTCTGAACGGGAGAGGATCTCCGTGCACTCCTTCAGTCCCCAAGTTGAGTTCTCTTGATTCAATCTTTTCTTTGAATATGCGCTTCAAATTTCTGCAATCACTTATGGGATGGTTGACAAACCTATGAAAGCAACAGTAACGAGGATTTTCCATGGCCTCTTCAGTTGGCTCTTTCTTGACATATGGGAGTTTGATCGCGCCGTCTTGAACCCAGGCATTTAGAAATTCAATAACTTCCCTAATGGAGAAGGAGAAATCAGGTGCCTCTGGATCAACTTATGTGTGTTGGCAGGAAATTCCATATTCTCCTTCCTTTGCGCCTTTGAAGGGGTTGATGAAGTATGTTTGCGCTGCGGCTCGGATTTTCATTTTCTCCCTTCTGCAACAACATTTGTGTAAGGTTATAGGTTGTACTGTTTGTTGATTAATTGTATTCTACCTTGAGTCTCCCATGGCTCTTTAACTTTTATAGTCTTAGTCCTCTCCAATAAAGCAGGTGCAGTAGTTGTTGATCTCTTAGCCGCTGCATGAAGTTCTGAGAAAGTATGGAACATGAGATTTTCCAATAAATCTCTGTAGACTGGAATCATTCTATTGATGCACAAGTCCACGAGTTGTTGCTCTGTGATGTTTGGATCATGACAATCCAAGGCTTGAACTCTAAACCTTTTCACATAATCGTTAAGATGTTCGTTGCTCTTTTGAAACATCATTCTGAGATCAGAGAGAGTGATTTTCTCTGAAATGAAGAAATACTTTTTGTAGAAATCATTAACCATTTCTCCCTAACTTTTGATACTTCCTGGTGCGATGTTGTTGTACCAGGTATATGCCTTGCCTTTCAGAGACTTTGAAAATTCCTTCAGATGGACAGTATGGTTGTGATCATGTTCACCCAATGCTTCCATAAATCGAGAAACATGTTCTCGAGCATTGCCCATTCTGTCATAAAGAGTGAATGTTGGAGAGGTATAACCTTTTGGTAAAGGAATCTTTTGCATAGCAGCAGGGTATGGAGGTTGGTGATGGTGGACAGAAGGCGTCTTGTCTTTTCCACAATCTTCCAAGAGGCGTTCCAGGTCTTCACGAGTGATGAAACTGAAAGGTTCTTTCACTGGTGAATTGTCTGCAACCTTGGGAACTTCTTCATCATCTACTACATGGATTGGAGTGACTTCGGGATCATCGTCTGAAGACTTTTCTTTAGCATTTCCTTTCTCTTGAGTTTTCTCTGACATCTTGTCTGTAAGATTCTTGAGATAATTGAATAGTTCCTTCTGAGTGGCAGCCATATCAGTCTGATTTTTGGTAAGAGTTTCTTGCACCTTCATGAGATCACCTATGGTAGGTGGATTATTGATGGCGTCAGTGCCGCCACTTGCAGGGGTGATTACTGGAGCACCAGTACTTGGAGTAGTAGTAGTGGAAGGTTGCACCAGAGGAGTGGTGTTAGCAGTACCGCTATAAGTACCGCTAGAGCTTGCAATATTAGAGCCGGGTGTTGAATCCGGGTTGGTAAATGAACCTGACCTAAGACCGACCATTTTTGTGAGAAGTGAGATTGCAACCGAGAGAATTATCTCCCACTGTGGTCGCCAATCTGTAGATGGGGAAAACCGAGTTTCTGGTTATTACGGAATTGAGGAGACGGCCGTGCGGAGGAACTCCTTGAACCGAGAGAACTGTTAAACCTCACACAGATGCACTGCAAGAAGGGAGTGCTTTGAATTCGAGAGATCAATCTGTAGTACTCCGGCCTAAACCAAGAAATGGCTGTTCCAGAGTAAATTCGGTTACAAGAGAGGATGGGCCAATCTGTAGGAGGAAAGCTGAGAAATCTATGAGATCAATGGTGATCGAAGATTGTAGGTGTGTTGTGTATTCTTAAAATAAGATAAATTCTGAATGATTGAATTTTACTCTGTTGAGAGTAATTGCACAGATGTTGAGTTGTTAATATCGTGTTGTCTGTTTGACGTGAGATTTTCCTTGTTTCAATCATGATTCAGAGACTTATTTATATTGCTGAATTGTAAACACCATTATCCCATGAAGTGTGACAGTTGTTAGAATCAAAGAGTGGAGAAGTGGAAATCGTCTTAAAACCAGTTGCTCAACATGCGGAGACTTGGTTGATTTTCCATCCACTACTTTGTTAACTCCTTCAATTAATTGCAGGACTTGCTCACATTCTCATCATGTGTATGAACACACGTGTCGTAGACTGGCAGACCAAAACCCTAATTCGATAGGATGTTGATCACGAGATCATCGTAAAATTATTAGTATTTGAATATGGAATTATGAACCTTGGACTCAAAACCCTAATTCGATCAATTGATGACCAATTGATAGTTTATTAAAAATTAACCACAAAGTGAAGGAGGGACCAGCTACATGGGATTATGGTTCGACCATGTAGCGCCCATATGCTCACGTGAGCAGAATATACCAAAGTCTCTTGAAGACCAATTGGTGAAAGGATGATTAAATGATGGTTTAATCATTTATTAAAATAATGCTCGTCCGAGCCTTAGGTAATAAAACCTAATTAATTATGAAGAGATGAGGGACCAGAAAAGGGGTCATGAAACCGACCCTGGGTGGTCAAGGGATCGAATAACGATCGTCTTATTAAGTTCCAAGTTGTTTGGAAGAGTTTTGGACGTAATACGTGCAATTGCACAAAATTAGGTCAAATTGTGAAAATACATGGGACCGGCTCCTTGCGAGCCAAAGAGCCAACCCTGGTCGGTCAAGGTAACATGCTCACATCACCAAAGTGTTTGTATCTCATTTTTGAGAATTTTGATATTTTCTGATGTGCGTTTGAGAAATTATTTGGGAAAATATGAAGAAATCAGGGATTTTTGCTGAAACCATGAAAACTTCATGAGATGAAGGAAAATAATAATAAAAAATGAAGGAATCATGAAGTGTGGGACCGGCTATGGCCAAGGCATGGCTGGCCAGCCAAAGATCCCGGTCCCATGGCGCTTTTCCGAATTTTATAATATTTTCATGATTTTAGGGAAATATAATAAAACCAAGGAGTTTCGTTGAAATCAAGGAGTTTCTGAAAAAGCGGGGGTCTAAAAACCACACCCAATATTTCGATTAGCAATCTGTATGGACAACTCCGAGTTACTTTCTAGAGAATCAACTAGACAGTCAGACTCAATCAATAGAAAATATCTCAAGGAATTTGTTGTCTCTATCTCTAAATTTGATTTACTCAAGCAAATACAATATGCGAGTCTTAATCAAAGAGAGATAACTTGGATGGTACCAAAGACCAATATCCAAGTGCCAATTAATTTAAATCAACAACCAATAAGGTCGGATATTCTAATTGATTGAACAACGCACAACCTGTATTATTTCATTTATATAACAAAATATAATGCGGAAAAGAAATAACACAGAAACCAGAATTTTGTTAACGAGGAAACCTCAAATGCAGAAAAATCCCGGGACCTAGTCCAGATTAAACATACATTGTATTAAGCCGCTACAGACACCTGCCTACTCCAAATTAACTTCGGTCTCGACTGTAGTTGAACCCAACCAATCTCACACTGATCCAAGGTACAATTATTCTCCTACGCCTCTGATCCCAGCAGGATACTGCGCACTTGATTCCCTCAGTTGATCTCACACATAACCAATAGTTGTTACTTACGACCCAAAGTCGAAGACTTTAATAAACAAATCTGTCTCACACAGAAAAGTCTAAAAGATAGATAAATTCGTCTCCCTCGAATAAACCTATGAGTTTTGTTCCGTCTTTGGATAAATCAAGGTGAACAGGAAACAATCAATAAAACCAGACTTATATTCCCGAAGAACATCTCAGTTTTATCAATTACCTCACAATAATCTTATTCGACGCATCAAAAAAAAAGATATTGTGGAATCACAAACGATGAGACGAAGATGTTTGTGATTACTTTTATATCTTGCCTATCGGAGAAATAAATCTCAATCCAATTATTACAATTGTACTCGTACGATAGAAGATGCAAGATCATCACACAACTACGATAAAAGTAGTATCGGTCTGGCTTCACAATCCCAATGAAGTCTTTAAGTCATTAACATGGTTTTAGAAGAAAAAAACCAAAGGTTAAAGGAGAATCGACTCTAGCTTAGCAAACTAGTATCACACAGAATGTGTGGGGATTATGTTTCCCAGTTGCTAGAGTTCTCCCTTATATAGTCTTTCAAATCAGGGTTTGCAATCAATGTTGGCTTAGTAACAAAGCATTTAATATTCACCGTTAGATGAAAACCTGATTAGATTCAAGCTAATATTTATCAACCGTTATATCGAAAACTTAGCTTGTTATACACACATGTACTTGACGATTTTGGGTTTGTGTAACCATACCCAAACTTTTACATTGGTTGGTTCAACACTAGTTAACCAAATGGTTAGACAAATGATAACTTCCATATCAACCATATTCTTCTTCACCATAACTAGTCCAAATGACTCAAATGAACTAGTTAGAGAGTTGTTCAATTGCTATAAGATCTCATGTACTACACAAGAAAAAATTGAAAAAAAAATGATGTGATTCACTCGAATCGATTCATGAACTATAAAGCCACGGTTTGCAATAGGATTCCTTAGTTTATTATGATAAGTTCACAAACATCGTTTTTAGACATAACCTACTCAAGTTCGTGGACTTAAGTTCCCGGACGGAGTTCATAAACTCCAGCAGAAATTCTCGGGTTCGAGAACTACGCCAGTTCGCATACTGAGCTCATGTACTACTCTGGTTTCACTTGATCAACAAAGTTCGCAAATTTTGGTTCAAGCAATAAGGACTTATACATATATGTGTTACCACAACAATGCTTATATCCTCCAATGGTTATATTGTCTAAACTCTCATTTCAATAATTGAAACATTCTTAGAGGGCGCTATATAGTTGTTATTCACAAACTATTTTTCGTCAGAGCAATTTCCAAAATGATTGAAACATAACATGACTTTCGTCACTAGGTAAAGATGAACTTGGCTAAAGCGAAGGCTTTACCAACACATATTTCGATAAATAGATAAGTGATATATACTCAACTCGAAATAACATATGTGTATAATCTTAGTCTATATAGTAATACAACTTTTGTCTCAAGATAGGAGATAGAGTATATATACTTTTGAGTGATAGATAAGTTTAAGTCTCCACATACCTTTTAGTCGATGAAGATCCACTGGTTCCTTAAGTTGTCCTTCGTCTTGTATGATGATCGCCATGGAGTTCTTGAGCTCAACTACACTTGCTATCCTAGTCTGAGACCTTAGCTATAGTAGACTAGAAATCAAGACTTTATAGTTTTGATCACTAACATTGACAAACATGCTTGAGATAGCAACGCATGCGAGTTCGACCGAGCAATGCTCTAACAATCTCCCCCTTTGTCAATTTTAGTGGCAAAACTATTAATACATATGGAATACAAAAAATATATAAATAAACTTTGTAGCTCTTATTCCACATGTCGTTTAATCTTCAACTATACTCGAAATCTTCGTCACTTCCAAGTAATCCAATGATCCCAAAGGTTGTAAGTTTAGCATCATCGTTGTTGAAAATCCATAGCTATAACAATGAGAATGGCAGTGGTTCTCAGTCATTGTTATACAGTATCATAGTATCATTACACAGCGTCAAAGTCCAATTGCATCACAACTTTAACAACAATACTATGGTGATACTTCACTCCCCCTTATTCAATACTCCATCTCACATGGAAACCACTCCCCCTTACATAATGATCTGAAAACCATATGTATTTGTAGTATGAACTACATATTAATTCTCCCCCCTTTTGTCAATAAAATTGGCAAAGGTACAAGAACGAGATCCTAATGAAATTTCCGTAAGAGACATTTCATGACAAAGGGAAAATGTATATCATCTTGTTTAGATGCAATCATAAATCCGAAGCTAAATGCATTCATCAAGGAGTTTATAAAGATACAAGATAACCCCTCTAATATTCCACAGCAGCACTCCCCACAAAGATTTGGAAATTAAGCACAAGTTCAAAAGAACTCTCCCCCATAAAATGTCATTCCTAAGGGAACAACAAGAGTGACCTTAATTTCAAAAGAAAAAAAGGATTTTTTTAGACACAACAAATCACATACAAGTATGAATTTAGAATCCAAAATATTTAATCATATTAACCAAGGAAAACAGAAATAGACGATTTAGTTATCACTCCATAGAGGATCGGGCGATTGACTCATTTTTATTTCTTCATCGTTCTGTTGATTTTCTGCGATCTTCATTTACTTCAGGTGATTTCTTGTTGGAACCTAATGATTGGAGTTTTAATATTCTTCTTGCTATGATTTTATATTTTCTTTTAAGAAGTTTTGTTTCATTTTCCTTATCAAGATGAATTTTGAAGTTAATAATGATGCATCTGAGATTCATCCATCAGTTGTTGACTTATCAAAAATTCCTGAAATTCACCCTGTAATTAATTTGATTGATGATCAAGATAATGATAGATATGAGGCTTGGAAATTTTCCTTGATAGGGAGGTTGGATTTTCTTCGTATCAAATTTTCAGAAGCTATTACCTTATTGAAAAATCAATGGAGTTTAAAGGGTCAGTGTCACCTGATACCTTTGGGCAGAGGTTTTTTTACGATTAAGATAGATAATGAAGAAGATAAGAGTTATATAAAATAAGGTAATTGGGAAGTTTTGGATCAAGTTTTAAGGGTTAGGAACTGGATTCCAAATTTCAGATCAGAAAATTAACGTACCTCTAAAGCCATGATTTGGGTACAATTTCCTGGCTTAAGCTTAGAGTACTGGGATGAAAAAACGTTATTCAAAATAAGTAGAGCTATTGTAAACCCATTCAAGGTTGATGTAGATACTTTAAACTATCAGAGTGGATACTATGCAAATGTTTTGATTGAAATTGATTTAGATAAGTCTATTCCTAATTCTTTATGGATTGTTACAAGATATGGAGCCTTTTCTCAAGGGGTAACATTAACAAATCTGCCAAAATTCTGTCATAAATGCAATTGTTGGTCATCAACTTTCAGAATGCAGAATTCATAAGCAATCTACTGCAACAGAAGGTCAGAATATTTCAAATTCCACAACAACAAAGATTACACAAAATGAAATTTCTCCACAATTAGTTCCTCAAGCTACAATGGTTTCTAATCTAAATTCTAAACCAGTTGAGATAGTCCAATTTTCTAGTTCAAGTATTTCAAACACAGCAGCCAATACAAATAAGGAAGACTCTTTTACTGAAGTTACCAGGGGGATCTCTACTCCAGTTTTAACTCTTCTCTCTAGTCATGCTATTTAGATTAATAATAACCAGTATGAAGTTTTGCAAGATAATGATATTGAATATTCTGAATCTGGGGATGGTGAAATTAAAGAGGACAGTACTTCTAGCTTATTATAATTTTGTTCATTACCTCAACCAGTTACTATTTTCCAAAAAGAAAAAGATATTACTCAATGTGTTTCTGAAACAACTGACAATAGTAAGATTACTAGAAAGAATAAGCCTCCTAAAAAACCTTCTGTAGTTACAAGGAAAGCTAGTAAAGAAAGCAAGAAGAATTTGGTTGATAAAGGGAGTTCATCCCCTCCTTCTCAACCTCCTTTCAAATGAAAGTTATTTTATGGAATATTAGAGGCCTTAAGAGACCAAAATCCAAATATAAGTTACATTCTCTAGTTAAAATTAATAATCCCACTCTGGTTTGGGTGGTGGAACCAAAAATTAAAGTTAAAAAATCTGGTATAAAATTACCTGGTATGCATCATAAGATTATTCATAATTCAAAAGATACTAATAAAAGAAATATTTGGTTGTTTTGGAATTGTTCTATTCAAGAGCCTAAAGTGATTAAATCCTCTAGCCAATGTATAACTGTGGAGGTTGGTGGTGTTTTGGTGACTAGAATTCATGCTAATTCTTATACTGTGAATAGAAGAGAATTATGGAAGGATTTATGTGATATAAGTTTGCTTGACAAACCTTGGCTTCTAATAGGTGATTATAATTCTGTTCTAAATGTTGATGAGAAAAAGGGTGGTAGGAGCCCTCTAAATTCTTCTATGAATGACTTTAAAGATTGTCTTGATGCTTGTGAACTTATTCAGGCTCCTAAAAATGGCTTAGAATTTTCTTGGAGTAATGGCAGAGCAGGGAATAAAAGAATCTTATGTAATTTGGATAGAGCTCTTTATAATTTGAAATGGCTTGATTCCTTTAATGGGTGGCATTATCATGTGGCTGCAAGGGGGATCTCTGATCACAGTCCCCTTATTGGTTCTGATATCGTTATTGGAAGAGATTTAAATACTCCTTTCAGATTCCAACAAATGTGGCTTTCTCATCCTGCCTTCATGCAAGTGGTCATAGATTCTTGGAATGAAGAAATTTTTGGGAATCCTATATTTATATTCATGAACAAACTAAAAAGACTGAAAAAAATCCTGAAGACTTGGAACTGGGAAATCTTTGGCAATGTTCAAGAAAATCTTAAGAAAGTTGAAGACAAGGTGATGGAAGAAACTATTAAATCAGATGTTGACCCTGCCAATATCTCTTTATTGAATAACATGGTTACTGCTAGAGGAATATATGAAGTGGCTGCTAATAATTATAACACTTTTTTGAAAGATAAAGCCAGAATGAACTGGATTAAGGATGGTGATGTGAATTCTAAAATTTTTCATACAAGCATAAAAATGAGACAAGCTCATAACAATATTTCTAAATTGGAGAGTGATTCTGGTGATATTATTACTACTCAACAAGGAATTTCTGAGCTTCTAATTGATTATTTTAAGAAGAAATTTGAATACCAGTCAGTTCATATTAATGAATCAATCTTTGATGCTACACCTCATCTTATTTCTGAAGCAGATAACATAGTCATGGAATCTTGCCCAAATGAAGAGGAAATATAGCAGGCTATGTTTAAATTGAATGCTGATAGTGCCTCAGGCCCTGATGGATTTACTGGAGTCTTTTATAGAGCATCATGGGAGATCATTAAAAGCAATTTTGTTGAGGCTATTCAATTTCGCTGGAGCAATAACATTATTCCAAGTGGTATGAATTCCAACTTTCTTGTATTAATTCCTAAGGTTAAAGGGGGAAAAACAGCTAAAAGTTTTAGACCTATTAGTCTTAGTAACTTTTGTTTTAAGATTATAACCAAGATTATCACTGAAAGGCTAACCAGTTATTTGCCTAATCTGGTTTCTCAACAGCAGTATGCCTTTGTTAAAAATAGAAATATTCATGAACAGATTTTGCTAGCATCTGAACTAGTGAATGAGATGTCAATTGTTAGGAGAGGGGGCAATGGCCTCAAATTGGACATATCTCAAGCTTATGACACCATGAGTTGGTAATTCATTTATAGATCCCTAAAAAAGTATGGTTTTTCTGCTCAATTTTGTAACTGGATTATGGTTCTTCTAAATTCCTCTAAGATGTCTTTTATGCTTAATGGGGGTCCAATTGGATTTTTTGGTGTTGGCAGAGGCTTAAAACAGGGAGATCCTCTCTCCCCCATTTTGTTTATTCTTGCTCAAGATGTCCTCAGTAGGAAAATTCATCATTTAGTTATGGAAGGAAAAATTCAACCTATGGTGATTAGAAATGCCATTCATCCTACTCATCTAATGTTTGCTGATGACATCTTCTTGTTTTGTAATGGTGGGAAAAAAAGTATTGAAAATTTAAAAGATCTTTTATTGGATTATCAAGCTGCTTCTGGCCAAGTTTTCAATGCTACCAAAAGTAAATGTTTTGTAGATGGTGTCTCCAATACAAGGAAGAGGAAAATTGCAGATTTTTTCCACATGTATCTTTATTTCTTTCCAGACAAGTACCTGGGAGTCTTTATTGCTCAAGGTAAAATGAAATCCATACATATCTGGCATTTGGTTGATTATATGCATCTTAGACTAGCTTCTTGGAGTAGCAGACTGCTAAATTTTCAAGCTAGACTCACTTTGGTTCTTCATGTGTTAAGTAGTATACCAATTTATAATCTCTCAATCTATAAATGGCCTAGAAAAGTTCTAGAGGCTTGTGAAAAAATTATAAGGAACTACTTATGGTCTGGTAATGCAGAAGAAAGTAAAAGTATTACATTAAAATAGGACTATGTTTGTACTTCTAAAGAAGAAGGAGGGCTTGGTATTAGAAAGATTGAAGATATGAACAAGGCCCTTTTAATGAAATTACTATGGAAAATGCTTAACTGTCAAGATGAATGGGATAGATTCTTTCTTGCTAAATACAGGGATAAAAATGGGAATTGGATTACCTACTACAGAAAATCTTCTGTGTGGAATGGAATTAAATGGGTTCTTCCAGAATTCACTGAAAATACTAGATGGGTAATTGGTGATGGTGCTAAAGTTTCATTATGGAATGATAAGTGTATTTTTGATGAGCCTATATCCAAGATTTTTCCTAATCACCCTTATATTAATATGCATTCTCACTTGAAAGTGCAAGATATTATTGATGATAATCAGTGGTGCTTCCATGAATATTTGCTGCAATTTTTCAGTATAGATCATCTCCCTGTTAGGAAAGAAGGTGAAGACTTACTAATATGGTGTAACAACCATTCTGGGTCTTTTACTGTTTCTGAGGCTATCAATAAAATTATACTGCACCATCCTAAACTGCACTGCTATAAGAAAATATGGAATTCTGTTGTGCTTCCCTCAACTTCTGACAATGTATGGAAGATTGTTATGAATGTTTGTGCAACTGAAGAAAATCTTAGAAAAAAAGGTTTTCAATTTGCCTCTAGATGCTATATTTGTCATGATGGTGAAGACAGTATGGATCATATCTTGTGGAATTGTACCTTCAGTACCAGATTATGGGATTGGCTCTCAGGTATATTTTCTTATCCCAATCCAAATTCTTTAGAAGATGTCTTGAAACTGCATAAAAATTCTAGTCCTGTGATTAAAGAATTATGGATTATTAGTGCTTAAACTGCTATGGTTGCTCTGTGGTTTCTGAGAAATGCAATTTATTATGATGATGAGAAGCCTCTCTTAGCCAAAATTCAGTCTAGTATTGTTAGAACAGTTCATGCTTGTGAAGTGGGAATGAAAGGGGTTGTGTGGGGGAATGCTGATGAAAACTCAATTTTGCATTAATTCAATATTCAAGTCAGAAAACTAAGAAGAACAAGAATCATTGAAATTTTCTTTTATCTGCCAACTCAAAATGAACTGTTGTCATGCTGTGATGGGGATTCAAGAGGAAACCCATGAAATGTTGGGTATGGTTTTGTAGTTATAAATCATGTTGGAGCTTTCATCTATGTTGAATCAGGTGGTTTAGGTATTACTACTAATTATATTGCAGAATTCATTTCCTGTATCAAAGCTTTGGAATGGGCTGTTGAGCATTGTCAGTTCTAGTTACTTCTGCAAACTGATTCCAGTGTGTGTGCAAAAGCTCTACAGCAGGCAAATATTCCTTGGTTTCTGCTGGCTAGATTGCAAAGAATCATGGCTAGTATTCACTCAATTACTGTCAAGCATGCACATAGAGAAATTAACTTCACAGCTGATCATTTTGCTAAGAAGGGGACTTTTTTGCATAAGGGGCAGAGCTTATAATTCAATGAAAGGCCAAGCAACTTAACTAGGATTGAAGTTCCAGGTCAACCTTATTACAAATTTGTTTAGTGTTGACTTTTCCTTTGTTGATTTAGCTGGGATTTTATTCCCTTTTTAGTCTTGTGTCTGGTTTGTAATCTTAACCTTCATATTTTTTAATAAATTTCTCTTTTGTTAAAAAAAAAAAAAAAAAAAACCAAGGAAAACCAAGATTAGTTTGACTAAATATGCTCGACATAAGTACACTTAAGAAACCAATTAGATTTATCACAAGAAAACTCGCAAACAATCTAATTGTCATACTCAACCAAACTAATTACAAAAGTAAACAATTTAATTGGTCACACTCGACATAAGAAATTTTATGGAGCAATGACTAAGTTAATCACGAATAACCAACCCAGTCAAAGAGATGCTCAAACATAAGAAAACTTATGGAATGATAACTAAATAACCACACAAGATTATTAATTTAGTTCAATCATGTTCAACCTTACGGAACAACAACTAAGCTAATCACAAACGCAATCAACTTTTGTTGTTTAAGTGCTCAACATAAGACACTTCATGGAACAACACAGTATTTACACAAAAATTGTGGATAGGAGAATCGACCTTGTAGTTGCAGGAATTCCCACACTACACCCTTGTTAAGATTCTATAGAAATCTATTGGAAATCAATTAAACTTCAAAGATTTAAACGACACTTTACTGTTCAAATCTCAGAAATGTTTACAAAATTGGAAGAAATCAAGATTACAAATATTCTCTTGAAGTTTCTCTCTCCTCAAGACTCTTTCAACTCTCAAAAACACATCATCATTTTCTGGATCTATCGAGCCCTTTATATAGGGTTTTACATAATGGATGACAGCTAAGTTTTCCTCCTATTTCGGATCTATTCTGCGATCTCATCGCAATCGCTACCATATTCTCTATCTCAAGAATGATGACCATCACAGGATCAACATATTCTTCTTTTATTTTTTCCATCGTCAGTTTCTTTTTGGTATTATGTGACGCTCGTGAAACGTTGTTAAAGAATTGCCAGTGACGCTCACAGAAATGTTGTTAATATCGCATGAATACCTTTGTAGCGATATTCTGGTCCTACATCTTGCCTCTTCTCATGTCTTTTCTGCGAAGAAGAGAAGATCATGAGAACCAAAATTCTTTATTACCCTCACAACTTCTTTCTCTTTTATACTTTCTTCTCGACAAGATTCCGTTAATCTAGCCTTTCTTACACATGTTGTGAATTCCTCCATTTAATGACACGTCTCTGCTTAATGGGCCCACCCCCTTTTGCCTATAAAAGGTACAACTAAGTTTCAAAACTAATTTTATTCTTCCGTTTCTTCATCTTCTTTATTTGTCTACGTCGTCTTCCGTCTGCAACTTTTCTTCTTCTTCATATTCTTCTGCTACTGTTCTAATGGAGTCATCAAGGTATGTTTCTTGACTTATGACATTTATTTAAGCCAATTTTTATTTTCATTCTCCAATCTTTCTTACTTGATTATTCATAATTTTCATGTTATGTATTTTCTGCAGCGGAACTACACAATCCACGATTCAAAACCCTAATACTCGCAAAAGACTAGTAGAGAAGAAGAAGAGGAGTTCTGCGAATGATAAGGTAGTAAGAAACATATTTTATTTCCAAATAACAATATTGTTGCCTCTGTTTATTATCTGATTTATTGTTCGCAGAATGACGAGAACCCTGTTAAGCCTCCCAAAATATCTCGCCACTTTAAGACGCTTGGGGAAGATCTCATAATACCCACATTAACATCCATGAAGATTACTCCCACACCATCGCAACCAAATCTTTCTACTTATCGAGCTTCTAAAATTGCTGTGACTGAGACTCCTTATAGTCCTTTGCGGCCTTCAACTGTTGTTTTTCCACATACTCCTGCTGACAACTCAACCATCACAAATGATCATCAACTTGCTCTCATTACTACTTCATATTCTACACCCCCTTCATCAAACGAAACTTTTGCAAGTGTTGATGTTGCTTTTAAAATCTTGTCGAACATTTTAGATAATGCTAGAAAGTCTTCCACTGACCCTCTCTAGCATGAAGCTTGCGAGACTCTACTCTACTCAAGTATTTTGGCTCTGATGACAATGCTTCGCGAGCGTCTTTGGAAAATGAGATTGAAGTTCTGAGGAAAAGCCTTCAAGCTAAAACTGTCGAGTGTGATACTTTGAATCATATGCTTCGCAACTCTTCTCTGGACTGCGAGAATCTTCGCAGAAAAAATGACGAGCTGAAAGGTACATTTTTCTTGCCTCTGATCTTTTGTTTTTCTGTTTTATTTACATATTTTCTGTACTCATGCTTCCTTCTTAAATTCTTGATTCATATATTAGTTTCAAATCGAACTCGTTTCATAGAAAGACTCAAATTTGAATCTATCGCTGAAGAAGCTCGCGTTGAAAGAGATTCTTGGATGGATCAACATACTAGACTAGATAATCTTTACACTTATTCAATTGATCACATAAATAATCTTACTAAGGAGAATAATCAATTATTGCAAAGGCAGAATTTTTTAAATGGCGAGGTTGATCGCCTCTCATTTGTTTTTAAGTCTAATTTGGCGATGGAATCTTTATCAGATGAGAATAAAACCTTGTCCCAAGAAAAACATAGATTTTCAAGCTTGATGGCGACTTCCTCGCAACAATTAAGTAATCTTCAAAGCATATGTAATAATCAAGAGCAATCTCTTCGTTCTCTCTAGAATGAACTCAAAGAATTAACTGAATCTTCTGCTGCCGAGAAGGATAAACTTATCAAGGGTAGACTAACTCTTTGTTTAAGAGCCAGCGAACTTCAAGACCAATACTCTCAATTAAAGGAATCTCATTCTTCACTAGCAAAGGAAAACTCATATCTTCGCAACAAAGAAGAAAGCATGAAATCTCGTCTGAAGGGTATGATTGGCGATAAATTCGATGATGCCATGAATCAATGGGAGAACTGTTTATTTGCATTAGTCCAAAATTTAACCTCGCAGAAAGAAGGTAGTCAATTGACTGCCTCTCTTGTTGATCTTCTTATAAAATTTTGTGTTATATTCCTTGTGAAATTTTTGTCTAACTGATCTTTTATTATTTTGTTTCTCGCAGAGCCCAAAAGAAATCTTCATTCTACCATCACTGATCTGACTGCTAAATTGGATAAAGTTCGCAAAGAAAATAAGTCTATTATTTCTAATTATCTTGATTCCCGCGACAAAGCAGAAAGAAGACTTGATTATCTCGAGTACTTTAAAAACATAGAGATTAGGAATCGTGATAGAAGTTTCCTTCACAAGGTCCACCTCAGTGCTGAAGTTCTTGTGAACAACATTCTGCTCTCCAATTCTCTTCCTCCTGTAACTGTTCCTCCTCTAAAGGTTGATGATGATGAAATTCCTCTTCCCATGGATGAAGATTTGGAGTTTACTAATGATGAAGAAAATACCACTCAAGAGGATGGTGAAGAAGAAGAAGAAGAAAGAAGTCCTCCCAAAGAAACAGTTGCGGGTGTTGATGAAGAGTTAAAAGAAGGAGAGACTCATGATGAAAAGGATGCTGATGAAGATGATAACTCTGGCAAAAATAATAAACCTGACGAGCAAGAAGAATAAATCTGGCGAAGCCATCGCTGAAACTTGAATTTTATCTTTGCTTTCTTCTTCTTCTTCTTTCTTGCGAGCAATGTAACCTTTGAGACTTTTAGAATTCAACTTTCAATTTAGCTTACATTGAATATTTCAAGGAAGATAATGAAATCTTAATTCTCTATTCCCCTACTTGCCCCTCATTATCTTTATTGAAATGGTGAATCATTTTCTGTATCCTCTTTAAGGAATCGTGTTGTTGCATTATTCTTGCGATACAATGAATACTGCTGCGATATTCTGAAAAATTCTGAAGGAATCTGCAATGTTAAGAATTTGCCTTCGTCTATATAGTTCTGCGATGAATGAATATTTCCTGCAATCTTTAAATAGAGAATAGTTAATTGGTAAGATTATTCTTTTGGTCTTATTTTGCCTTCCTAGTTAAAGGTCTTATTTTGCCAAACTTTGTTCTTGTCTTATCCATGTTCTTTCAAAATCTTTGCGACAACATGATAAACATAAACTCTCTGTTAAGAATTTAGTCTTATGACATTGCCGTCTTGCGATGAAATCGCAGGACGGTTTCACACTTTCATGTAAAAACCCATTGATCTCATCTTAACTTTTGGCTTGTTGCCTCTGTATAATTTACGTCACGCGACAATATGACTGCCTAAATGTTCTTGCGATCATAAATCCCCATGACATTGCCGTCTTAAGACACTTATCAGCTCCCTAATGGAGGGTGCCGCCCTTATCTTCCCCCTGGTTGCCCCCTCAAAGAGGGCACATCAGCCATACAAGACTAGCTCCTCCCATCCAGATTTACCAACAACCAGCTATTTTCGCAGCCTCTTGTCCTTTATGCCTATATGGCTTATAGTTACAAGACTGCACCCTAAGTGGGGTTTTCTTCAGGCCAAGTGCGTCATAGCCAAGACTTACCAAGAATGGAAAGGGGGTTTCGTACGCCCTTGGCACCCTTGGATCAACCATGTACCTCGGCGCCTTGGTCATACTTTACACTTCTTGGAAGAGATTCTCGGTCGTCCAACTAGGGTATAACCATATATAGTTGGAAATCCAAGATCTCTCTCCCGGATAGGTTTTCTTTAACCCCAACATATGCATGACTCAGGATCCAGCAGCGGTGTAACCTTACCCCTGAATCATGTCGAGAGATACCCCCTCCTATGACGCGCTATTAGGTCTTACATTTTCCTCTTGCGAAATTTTATTCGCGAACTAGGGTGCACGCCATAAAGGTTCGTCCCATTCTTTAATCTCTGGGAAATTTTATTCGCTTTTCTTGCGATGATGCTCGCTGCTCTTGTTGTGCTTTGTTATCAGAAGCATTTTTAAATTGTAAGAGAGAGAAAATAATTTATTATCTGTGTCATCATATAACATACCAGTATTTCTTATCTCGCAGAAGAAGATGTCATTGATAATACCTCTTTAGAAATAATCTATTCCACGGTCTATCGAGTCTTTGGACAACATCCTTCCCTTCAGGATCCATTAATTTGTATGCCCCAGTTCCAACTATCTCTTTGATGATGTATGGTCCATCCCATTTTCTCGCCAATTTTCCACCACTTTCTCGCTGATAACCAGGCATTTCTCGCAGTACTAAATCTCCAGGTTGGAATTCACGCTTCTTAACTCGTTTGTTATACTCGCGAGCTAATCTGCGTTGGTAATTCTCCATATGTTGTAGAGTTTGTTCTCTTTTCTCTTCTAATTCATCCAACTTATTTAGTATCATACCGGCACTTAATTTTTTTTCCCATGCTTCTCTCTTTGTTGTAGGAATAACAACTTCTACCCCATATGTCAAACAAAATGGTGACATTCCAGTTGATTCTCGTCTAGTTGTGTTGTAAGCCCATATTGCATTATGTACTTGCTCACACCACTCTCTGTGGTATCCTTCTAACTTCTTCTTCAAGATGTCTGCGATTGCTTTATTAGTTGCCTTAGCCTGACCATTTTCTTGTGGGTATAAAGGAGTAAACTTTCCACATTTTATCTTAAATGCATTGAGTAACAATTCTATATTTTGTCCCTCAAACTGCTTTCCATTATCAGATACTAGTTGTGCTGGAATCCCAAATATGTAGATTATATTTTCAAAGATAAATGTAAAAATATCTTTATCTCGAATATGTTGTACTGCCTTTACTTCTCCCCATTTTGTGAAATAATCTGTTGCGACTATCAGATATCTTCTTTGTCCAGAACCAGGTACAAATGGTCCCACAATATCTAACCCCTATTTCCCAAAAGGCCATACACTTGTTGAAGATTCCAAGAGATCCGGCAGAGTTAACAAAATAATCTACTTGAATAATTTCTCTCTGCAGAATTGAATATTTTGCTGATATAGTAGATTGGTTTTTCTACCCCCGCATCTACTCGCAGCAATACTGCACTTAGCGCGTATGTGGTTGTCGCGAGATAGATCAATAATTCTTCTCCTGGTTCAGCTATTTGTAAAACAGATATGTTCATTAAATATTCTTTGATTCCTTGAAAAGCCCTTTCACATTCATCCGTCCACTTGAATTTTGTTCCCTTCTTCAATATGTCGAAAAAATGTTTGCACTTATCTGAAGATCGCGAAATGAATCTCAATAGCGAGGCTAAGAATCCATTCAATTTTTGTACGTCTTTTACTGTCGATGGTGTTGGCATATCGCGAATTGCTTGCACCTTTTTTGGATCAACTTGTATTCCTTCTTTTGATATAATGTACCCCAAATTTTTTCCTGAGGTTACTCCAAAGGTACACTTATCAGGATTTACTTTGATATTAAATTGTCGCATTTGATCGAAAATTTCTTTCGAATCTTGCACATGATTTTCAGCTTCTTTACTTTTGATTAGCATATCATCTACATATACTTCTAATGTTTTGTGAATCCACTTTGCAAACACCTTCTCCACCATTCTTTGATATGTTTCTCCAGCATTTCGCAAACCAAATGGCATCTTTGTGTAACAATAAAACCCTCTTGGAGCAAAAAATGCCGTATGTTCTTAGTCTTCTTCAGCGAGAGGAATTTGGTTATATCCTTTATATCTATCCAACGATGATATTCTTGCATTTCCTGCTGCTGATTCAACCATTTGTGGAATATCTGGCAATGGAAAACTATCTTTTGGAAAAGCCTTGTTTAAATCAGTAAAATCTATACAAATTCTTATTCCTTTGTTCTTCTTCGGGACCACCACCATTTATGCAATCCATTCTGGATATTTTGCTTGCCTTATAATTCCTGCATCGAGCATTTTCTGTAATTTTTCCTCTATTTGAGAATGGTATGTTGTTGCGATTTTTCTTATTCTTTGCTTGAATGGTCTTACATTTTTGTTGATTTCTAATTTATGACATGCTATTGATGGATCTATCCCCGGAATTTCATCCATATTCCACGCGAAGATATCTTTATATTCTCGCAAGAGATTTATAGTTCTTTCTTCCTCATTTGCCTCCATTCTAGTACCAATTTTTAGTATTTTAGGCTCTTCTTTACTCCCAATATTTACTTCTTTTGTTGGTTCCGCAGCAGTGTAACTAGCTTTAGGTTCTCCCATCGGTGTTGGTGTCTTCATAATTCTCGTGAATTCATCTCCCTCTCGCGAAATTTCACTGGGCACTCCTTTTCCATCTTTTTCTCTTATCATGTAAACTTTAAACTCTTTTTCCTTCTTCAATTCTCTCGCCAATTTTCTGCGAGCTTTTCGCAGCTTTGGACGGTTTTCACAATTTTTCACTTCAATTTGGTAACATAATTTTGCAAAATCCGTATCTCCTCTAATTTCTCCGATTCCATTGGGCATAGGAAATTTAATGCACTGATGCAACGTTGATGCTACAGCCTTGATTGCATGTATCCATGGTCTTCCCAGTATCATATTGTACGGTGATTCCACATCTACCATGCATAATGATACTTTTGTTTCAATTTCCCCTAGTGGAATTCGTACCACTATTTTTCCCTTAGGTTTTGTTAACGATTTTCCAAAGCCATGAATATGATATGTTGAATTTAACATTTCTTCATCCTTGTATCCCATTTTCTTAAAAGTATGATAGAACATTATATCCACAGAACTTCCTGCATCTACCAAAGTTCTATTCATAGCCCATTCTTCTTCAGATTTTATTGATTCTCCTTTTCTTACTGGTATAGCGGATATTGTAATTACCAAAGAAGATGTATGACTTAGATTTTCTTCTGGTATTTCTGCTGATGTGAATGCGATCTCCTGTTTTTCCCAATCTTTTAATGATGATATCTTCTCTACTGTCATAATCTTCCTTCCTTCAAAATCCCATTTATGTATCTTCCCCTTAATGTTTTCATGAAATCTATCAATCATTGCTATTGTTACCACCTCACACTCCTATTTTCTACAATCCTCTTTGATTCTGATCATTCTTCCTTCAATTATCTCACCAATTTACTTAATAATTTCCTTAATCTTGAGCAATTCTTAACTTTTTCTTCACCTTTTCTTCAATATTTGCTAATCATTCCCTGTTTCGGGCGCCAAAATGTAGTTGCAGGAATTCCCACACTACAACCTTGTTAAGATTCTATAGAAATCTATTGGAAATCAATTAAACTTCAAAGATTTAAACGACACTTTACTGTTCAAATCTCAGAAATGTTTATAGAATTGGAAGAAATCAAGATTACAAATATTCTCTTGAAGTTTCTCTCTCCTCAAGACTCTTTCAACTATAAAAAACACATCATCATTTTCTGGATCTATCGATCCCTTTATATAGGGTTTTACATAATGTATGACAGCTAAGTTTTCCTCCTATTTCGGATCTATTCTGCGATCTCATCGCAATCGCTACCATATTCTCTATCGCAAGAATGATGACCATCGCAGGATCAACATATTCTTCTTTTATTTCTTCCATCGTCAGTTTCTTTTTGGTATTCTGTGACGCTCGTGAAACGTTGTTAAAGAATTTCCAGTGACGCTCGCAGAAATGTTGTTAATATCGCAGGAATACCGTTGTAGCGATATTCTGGTCCTACAGACCTTATACCGTGGAATAAGCAAGGATTCATTATATGTTTCCATCACTATTTGCATAATGACACACAATAGACATAATCCTTGAATCACAAAAGATTTTAACCTATCTTACATCAATAATTGACAATATTGGCTTAACTTTCATGTTTTGCCAAAAGTCTATTCATTCTTTTATCAATATTTGCATATCAATTCACGAACGACTTTACTTTTGACAAAATATGGGAAAATCAAGTTCACGGAAGTTAACACACATATCCCATCACAATATTGCAATATATAAAATCAAAAAGATTAATACTGCAAAAATCATCTTCCAAAACAAGTTTAGAATTTAAACCAATAAATCTAAAAACAAAAAGATGAAAACTTTTGGACATAGCTATGTGTAATCACAATAATGGCTATTCCAAAAACACTAGTTATTCTTCTAAATAAAACAAGAAAATAGAAGATTTACTAGGCAAACTCAAAACTACTCATCATCTTCATCGGAAACACTCCAAGATGCCTGAATAGTGTCCAACTCTTCCTTGAGCTCGGGAAACTTAGTTGCAATCACTGACAATTGTTCTTGAACGCACTTCACCCTTGAATTAACCTTACACACACCCTTGTGAATTTTTTGAAGTAGACTCAAGATGGTAGGGTATAAATCATTTAACATGGCATCCCTTTGTATTTTGCAAGCATTCTCCCTAATGCGTCTGAAGGTACACGGTTGAACCGGTTTGGGAACCCCGATGAAGTTGCCAATTGAATCAATACCATGATCACGGAAAATTTGTCCAATTAAGCATGGATAACCTAACATCTTGACAGGTGAAGTCATCGAAATCATTTGATAAATGAAAAAACCACATATATCGAGACTTTGAACACCCGTATCAAGAAAACTCATTATTCCACCAAGAATTCTCAATTGTGGAAGGACAAAGATTTGGGATACCAAGTTTCCTAAAAGCCATCAACGGGATACTAAGATCATTAATAGGAAATTTTCCTTGATTCCAAGTTACCTTCTTTCCACATAGCCCAATAGAGATATCATCACATGATGGACGTTCATCACTTGGTCTAGGGAGACGCATGTTTCCCAACGGAATGTTGGTAATATTTGAAATCAACTCTATATCAACAAGAAACCTTTTTCTATTTACCATGGGTTTGAATTCCATCTTATTAAGATCAACATCATGTATGTTGGCATAGAAAATTCTTGTGAGAGAATCAAATCCTTGACCTAGACCATCAAAGATATTTCCAAGATTTAATTTTTTGAAACAAGTTAAATCCTCATCATGTCCACTAGAGATATCCAGTTTCTTTTCTAAAATAAAACCTTTCATTTTAAATTTTCTCAAAAATTCTAGCACATGAATCATACACAAACCTAATCCTAAGAGAATTTTGGTCACAGGGAAGATCCATACTAGAGCTATTTGAAACTTTGGGATTCCTTTTTGAGCCCTTAGAATTCATCATGAGATCCAAGAAATTGAAAGAAACAAGAGGAATTTACTTACTTGGAGTGAATCTTCAACACCTTTTCTCTTAGTTTCTCCAAAAAGTTTTTAATGGAGACAACACACAAAACCCTAGAAGTTCACGTACGCGGACAAGAGAGAGGAAGATAAGTGTGCAAACTTCCTCCTTAAAATACCAAGGATGGGCTTGGACACGTTTGCGAACTTCAACCCACAAGGAACAAGGGGAGGTTTTGTTAAACGTTTTCACATCAAGGATTATGCATTCCGAAACATGAAGGATGAACTAGAAAGCTTTATTTAAAACATGTACACGATTCAACCATTTCTTGCCCTGTTTCAAGATATATACATATGGGGTAGTGCCAGTCTTGTTACCAAGAGGCATAATGTGCAGAAAAATTCTCATGCAACATTTTTGGTTGATCAATATGAACAGTCCCTGTAATGTAATCAACATAATGATGATAATCATGGGAGTCTGATCTTCCAATCCTTTGCTTGATATGCCTAGAAGAAGGATTCTTCCGTTTTCCAGGTTGTACAATATTATTAAAAGGTTTAATATGTACAGAACCCTTTTTGGAGTGATTCATAGACTTAACAGAATTAAGTTTTTCTAAGGATCTAAAAACGTCTTCGAATGCTCTGAATAGATCTTTATCAGCTGATCCATTATGATAGTACTCCTCATAGAGATTGGTAGTTAATCTTGTGAGGCTCCATATCATTGAGCGCCATGAACGTTTCTTTAATCTCTCTTCCTTTTTATTTTTTTCTTTAGATTGACACATATCATCTAAAACTTCCTTCTCAGATGAAATGGGATTATCATGAGAGACCAAAGGTTTTGACTATAATATATCTTGATCAATCTTTAAGAAATTCTGGGATGTCAAGAGCAAATTTTCCAAAGAAATTTCCCATGGGACAATTTTTAAGGAACGAACAAACACAAACTTATCAGGTTTAAAGTGTTTGCCTTCTTTGATACCAATTGAAAAAGCGGGGGTCTAACAACCACACCCAATATTTCGATTAGCAATCTGTATGGACAACTCCGAGTTACTTTCTAGAGAATCAACTAGACAGTCAGACTCAATCAATAGAAAATATCTCAAGGAATTTGTTGTTTGTATGTCTCAATTTGATTTACTCAACCAAATAGAATATGCGAGTCTTAATCAAAGAGAGATAACTTGGATGGCACCAAAGACCAATATCCAAGTGTCAATAAATTTAAATCAATAACCAATAAGGTCGGATATTCTAATTGATTGAACAACGCACAACCTATATTATTTCAATTATATAATAACAAAATATAATGAGGAAAAGAAATAACACAGACACCAGAATTTTGTTAACGAGGAAACCGCAAATGCAGAAAAACCTCGGGACCTATTCCAAATTAAACATGCACTGTATTAAGCCGCTACAGACACTAGACTACTCCAAATTAACTTTAGTCTGGACTGTAGTTGAACCCCAACCAATCTCTCACTGATCCAAGGTATGGTTATGCTCATATGCCCCTGATCCCAGCAGGATACTACGCACTTGATTCCCTTAGTTGATCTCAGCCACAACCAAGAGTTGATACGACCCAAAGTCGAATACTTTAATAAACAAATCTGCCTCACACAAAAAAGTCTACAAGATAGATAAATTTGTCTCCCTCGAATAAACCTATAATTTTTGTTCCGTCTTTTGATAAATAAAGGTGAACAGGAACCAATCAATATAACCAGACTTATATTCCCGAAGAACAGCTCAGTTTTATCAATCACCTCACAATAGTCTTAATCGACGCAGCGAAATAATATATTGTGGAATCACAAACGATGGGACGAAGATGTTTGCGATTAATTTTATGTCTTTCATATCGGAGAAATAAATCTCAAGATAATTATTAAAATTATTCTCGTACGATAGAAGATGCAAGATCAGATCACACAACAACGATAAAAGTAGTATCGGTCTGGCTTCACAATTCCAATGAAGTATATAAGTCGTTAACCTGGTTTTAGAAGAAGAAAACCAAAGGGTTAAAGGATAATCGACACTAGCTTAGAAAACTAGTATCACACAGAATGTGTGGGGATTAGGTTTCCCAGTTGCTAGAGTTCTCCCTTATATAGTCTTTCAAATCAGGGTTTGCAATCAATGTTAGCTTAGTAACAAAGCATTCAATATTCTCCGTTAGATGAAAACCTGATTAGATTCAAGATAATATTTATCAACCTTTAGATCGAAAACTTAGCTTGTTATACACACATTTACTTGACGATTTTGGGTTTGTGTAACCGTACCCAAACTTGTACATTAGTTGGTTCAACACTAGTTAACCAAATGGTTAGCCAAATGATAACTTCCATATCAACCATATTCTTCTTCACCATAACTAGTCCAAATGACTCAAATGAACTAGTTAGAGAGTTGTTCAATTGATATGAGATCTCATGTACTACATAAGACACAATAGAAGCAAAAACGATGTGATTCAGTCGAATCGATTCATGATCTCTAAAGCCACGATTTGCAATAGCATTCCTTAGTTAATTATGATAAGTTCACAAACATCGTTTTTAGACATAACCTACTCAAGTTCGCGGACCTGGGTTCGCGGACTTAAGTTCCCGGACGAAGTTCACAAACTCCAGCAGAAATTCTCGGGTTCGAGAACTGCGCCAGTTCACGGACTGGGTTCACGGACTGAGCTTGCATGCTGAGTTCGCGTACTGAGCTCACGCACTACTCCGGTTTCACTTGATCAACAAAGTTCACAAACTTCGGTTCAAGCAATAAGGACTTATACATATATGTGTTACCACAACAATGCTTATATCCTCCAATGGTTTTATTGTCTAAACTCTCATTTCAATCATTGAAACATTCTTAGAGGGCGTTATATAGTTTTTATTCACCAACTTTTTTTCGACAGAGCAATTTCTAAAATGATTGAAACATAACATGACTTTCGTCACTAGGTAAAGATGAACTTGGCTAAAGCAAAGGCTTTACCAACACATATTTCGATAAATAGATAAGCGAGATATACTCAGCTCGAAATAACATATGTGTATAATCTTAGTCTATATAGTAATATGACTTTTGTCTCAAGATAGGAGATAGAGTAGATATACTTTTGAGTGATAGATAAGTTCAAGTCTCCACATACCTTTTAGTCGATGAAGATCCAATGGTTCCTTGAGTAGTCCTTCGTCTTGTATGATGATCGCCATGGAGTTCTTGAGATCAACTACACTTTCTATCCTAGTACGAGACCTTAGATATAGTAGACTAGAAATCAAGACTTTATAGTTTTGATCACTAACATTGACAAACATTCTTGAGATAGCAACACATGTGAGTTCGACCGAGCAATGCTCTAACAGTTTCCATGAGATGAAGGAAACAAAAATATTAAGAATAATAAAATAAGGGCGTATGGGACCGACTTGGGCATGGTCGGCCGGCTTGGGCCCGGCCCCGTAAGTTTTCTCTAATTTTATGTATTATTTCACGATTTGAAAGAATTTTCATAATTTGAAGGAAATATCATGAAATCAAGGAATTTCATAGAATCAAGGAAACATAAAAATAATAATAATAAAATAAGGGGCACGTGGGACCGTCTAGGGCATGACCGTCTGGCTAGGGCCAGGTCCCACGAGTTTCCCTAATTTATATTATTTTCATGGGATCAAGGAAATATCATGAGATTAAGAAGTTTGCATGAGATTAGGGAAATAATAATAAAATATTAAGGAATCATGAGGCGTGGGACCGGCCATGACTAGGGCATAGCTGGCCGGATAGCAGACACGGCCCCAGGACACCTTTCCTAATTTTATATTATTTCTTTGATGCTAAGGAAACACCATGAAACTGAGGAGTCTCCTTAAATGAAACTGATGCGAAGGATATTTGTTCAAATGAAAGGATTTTCATAAGATCAAGGAAAATAATAAAAACATGATAAAATATAGAATTGGACGTGGGACTAGCCACTATGTGACTGGCCGGCCGGTGGGCCCAGTCCCTCAAGGCCTTGGTTAATATTTTATTATTTATTATTTTCTTCCTATTTTGCATAGGTTCATCGTCTCGTCGTATTTTTAAATACTCATTCGTGCATTCAGATACTCGTTAGTGCATTATTGCTGAGTACACTTGCATCATTTTGGTCGGGGCTTACTCGAAGGTACCTCAGATGCCCGTGTGTGGAATATTTATTACTAATCAATGGAATTCTGCTGGGAAGAACCATAAATTGAAGTAACGAAATATTATAAAAATCGTTGGATCTTTTCTAGGGATTCAGTTAATGAATTCAATGGTTTCAGAATAATTAATTAATAACTCTATACTAGCACCATCGAGCATTAATTATTCAAGAATTAAGCGATATGAGCTTGTCGAAGCGTCATATTTATTTTATACAGTCATGTAAAACATTATTACATCCTGAAGACGTTATTGCTATATACTAGCAGGAAAGCTGTCTAGGAGCCGTCCAATCTTTCGATTCTATATAGAAGTAATTACTGAAATTGCTCAGTATTCATGAGATATGCCATTTCCTCAGCTAAGAGACTACATATCTACATATGCTCTGAGAGACAATATTCTCAGTCAGAGATTCTTGTGGCATGATCTTTCATGATTTCGATAAGAGACATGAGCCTCAATATTCATCTGATTGTTGGATCAGGAATACGTATAATTATGGATTTACGATTTTAGCCCTTGTTAAAAATCCACCATCTACACTATTAGATGCTACATATTTTGTAGTCAGTACTTAATAAGCATGCCATAATATGTTTGCTTGATTTATTGGAAAAAAATGGTCATCTATCCAATTCTACTGCTTTGATAAAGGAAAGACACCATGCACAAATCATATTTTAGTACTATAAATCTTATAATTTCTTTTTTTCTTTTATCATTTTGTATTTCTAGTTCAGGAAATTCAAAGTATCCCTTTTGCTACTACTGGTATTCCTGTATTAGAAAATACCTCATCTCTGAGATCATATATATATATATATATATATATATACTAGGTATCACCCCGGCCTGCGGTCGGGGCTCAACCTTTTTCGATTTTCTTTTTGATATTTAGTCTGCTGGCCAGTATTCTTCAACAAAATTTTAGTTATTAACAAAACTGATTAATTAGAACTGTCAAACATCGATCCTATAAATTAGTCAGGGCTTGCGACCCTAGTGTTTTGTGATCGTGTCAAATTAGTCGTGGCCCCCCTAAGGCCCTAGTGTTTTGTTGGTCTGTCAAATTAGGCGAGGCTTACAGCCCCTGATGTGGCCTTTTAAGCATGTGCTAGTGTTTGGTTGGTCGTGTTAAATTAGTAAGTCCCGGCCTTGGCCTCATAAGCATGTCCTAATATTTTGTTGGTCGTGTCAAATTATCCGGGACTTACAGCGCCGGCCGTGGCCCCTTAATTATTTTAATATATAACATTAAGAAAAATTAAATCACAATAGGACATCTAATATATTAAATTCTTCTTTTGATGGGTAACTATTGGATTCACACTCTCATGATTCCATTGATCCATTTATTAGAAAGTGGGAATGTTACTTATGCCCCTACTATCCATGGGTCATGCACAAACACCCTTATGGGGTCTTTAATAATACCCCTGATGGCAGAATCGAAATTATCTATAGAAAATAATTAATATAATTCCAGTTTTAACCTTCCTACCTTCTACTTTCGATTTCTTCTTCGTTATTCACGATCAGAAAAACCATTTTCATTTTTCACGTCTGAGAAAAACAGGAAGCCTTCGCCACCACAACCAACGCTACCAACACCACCATCATCTCCATCGTCGTCAACGCCACCAACAGTACCATTATTATCGAAATAGATCGATCAGAATTTTGAAAGGGGATCAAGAAAAAATTAACTGAGTAGATCTGAATCTGAGTAGATATGAATCTGAAGCTGTTGTTGAATGAATCGAGATGAAATTGAAAATAGTATTGTTAATATTAGGGTTTGAGTTGAAGTTGCAGTCGGAAGGGAGATGGAAATGAAGAAATCAGGGGAGATGAAGTGAAGTTTCGGGTAATTTTTTAATTCGTTGATTTGCTTGTTTGAACCATTGATTTTGATTTCGTGTTGATTTTGATTTGAAAATTCAGATTCAGTCACGAGATTTAGATTTCGTGTTGATTTTGGTTGATTTAGTTATTCTTCCTCAGCTTCATAGATTAATTTTATTTTTGGTTTTCAATTTGGTAATTTCGAATCGAAATTCAGATTTCGTGTGGATTTGAGTTGAAGATTAGATTGTGGAAGTTGTGGTTGTGTAATGGTGGTGGAAGTTTTAACAATGATGCTTTGGTGAATGTTAAACAGAGAAGATGAAATTGAAGAACTGAGATTGCAGGTGGTATGAAGAGATGTTTGTGTTTAAATGGTTTATGTAGTGGTTGTATGTGAGATTGCAGGTGGTATGAAGAGATGATTGTGTTTTATGGGTGGTTGTTGGTGGTGCTGTAATTGGAGTTTGGTGGCAGCGGATATGGAGATGGTTAGTGAAGATGAAGGTGATGTTGTGAATTTGTGTTGATGTTGTGCAAGGAACTGAAATTGCAGGCATATTACAGATGAAGGAATTGATATTAGAAGGCAATGGTTGTGGTTTTGAGCTAATTTAATGCAGGAAATTGCTTTGCAGGTTACCTAAGTTCATGTGGTCAAGAAGGTGCAGTTTTGTAGCTGTGTGTTGCTTTTAAGGGTAGCTATTGCAGGTGATGTTGCAGGTGGTCTGAGCTACATAAAGTTGTGCATTGCAGGGAAGTGATATATACAGATGGAGTTGAGGCTGTGTTGGTTGGATGCAGTGGTAAAGCAATGGGGGTATTGAGCTGATGGAGAGATTCAGATGAAAGAAATGGCTAGCTAGCTATGGCACTGTGTTGGTGTTTGAGATGTTATGAAGCAGAGATGAAGCTACAGTTCAGGTGGAATAGGTACTGAGATTACAGGGAAGCTGGAATGCATTTTTGGTGCCAAGCTTGGAGGTTGCAGAGAGGCTACTTTACTGCAACTTAGTTGGCTAAATTTCAGGTATACTCTCTCTTGATGCCATTATCGATTCAGTTAATTTTATTTTGCTTGAATAGTGTGATATTGAACAGTAGAAACATCGAAAATAGCTCCATTCCGATGGTGTGATATTCAACTTGACCAAGTTGCTTCTACTATTTGGAGACAACTTATGCTAGTTGCTTCCAACTTTGAAGACAACTTGACCAAGTTGCTTTCACTTTTTGGAGGAAACTTGTGCTAGTTGCTTCCAGATTGGAGGCAACTTGACCAAGTTGCTTTCACCTTTTGGAGGAAGCTTGAGCTAGTTGCTTTCACTTTTGGAGGCAACTTGTTCTAGTTGCTTCCAGATTGGAGGCAACTTGATCTAGTTGATTCCATTTCGGAGGCAAATTGGTTATGTTTTTGAGCTCGTTGAAGAATTTGTAGTGCAATGGTAACACAGGGTTGTGTTGATTTGCTGATGATGGTTGTGTTGTTGATGCTCATGATTTAAAGTCAAGAGGATAGATGAATGCTTAGGAACTTGAGCATGAACTCAATATGTATCCAGGCAGTGAAAGCAGAACAAGAAGTTGTTTCTGCTTGTGTGTTGTTGATGGTCTTTGAGTAGGGGCATGGAAGTGACTGCAGTTATTGGCTCATGTTGTAAGTGTGCATAAACGGTTGTGGTCATGAAGCTGTTACAGGTAGAGTTGCAGTAGCAGAGATGGATGGTGTGGTGTTGTGTTGTGTTGTATGGTGGTTGTTTTAATTGTTGGTTGAACATTGATGGGGTGGCGAACCTGTGGTGCAATGGTAGCACAACTGACTATATGTCAGAAGATGTGTGTTCGATTCACACTAGGTTCACTTATTTGTGTTTATTTTTTATTTTTTTTAGAGACAACTTGTGCAAGTTGCCTCCATATATGGAGACAACTTAGGCTAGTTTCTTTCACTTGTAGAAGACAACTTGAGCTAGTTGCTTTCACTTGTTGAAGACAACTTGAGCTAGTTGCCTCTGATGTGGACACAACTTCAGCAAGTTGACTCCACATGGTGGTGGTGGTTGGAGGCGGCGATCGTGGTTGACGGTGGTGATGGTTGTTGGCGGCGGCGGGTAACGGTTGTTGGCGGCGGTGGTGGAAGTGGACAGTGGTGGTGTTGGTTAGCGGCGGCGGTGGTGGAAAGTGGTGGTGGTGGACAATGGTGGTGGTGGTCGGTGGTGGTCGTGGTCGGTGGTGGTGGTGGTGGTCGGTGGTGGTGGTGGTCGGTGGTGGGAAGCGGTGGACAGTGGTGCTGGTTGGCGGTGGACAGTGGTGTGGGCATTAGAGATTTTTTTTTTTTTTTGAATAGTGGTAATGGTGGTGGTTTTGTATATACACTATATAAAAGTGGGTATTTTAGTAATGTATTAGGCTTAGGGGTATTTGTATAAGTTGATAAGGGTATTTTAGAAGGGGCTCTATAATAAGGGTATTTAAATAATGTTCCCGATTAGAAATTACTCCAAATTTCCCAAACATTAACCAACACTTGTCTTATGTTTTTTTTTCTAACTTTCCACCCATCTTTTAGTAGCTCTTCCAAATCACAAACGTTGATGGCTTCATTATTAAGATCCCTTCTTTCATCTCCGGTGCTGTTAAAATAACGCGGAATCCTTATTCCTTCCATTAATCTAATCTTAGAAGAAATATTCTTCATAATTGCTCACATTGTCATTCATCTCTTTTGAGAACCCTAATAATGAATCCTAATCAATTGCCTCAAAAAACTGGGAGCAAAGCCACTGATTGCTTAGAGGGACACAATACAATATATCAAAAACTTCAAATTAATTGATCAGTGGGTCTACTTAGTGGTTTATATTACGTAACACAAACAAACTTATTCAATCATGGCTGATTTTAAGCAAACTACAACTACACACTTATAGTGTATTTCTCTGTGGCAAACGTAATTAAGACTGCTGAATCGGCTTTTGCATTAGTGCACCACTTCTTTAGTTTGTATTCCTTCCACGATTCCTTCGTTGTAGAAACATAAAGACATGTGTGAACACGAAAATCACGTAGGCATCAGCGTGCTCACAAACAATCTCCGCATGAACCGAATGCATGCATTAAGGTATGAATATAGTATGGGGGTGCTTGGACAGATGTTGATTCATTGATTCCAAACCCCGCGGGTTTGTCATGATCTCATCAACATCCATAATGATAGATCTAAGAATTACATACGCATATAAAGATAGATAAATACGGAATGTAAATGAGACAAGGATTTATGTGGTTTAGCTCTAAGCCCTACATCCACAGGTCTGGGGGGTATTCACTATGTGGTAAATGATTACAAGAACAGTCGAAAGACTTTGAGTGATCATAAAACCCGAAGGTTGATGCTCATACTTACTTCTCACTGGTTTCTCTCTCTTCTTCTCTCCCAAAATGTCCGACCCCCCCACTCTTGTTTGGGAGGGGTATATATATATAGCTTATCTAAGTAGGTTCCCTGGAAAAGGGCTGTTGAAGTCTTATATTCTTGTGCTTTGTGCACAGTCCGCGGACCTCCTTATCATCCCGTGCCTTCTTCGATTTACTACGTTCATCACGCTGACCAGTCCCCGTTCTCTTCGTTGGTCCACTTACACGTGCCCTCTGAGCAGTACTAAATGCGGGTGGTTGGGGCGGTCCAGTCTTCCCTTATCACATCTGTGTCAGTTGGAAATCCCCCAACTGTTGATTATATCTCACCTCGTGATGAGATAAAGCATGGCAGAGTAGCTCTTTGATGTAGTGTGGGTATATCTTCCTTTGATGCTCCTTCATCTACGACCGCTGATCTTTGACAGATGGCGCGCTGTCTAGATCCTATGGATGTCCCTACGTGTCGTCCGCTTTTGTGACGTGGCCTCCAAGTGGGCTTGCTAGTACACGTGGCGAGGGTGATATATTTGTGTACTTACAATTTTCCCCTCTTCTTGTGACTGGGCGCCAGCTATAGTTGGAAGAAGAATCGTGTGGTGCACTTTTATCTCCCTCCTCATAACTTCTTCTAAAAAGGCATTATCTGCATTTATTGTGCACGTTTCCCATATCCGGCCGTGACTGCCTCTTGGGTAGTGTGCAGCTTCTTTTGGTCCTATAAGAGAAAAGTGAATGAGGGAATGTGAATTAAATTCACATTCTCTATTAATTCTCTGCCCCACTTTCTTCTTAATCTTCTTACTTCTTCTGCAACCGTTATTGCTGCTGCTGCTGCTGTTTCCGTCGCCGCTTCATTTAATTATCGAAGTTCAGGTAGGATTTTTTACCTATTTTTCTCGCCATTTTTGCCCCTGTTGAGTTCTCGATTTTTTGGTGATGAATCATGATGGGGTTTAATCCCATGCATGTCATGGAGTCGAAGGCTGCCACTGCTGAGCCGGGTGTTTTATCGGTTTCGTTTTGATTCTTTTTGAGTTGAGTAACGACTCGAGAGCTCAAATAGTGGTGGATGAAATCTAGGGTTTTCTTCACGTTTGCTGCTGTTCTTGAGATTTCCTTGCTTTTCGATCTTCCTTGACCCTGTCTCGTCCTTCTATTTGTGTTTGTGTCCGCAGGTATGTCTGATCGTCCGCGGGTTCCTTATCAAACTCCTCCGCCGAGTCCTCATAGATCTCGGCGGAGAGATTCCCATATTAGGGGTGGAACTTCGCCTCCTCCTATTCAGGATAATCCTCGGGATAGATGAACGTCCTCGTCCTCTATTCAGAGGCCTTCGCTCCAAAGAGGTGATCCGCCGCGTGGGTCTAGATACGCCTTGAGTCGTCCTAGAGATGAGACTCCCAATAAACAGCAGAATCCGCGCACTGAACTTCTAGATGTGCAGCCTCTCCGCACCATGCCTCCACCGCGGAGTAATCCTCCTCCGCCTTCATCTGCGCCTAGCTCAAGCAGATCTACTAAGAATTAGCCTCCGAAGAGGAAGGCTGCGGAGACAGAATCTTTGGGGGATGTAGTTCCTCCAAATAAGAAGGTATAGGGCTCTGCGGAAGATGCTACGGGAGATGCTTACGAGGATGACTCTGCGGTTACTTTTCGTCCTTTACCTTTGGGTAACAAGATGTTCACTTTCAGACACATCGATCTTGAAGCCTTCAAAGTGAAGCACGGTCTTCAGCACTTCCAAGTACGCTTTCATGCCCCTGATAAAGACATTACCTATGAGATGGTCACTAATTATCAGTACGATTCCTTTCATTTATTGACGACCGTGGGTGCTTTCGAAGCTGGTTTGATGTTGCCTTTGTATAAATATGGTGATGATTTCTACTACCGGGTCTTGTCTAGCCGCGATACTGCTAATAATTGTCGTAATCGTGGGTGCAGCAGTTGACAGGAAATTATATTCGTCATCTCAGAGAGTGATACCTTCGTAGCAAAGGGAAAACGATGATGACCTGCTATACCCCCAACTTAGAAGAGGAGAAAGGGTGGTATACCCCTGAAAATTTTAACAAGTCCTTTGGAGATTATGTCAATAGGAAGACGCGTAAGCCGTGGTCTGTGAATCTGCGGAATATTTCTCAAGTTAAGGGGGAAATTCGCCTTTTGAGCGAAGTAAGTGATTCCAAGATGGCGAGGATTCCTGGTGCTGAAGGTCTTCATATTCCTGCTGATGAGAGGATCAAACGTGATCATGACTATGAGTGATCTTCCACTGTTCTCGAAGTGGTTGGTCCGTGGGCCTATGGTTGGGTCCCCGGAGCTCATGGTTGGCAGCCTACTATTGACAGTTCCTACCGCGAAGCCTCTCCTTCTCGTTATGCTCATTACTGTCCTTGGCAGATGAATTTCGAAGGTATGGATTTTTCTTACAGTCGTGATGTTGATGACGCGGATGACGAGGATATCTCCGATGTTAATCCTCCTCCGCAGAATACTAATGTTGCTAAGGTGTATTGTTTGTTTTCTTCGTATATATGCTCCTTCATTTTCTTAAGTAATGTTGATTATGCCAAGGAAAGGAGATACCCAAGGCTCTTTATTATTATGTCTCGCATGTGTTTAGAAAGAAAAAGATCAATCCCAAGCAATCGTCAAATTCTCCCACCGAAGATTCTACGTACTTCGAGGATGTGAACAGTCCAGTGAATGTTGATGAGGATGTTTCCGATGAGGAAGAGCGGATTGAGACTTCTCCACCATTTCTAGAGGAAAATAGTGTTGGTGGCGCTGATGGGGGCGAGGGTGGAGGTGATGGTGATCAGGCCACTGGTGGTGTTGTTGCTGAGGAGGCCACTGGTAGGGGCGAGGGTGGAGGTGATGGTGATCAGGACGCTGGTGGTGCTAAGTCGAGTGGGGACGCGAATATTGAGGTTGGCGAAGGTCTGGTCCCAGAGGACAGTAGCGCTGGCCTGCAGCAGACTGTTATAGACAAGGGAAAGGGAGTTGCTCTTTGTGGCGACAAGGATGGGGATGCTTATCGTGAGTTCTCCTTTGGTAAGGTTTTATCCGGGGAACAGTCTTTCGACATGGCCGCAGTTATGGGGATGGTCTCAGATTTCAATCTGCTTCCTCCTGGTGATGACTAGGATGTTCTTAAAGGTAGCTGCGGGAGTGGGTTAGCACTCGGATCTGACGCTGAGGTTTTGGTGGTTCATCCTGATGGTTTTTTTGGCACTTCCTCCGCTGCTGATGGGGCTTCGGTGCCAGGCAAGACTGGCGCTTCGCTTGGTGGGAAGTCCTCGGACTCTTCCTCCGATGGATTCTCTCGATCCTTGATCGCGGATGGCGATGATGCTATTTTTCTTGGCTTAAAGAGAAGGAATTGCTTGTCATACCATATCCTGCCCCTGTAGTTGAAGGGGAAAAGAGTTCGGATTCCTTTACCCGCCAGCATATGGAGCTAATCTCTGAGGAGGTGGTAGGTGAAGAATGGGACAAGAATCTTGTGGCCAGCGGGATTGATCTCGTGGTGAATCCTCCCTCTACCGTTGCTGGTATGATGGCCATCCCTGATGGATACCAGTACGGTTATCCTCAACAGCGGTTATTGGAGGTTTGTCCTGCTTTTTCTAATCCTGAATTTACTCAGAGGTGTTATGTGAACTAACTTCCCTTTTTGATTCGTAGATGATGAGGAGTGAGTATTGTAACCATAATATTTACCGGCTCTTCAAGGCTAAGTCTCTTAAGTTAGAAGAAAAACTCCGCCATCGTGAATTGATGCTCTCAAGTGTTGAATCTGCGTCCTCTGCTAAGGATAAGGAAATAGCAGAGCTGAAGGATCTTCTTAAGCGCAAGGAACAACAGGGCGCGGAAGAAGCGAGTCTGCGTTCTGAGCTAGATTCGGTTAAGGGCAAGTTGGAGATGGCTGAGAAGAATGCTTCGTCTACTTTAGGTATGTGTTTCCTCTCCCTTGCCTATTAGATATCCCATATATATTCTGAGTTATCTTTCCCTTCCATCCTCCCGTTGTACTATCTTCAGTGGGCGGAATCCCTGATTTGATGTGGCTTCGGGGTGAGAGAGTTCGTCAAAAAGGTCGTATTGCTGAGTTAGTTGAAAAACTCAAGAGCGAATCATCGAAATGGAATGCTCGCGCGGATGTCCATAATGATATGGCCGAAGAATGGCGTAAGAAAAAGTTTTGCTTGGTAGATCTGCAAAATCAAAACAACCATGACCGTCATTTATTCAACGGGGCTCTTTTATGGACTCGGGATAACCTTGAGAAAGCCCGCGGCCAGATTTTTGCTTTAGAAGTTAAGCTTAATGATATGGAAGAGGAGTTGCGGCAAACGCGTTCTTCTCATCCCTCTGATGTGCGGGCTTATATGCAACGTCTTGCTAAGGAGAGAGATGACGATAGGGAGAAATCTGGCGCTCTTAGTAGCGCGTTATCCGCATCTCGAGCTGATGTGGCTCGTCAGGTTGAGTATGAGAAAAAATTTGAGGTGACTATGCACCGTCTTAACAAGGGGTTGGAATCGAAGAATGATGAGGTTAACCGTTATCATCATTCAAACTCAATGCTTCAAGATGACCTAAGCGCGAGTCAGCACGCTCATAATCTTCTGCAGGTAGATTATGATAGGTTGTCAAATGAATATGATTATGCCGCAGAAGCAAGGGATTCCGCGGTTAACCATTGTGAAGGTATATGTCTTTGTCATCGAGTGTGCTTTGTGTCGTATTTGTCGTGACTCATTGTCCTCTTCTAATATCCGCAGATCTCCAAGGAAAGCTTTAGGCTGCGAATGACAAGGTTACCGAAGATCAGGCTAAGATAGTTCAATTGGAAGGCCAGGTCAACTACCATCGGGGCCTGGATTCTTCTCAAGAGGAAGCACTGAAGCAAGCTACTCAAAAGGCGGACCATCTTTCCATTTCCCTAAATCAGGCTGAGATGAAGAGCGTAGCTATAGGCTTCGTGGCTCGTAAGCAGTTGGCAGATGAGATTAACAGGACTCTTGGTGAGATTGAGTTGGATCTCAAGAAGACCCATGGAATAAGCAAGAGTTATACTCGACGTCCCGTGCCCACGCTCCCTTCAGGCTCCTCCGGTCCTTCGTCTGGTGGTAGTGTTCCTTCGTCGTTAAAGGAGAAACCAGCGGATAGCGCTCCTTCTCAGTAGATCATATCTAGTATGCTGGGGATTGATCTCAGTTGCTTAATCTTCTTGGCGTTTTTGCTACTTTTCTTGCTAGGTTCGTAATCAACTGCTGTGTAATAGATCAAACTTTGGCGTCTAAATCTGAACTCGTATTTTGTTGAATTCGCATCTATTTGTTTTATAAATAATTCCGTAGATTTTGTAATCCACGGAATTAGTTTTGTAATCCATGGGATTGGTTTTGCAATCCACGGATCTTGATTTCTGAGATTTGAGAAAGTGTAGTGTTCATGCAATTCTGTATGTAGGTATCCCCGGAATTGTCTTGTGACCTGTCACCCCGTCCAGCTAATTCCTGGGCCAGAGGATTACTGGACGGTGGGGGTCTAGCCAGCGTTCAAGGATATCGCGGCTTATAACATTGCTTGGATATCTCGTTCTGTAGGAAGTCACCCCCTGGTCATACACTTATGGGGGAGTTTCAAGAGATTGCACATGTATGCTTTGTTCGGGGTATTCCCGGTATATTGCAGTGGGTATGATCCATGCTTTGTGCGGGACGTTCCCCTTATTAAAGTATAATGCAAGTTTTTAATAATAGTAACTGCACAAAGATTTACGTGGTTCAGCCCTAAGGCCTACGTCCACGGGGTAACGATAGTGTCGACATTTTATTAAGATGTGGTATGGTTTTCAATGTACATTCATATTTTGTTCTTTTGTTGATCTCCTTATGTATGGATGGGTATGTGAGTGGTATAATAGTATTGAGTAGATTAAGTAAATTGAAATGCGTATGGGTGGTATATACATGTGTCTCATATGGTATTGGTTATGGGTTTTGAGAAAATTGAGATGCGTATGGGTAATGAGTAGAATATGACACCTGAAGATGAAAGTTTGTATTGATTAAAAAGTCAAGGTGCGCTACTCCTCCATCAGAGATAGAAACATGCGGACTTGTAAGTCAATTTTCTTCTTCTGAACTGCCTACGTAGGTGGTAGATTATGGGTAGTATGGCTTGAGATATTTGGCATTCCACGGATGCCTGAGTATTTCCCCTTTCAAATTACGCAGATAGTAAGAGCCATTTCCTGCGATGTCGTGTATTACGTAGGGTCCGTGTAGTTGCAGAATAACCTACAACTACACCCTCAGTAGAATTAGTAAAACTTGAGAAGTTCTTGATGTTGAATGACAACTTTCTTATTAATTCTCTCAATTGATTACAAAGAAGTATCTAAATGGAACTAGAATAGTTACAACTTTCTCTATTCTCTTTCCTAAGATAATTTCTAATACTCACTAAAAGAACCTCTCGAATTTTACATTTGAACTCCTATTTATAATGAACTTTGTACAACTGTATATGTGTTGCGAAGTATCGCAACACATCTTCGTACGATTATTCTATCTTCGCAAATCTTCATACTTCCCTATGCTTCCTCTATCTTCGTATTGTTTTGTAACTCTTTCCTCTTATATTTGTCACGATGTTCGTAAGTTAATGCCTTATGATATTCGGTACCTACATCTTGCCTCTTCTCATGTCAATTCTGCGAAGAAGAAATGATCGTGAAAACATAACCGTTACTTAGTCTTTTAGAATTTGGACACGTCTTTTGTAACCGTCCTTTTCTAGTTATTCCCTTATATAATATAAACTCTTTTATATTCTCTTCCTTTTCTTCTTCTTATTTTCTATTTTTACTTCTGCAATTTTGTCTTCTTATCACACTCTCCGTTACCATTTTCTCCTCCTGTTCATATCATCATGAGTTCTCCAAGGTAATTTTCTTCTATCTTCACGTTTTTCACTTGTTTTCCTCTTTGATTTCTGTATAATTTATTATTTGATTTTGGTTTATTCCTCAGGTGAAATCTCCTCCCAGAAATTCAAGCCCTAATCTTCGAAGAAGAAAATCCGAGAATCAAAAGGTAGTTAAAATACTCTGTCTTCTTTTTTGAACAATATATTGTTGCCTCAGTTTTTAATCTACATTTTGATTCGTAGGTTGGTGAAAAATCCAATCCCAACAAGAGATCTCGAGTGATTAAACCCACACCAATAATTTCAATTGATGACTTCCTTCCTGAAATGGATAAGGAATTTCCCTCTCCTCCTCGTGAAAGTACTTCTTCGCAAACTCCTGCCTCTACTCCATTACCCAGTTTTCAATCTCCCACCAATGTCAATTTATCAACACTTCTTCAAGATCAACCCTCGCAAAATACTTCTTCAACATCTTATCTTGAAAAGCCTATCTTGACTCATAATCCTTTGAGTGCTATTGCTCCAGACAATTTACAACTTGCTCTTATTCCTTCAAATTCTTCTCCTCTTCCTCAAGAAATTCGAGATGGAATTTACTCAACTTTTCGAATGTTATCTGAGGTTTTGAATAATACTGCGAAGTCTACTAATGTTCGTTCGCAATATGAGTTTTGCGAAGCACTAAATAGTTTCATCAATCCTGATATTTCTACTTCACGTCAATCCTTGGAAAAAGAAGTTGAATTGCTTCGCCAATCTCTGAAGTCTTCAAGAGAAGAATGTGAGAATCTCCGCAAAGAGAATTATCAGCTTCAGAATGATTCTCTTGATTGTGCGATCCTTCGCAAAAGGAATGATGAATTGAAAGGTATGATTACTATCTTCATATTTTCCCCTTTTGTTTACTTTTGTTCTTCATATGTTTGAAACACCCATTGAAACCCATTCCCCTTTATAGAATCCATCCAGAAATGTAGAAGATTGGTACTTCGCCATGAATCAGATGCAACATAATATCAATCCAAGCATGAAAGCCTCTTGAACCAATTATCCCATTTATCTAATCTTTATTCGTGTGCTCTTGATAATTTTGATGCCCTTTTTAAAGAGAATACCCAACTGATTTACGATCGAAATTTTTTGAATGATGACATATCTCAACTTACTTCTTCTTTAACTAAAGCCGGCTTGAGAGTATAAACCTTATTAGAATAGAACAAAACCTTATCAGAAGAGAAATACTCGTATTTGAATACAATGACCGTTTCTTCGCAAAAATTAAATACTCTTCAGAATAAATGTTGCGATCAAGAAAATCTTCTTTCTTTGTTAAAAGGTGAACTTGAGGAATTAAAGAAGTCTTCAGATGCAGAGAGAAGTTCTTTTTCCGTTGAGAAGAAGTCCCTTATTAATAAGAATATAATCTTAAGTACTAAGAAGAATCAACTTGAAGAAGATTATTCTGAACTAAAAAGTCTTAATACCAAACTTGGGAAGGATAAAAAATTTCTTCTTTCTAAAGATCAGAAGCTTCAATATAGACTTAAAGGATTAGTTGGTGATGGTTTTGATAATGCGATGGATCAGATGAAGAATTGTTGTCTATCTTTAGCTCAATATCTTATTTCTTAAAGAGAAGGTAGTCATTAAAATTTGACTGCCTCTGATATATCTTTAAATTTTGTTATATTCGCAAATTTGACCCTTTAAATTTTGTTTTGTTCGCAGAATCTGAGAACAACCTTTGCAATGCTAAGGCTGGATTAGAAGTCTCCTGTTCTGAGCTTCGTAAGAAAAATGCTTTGCTTTCTACTCGCTTAATCAACTCTCGTGATCGTGCTACTCGGAGATTCAACTATCTTGCTTATTCCAAAGATATCGAAGATACCAACCATCAGAAAGCTATACTTCTGAAAGTCATCTGAAAGCTCAAGTCTTTGCGAATAACATTCTCTTATCAAGAGCCTTGCCTCCTGTGAAAATTACTCCTCTGAAAATATCTGACGATGAAGTTGTTCAGGAGCCTGATAGTGATTTTGATTATGAGAGTGATGATGAAGGACTTGATGATGAAAAAGAATCTATTCCTCAAGGAGATGTTCCTGTTGCAGATTCTTCAAAGAATGATATTTCGCAAAATTCGAAAGTTGCTAATGACCCTGCTCATCTTAAAGATCTAGCACAGAGTGTTGATGAAGCATAATAATATTCTTTCTCAAATTATCATTTATTCTCTTGTTCTCCTTTCCTTTGAACTCCTTCTCTTAGCTACTGTTGGTTTTCTTTTTGCAAACAATTATGCCTACTATTTTTGTTCTTTTAAGAAGTACATTTGATATTTTGCGAAGGTGATTTGACCTTTCTTGATTTGAACTTTCTTAAATTGAATGCTTTCCTTATTTGCATCATTTGATCATATGAAGAGAAATAATATAACTCAAAGAATATAGTTTAGTATCTCCTTTCCCCCTATTATTGCTCTTCAGATGATTAAACATTATTGGAAGTATTAGAATATCTGCCCTAATTCAACTTACGAAGCTTCAGCTTGTTGCGATTGTGAACAAGAAATCCTCCCTTTGAAGTATAAGAAATACGAGGTATGAAATACCCTTAAGAAGTATAAGAAGTATAAAATATCTTTGAAGAAGTATTAGAAGTATTCAATCCGTAAAGAATTATCCAATGTATGAAGAAGTATAAGAATTATTCAATCTATGAAGAATTACTCAATGTATGAAGAAGTATAACAAGTACTTAACCTTCGCAAAATGAAGTATCCGTTGAAGAAGTATAATAAATATGAGACATTCTTGAAGAATTATAAGAAGTATTCAAGTTGTGGAGAAATATTCAGTATATGAAGAAGTATAAGAAGTATGTAATTCTCCTAAAATTTAATGAATACGAACTATCTGCTTTTGATTGCGAGCAAAATCGCATCTTTTGTTATATCTTCGTGAAAATTCTTCAATAAAGCTGTCTTCTTTTTTAAGACTTCATGATTTATATTCTTGTAAAAATTCTTCAATGATATTGACGGAGCTGTCTTCTTTGTCAGAACTTCATGATATATATACTCTTCTAAAAATTCTCCAATGATATTGATGGAATAATTTTCATTAATTGATGTGGTATTATCATGCCTTCCTAAGTAAAGGTCTTATTTTGCCACCTCTTTTGTGATAATATTTTTGTATTTGCGATAATATGACAAGTTTGAACATTCTTGCGAATACACAACCTCGTGACATTATCACCTTGCGATGAAATCGCAGGACGTTTTTACACTTTCATGTAATAACCCATTGATCTCATCTTAACTTCTTTGTTATGTTCTGCGAGTTCTCTTTGTATATATATATATATATATCTTTTTTTTTAGAATACTCGCAGAAATTCAGTTGTTGCACAAATATGACAAGCCTTTATGTTTTTGCAAACAAGAAGCCTCGTGACATTTGCGTCTTATAGCACGTATCAGCTCCCTAATGGAGGGTGCTGCCCTTTATCTTCCCCTTGGTTGCCCCTTCAAGGAAGCGTACATCGACCATACAAGGTTAGCTCTTCCCAACCGGTTCTGAAAACAACCAGCTTTTGATGGCAACCTCTTATCCTTTTTGCCTATAGGGCTTATAGTTACGAGGTTGCACCCTATGGGGTATCTTTGGGCCAAGTGCATCATTTGCCAAGACTTGTCAAAAATGGCAGATGTACTTCAAGCCCACCCGGCACTCTTGACTCAACCGTGTACCTCGGTGCCTTGATCGTTTTCTGCACTTCTTTGGAAAGACAGTATGCCTTAGTCGCCCAACCTAAATCATGTTACACCGCATAATATTGCGTAATGCCGCAAGATTAGGTGAGAATCCAAGGTGTCTAACCCGGATAGGTACCCCATTATTGGGTTGTACCACGTAAAGTTCCATGTACTCAGGTGCCTTGGTGGTGTTCCGGTGTCCCTGAGCCATGCTTATAGGTACCCCCTTAAATGACGTACTTTAGGACTTTGCCTCTTACGAAATGTTGCTTCGCGAACTAGGTTGTACGCCACAAAGGTTTGCCTGTGTAATATTTCTGCGGCTTTCTTTATTTTTTGAAAGATGATCACAGATTGCGGTCTTTTATTCGCAAATTACGGTCTTTTCTTCGCAAGTTAATGTATGCGTATTTCTTTAATGAAAGTTAATCGCAATAAAAAATTTAAAATTCGTAATTTTTGCATATTTCCTGCGAGCAAACAATATTCGTAAAATTTATCTTGAGTTTTATGGATAATACCTTTTCAAATACAGTCTATTCCAAGGTCTACCAAGTCTCAAACCCATGTCTCTCCCTTCTGGATCCATCAGCCGATAAGCTCTGCTTCCCACAACCTCTTTGATAACATATGGTCCATCCCATTTTGGTGCTAATTTTCCTCCATTTTCTTTCTGATATGGAGGTGTTTCTCGCATGACCAAATCACCTGGTTGATATTCACGTTCAATGACTCTCTTGTTGTATTCTCGAGCTAATCGTTTCTGATAAATCTTCATATGGTGAAACACCTTTTCTCTTTTTTCTTCCAAATCATCCAGTTCACTTAATATTACCCCGCACTTAAATTTCTTTCCCAAGATTCTTTCTTTGTTGTCGGAATTACAACCTCTCGTTGGTATCGCTTCTACTCCATATGTTAAGCAATAAAGAGACATTCCAGTTGCCTCTCTTATAGTTGTATTGTATGCCCAGACTGCACTAGGTACTTGCTCTCACCACCCTTTGAGATGTCCTTCTAATTTCTTTTTGATTGTATTTGCGATTGTTTTATTTGTTGCCTCTACCTGTCCATTAGCTTGTGGATATAACGGAGTTTATTTCCCACATTTTATCCTAAAAGCACTTAGTAACATCTCTATATTCTGCCCTTCAAATTGTTTTCCGTTATCAGATACTAACTGTGCTGGAACTTCGTATCTGCAAATGATGTTCTCAAATATGAACGTAAAAACATCTTTATCACGAATATCTTTGATCTTTGCTTTTTACTTCGCGTTTCGTGAAATAATCATTGCGACTATCAAATATCGCCTTTGTCCGGATCCAGGCAGAAATGGTCCAACAATATCCAACCCCCATTTCCCAAAGGGCCAGCTTGTTGAAGAAGTTAATGTTGCCCCTGGTGCATGAATTCTTTTACCATGTCGTTGACATTCCTTGCATCTTCGTACGAACAATTTTGCGTCTGTATGCATATAAGGCCAGTAATATCCTTGTATCTTTTCTTTGTACGCTAGAGATCTTCCCCCACTATGATTGCCAGCTTCTCCTCCATGTAACATCTTCAATATTTTTTCTCCTTCTTCACGAGTTAAGCACCTGAGAGGTGGTCCACTAAAAGATTTTCTGTATAAAATTCCTTCTCGTAGCTCATAGTTTGTTGCACGACTCTTTAATTTATGTGCTTCTAGTCTGTTCCTGGATACTTCTCCTTTTGCGAGATATGCATGAATTTCTTTTCTCCAATCTGCGATGTTATTTGGTAATTCTATTTCTAATTCCATCGCAACTACCTCCTCAATTTCTTCTTCTTTGTTCACCGATGGGTGTTGAATCGTCTGAATTTTGATATTTCTTGTATTAGGATTTGTCATCATACTTGGAATGAATGAAAAAGCATCTGTGAGTCGATTGTATTTCCTTGTTATATGCCTCCACTTTAATTTTGGTATCTTCGCAGATAATTCAGCAACAAGTTTCTTGTATTTCTTCAAGGAAGACTCATTTGTGGTATATTCCCCTTTAATTTGACAAATTACCAGCTGCGAATCACTTGTTATCCTTATACTTTCAAGCTTCCTTTCTATTGCGATCTTCAATGCGTGCACTACAGCTTCGTACTCTATTTCATTGTTCGTGGATGCAAATTCTAGTCTGAATGAGAATGCTGTTCTTTCTCCTTTTGGTGAGATCAATACAACTCCAATTCCATTCCCCTCACTGTTGGATGATCCGTCTACTAAAATTTCCCATCTATTTGGTTTTGTTAACAAGTCTTTTGGATTCCCAAACTCTTCTTCAACATCCATCATTTCTTCCACTGCTTCATCTTCTTCCAAAGGAAATTCTGCCAAGAAATCTGCGACGACTTGTGACTTTTGCGATGATAATACTTCGTATTTTATCTTGTAATGGTTTACTTGCGCATTCCACCTTTCTATTCTCCCTGAACTTTTGGTGTTCTTCATAACTGATTCAATTGGCACTTTGGTTATCACTTTTATCACATGTGCTTGGAAGTATATTCGTAACTTGAATGATGCATAAACCAGGGCTAAGATTAACTTCTCCATTTTAGAATAATTTCTCTCTGCTGCGTTAAAAGTTTTACTGATGTAGTAAATGGGCCTTTCAATTCTCGTGCATTTCGCAACAGAACTGCACTTAGAGCATATGGAGTTGTTGCGAGGTATACCAATAATTCTTCGTTTTTCTCTAGTTTCTGTAATATGGATGTATTTGTGAGATATTCTTTGATTCCTTGAAAAGCTTTTTCACATTCATCAGTCCACTTTAATTTTGCTCCCTTCTTAAGTATGTTGAAAAAATGTTTGCACTTATCTGACATTCGCGAAATAAATCTTCCGAGTGAAGCGAAGAGTCCATTTAACTTTTGTACTTCCTTTACTGTTGCAGGTGTTGGCATGTCACGAACTGCTTGTAATTTTTCTGGATAAACTTGTATTCCCTCCTTTGATACTATATATCCCAAGAATTTTCCAGACGCAACTCCAATTATACATTTCTCAGGATTTAATTTGATGTTGAACTTTCTCATTTGTTCAAATATTTCCTTCAAATCTTGCATATGATCTTTGGCTTCTTTGCTTTTTATCAACATATCATCTACATATACTTCCAAAGTTTTATGTATCCACTTTGCAAACACTTTTTCAACCATTCGTTGATATGTAGCACCCGCATTTCGCAAACCAAATGGCATCTTCACATAACAATACAAACCTCTTGGAGCAAAAAGGCAGTATGTTCTTGATCTTCTTCTGCGAGTGATATTTGATTATACCCTTTATATCCATCAAGTGAAGTGACTCTATCATGTACTGCAGCTGATTCCACCATTTGTGGTATGTCTGGTAATGGAAAGCTATCTTTGGGGCAGGATTTGTTTAGATCAGTGAAATCTATACAAATTCTTATCCCTTTATTCTTTTTCGGAACAATGACCATATTCGCAATCCATTCGGGGTATTTTGCTTCCCTTATGATTCCTGCATCCAGCATCTTTTGTAATTCTTCTTCTATCTGTGCATGATAACTTTGTGATATTTTCCTTATTCTTTGTTTGAATGGTCTTACGTTTTTATCGATGTTCAATCTATGACACGCCACTGATGGATCAATTCCTGGTATCTCATCTACACTTCCTGCGAATATATCTTTATATTCTCGTAAGAGATCAATAGTTCTCTTTTCTTCTTCTTCATCCATCTTAGTTCCAATTTGCAAGAATAAAGGCTCCTCTTTACTTCCAATATTTACTTCTTTAGTTGGTTCATCTGCAACATAGCTTGGACTTTGCTCCCCCATAGGTGTTGGTTCTTTGATTATTTTTGCTGGTTCCCCTTCTTTTTCTGGAATCTCACTTGGTATTCCTCTCCCTTCCTTTGCTCTTATTGTATACACTCTGAATTCTTCTTCCTTTTTTTCCTCCTTCGCAAGTTTTCTACGAAACTATTTCTTTCTTGCTCTCCCCCCACACTGTTTTACTTCAATCTGATAACAAAATTTTGCACTATCAAGATCTCCTTTTATTTCCTGTATTCCATTTGGTGTAAGAAATTTGATTTTCTGATGTAATGTTGAAGTAACAGCTTTGATCGCATGAATCCACAACCTTCCTATCAGCATATTATATGGAGATTCCATATCTATCACACATAAAACTATATGTGTTTCGATTTCTCCTAATAATATTCGCAGTGCTATTTCCTCTTTATATTTTGTTGTAGATTTTCCTAATCCATGAATGAGACATTTTGAATTTGTGATTTCTTCATCTTTAATTCCCATCCCTTTAAGTGCATGATAGAATATGATATTAACAGAACTTCCTGTATCAACCAAGATTCGGTTTAATTTCCATTTTTTTATAGCTTTCTTCTCTTCTCGCATGACTGGAACTGTGATCACCAATGGTGAAGTGTGGTTCAAGTCTTCATTTGAAATTTCTGCTACTGAAAATGTGATTTTCTGTTTTTCCCATTCTTCTAAAGTTGTTATTTTCTCCTCCTCCATGATCTTTCTTCCTCTACAATCTCGCTTGTATATCTTTACCTTCATGTTATTATGAAATTCATCAATCATTGTCTTTGTGATCATATTACATTCTTCTTTTTTGCAATCTCCATCCATTGACTCCATTTGATCTTCAAATTTTCCACAATTCCTTCAAATTTTGGCTATCACAATCCTCAAGTCCCTGTTTCTAGCGCCAATTATGTAGTTGCAGAATAACCTACAACTACACCCTCAGTAGAATTAGTAAAACTTGAGAAGTTCTTGATGTTGAATGACAACTTTCTTATTAATTCTCTCAATTGATTACAAAGAAGTATCTAAATGGAACTAGAATAGTTACAACTTTCTCTATTCTCTTTCCTAAGATAATTTCTAATACTCACTAAAAGAACCTCTCGAATTTTACATTTGAACTCCTATTTATAATGAACTTTGTACAGCTGTATATGTGTTGCGAAGTATCGCAACACATCTTCGTACAATTATTCTATCTTCGCAAATCTTCATACTTCCCTATGCTTCCTCTATCTTCGTATTGTTTTGTAACTCTTTCCTCTTATATTTGTCACGATGTTCGTAAGTTAATGCCTTGTGATATTCGGTACCTACAGTCCGCCCCAAGTCGGTGCTAATTTTCCCCATTTCTTTTCTCGCTGGTATTTGGGAATGGTCCTTAACACATACTGCCCTTCTACAAAATTCCTAAGTTTTACTTTCTTGTTATATTCTCTGGCCAGCCTGCGCTGGTAGTTTTCCATCCTTTGCAGTGCATCCTCTCTCCTTTCTTCGAGATCGTCAAGCTTTTCTAACATCATGTCCGTGGTGAGGTTCTTCTCCCATGCTTCTATCTTTGTTGTTGGTAGTAGAATTTCCGTGGGGATTACTGCTTCCGCTCCGTACGTGAGTAAAAATGGAGACTCTCCAGTAGCCGATCTTCGAGTTGTTATGTATGCCCACAGAACATTATGTAATTTCTCGCACCATCGCCCCTTGTACTCGTCTAGCTGTTTTTTGAGGATAAGTGCCAAAGTTTTGTTTGTGGCTTCAGCTTTTCCATTGCTCTGCGGGTATATGGGGGTGGATTTGTTTTTTCGAATTTTAAAGGTGTCGAACAACAAGTCGATATTCTTTCCTTGTAACTGTTTACCATTGTCGGAAACTATCTCTGCGGGGATGCCAAACCTACAAATGATATTTTGAAATATAAAAGTAAAGACGTCTGAATCACGAATTCTTTCCAGTGCCTTGGATTCTACCCATTTGCTGAAGTAATCCATTGCCACTATTAGGAATCTCCTTTTCCCGGTTCCCGATACAAGCGGGCCCACTATGGCGATGCCCCATTTTGCAAAGGGCCACGGACTGTCCACATAGTTCAACTTTATGGCTGGGGCGTGGATTCGCTTTCCAAATCTTTGACATTCCTCACACCTTTGCGCCATTCTGGCCGCGTCTCAGATCATGGTTGGCCAGTAGTAGCCCTGCGTCTTCGCCTTGTCTGCGAGTGATCTCTTTCCGCTGTGATTCCCCGCGTCTCCTCTATGGATGCCTTTCAGGATGTCATGTCCCTCGGATCGGGACAGGCAGCGACGAAGTGGCCCTATGAATGATTTTCTGTATAAGATTATGTCTCTTAGCTCGTACATCCCTGCTTTGGATTGTAGTTTCCTAGCCTGTTTGGTGTCATGGGGTAGTTTCCCTTCCTGGAGAAAAGAATGGATCTCGACTCTCCAATCTTCTTCCTGACTGTAATCGTCGTCCTCATCTGCTTGTTGCATGATATCATCGTCTTGGAAGTCGTCGAATATGAGCTCTCCGATATCCTCATCAGAGATATCTTCCTCCGTAGACTTGCGTTGGTTAGTCGCGCACATCTCCTGGAGCTTGATGGAGGGTTCGTACACTCTTGTTACCTTGATTGCTTTGATATCCTCGTTCTTGAGCATGGATGATACATATGCCAAAGCATCTGCGTGCCTGAGCTCCTTCCTTCGTAGATGTCGGAACTTGATTTTTGGTATTTGGGAAACCAATGTTTGCACCAAAGCCATGTATGCCATTAGTGTCTCATCGTACACGTTGTATTCGTAGCCTATCTGTCAGATGATTAGTTGTGAGTCACTTGTCAATCGTACTTCTTGTATCCCCATCTCGATTATCAAGCGGAGAGCGTGGACCACTCCTTCGTACTCCACAATGTTATTTGTATGGCCTTCAAATTCCAATCTGAATGCATGCATGATCCTATCCCCTGTGGGTGTGGTGATAACGATGCCTATCCCCGCGCCCTCTCTATTTTTGGAGCCGTCTACGAACAATATCATTTGGCTCAAGAATATCATTTTTGGGGTTCACTGGTTCAAGAATATCATTTTTGTGAACAAGAATATCATTTTTGGGGTTCACTGGTTCAAGAATATCATTTGGCTCCTTTTGCTTTTCAATATCTGGGGCGCCCGCAGCTCTCCATCCTTGTACGCGTACTTCTTCTTCGTTATCCAAAGGTAGGTCTGCTAGGAAGTCCGCCAGCACTTGGGATTTCTGAGAGTGTTGAAGCTCATAGTGGATATTGAATTGGTCGAGGTATGTGCTCCATTTTGCTATGTGTCCTACCTTTCCTGCCCCTTTGAGGATGGCTTCTAATGGTGCTTGACATGGGATACGTATGTCGTGTGTCAAGAAGTACGTCCTTAGCTTCACGGTAGACCATACGATGGCTAAAATCAGTTGTTCGATTCTTGTGTATTTTTTTTCCGCGGAGTTCAGGGTTTTGCTGACATAGTAGATTGGATGTTCCTCCTTTGTGTGGGTCCTGACAATTACCGCGCTTACCGCATCGTCTGTTGCTGATATGTATAATGCCAAGACTTCGTCAGGGTCCGGTTTCTGATGAATAGGGATCTCCGCTAGGTACTGTTTGATTCATAGGAAGGCTTCTTCGCATTCTGCAGTCCACTCAAACTTCGTTCCCTTCTTTAGTATGTTGAAAAAGAACTTGCATTTATCCGAGGATCTCGAGATGAATCTTCCCAAGGCTGTTATGGATCCGTTGAGCTTTTGTACTTCTTTTAGGTTCTTTGGGGATGGCATGTCTACTATGGCTAGGATTCTTGCGGGATCTACCTCAATGCCCCTTTTTGTCACCAGGTACCCGAGGAATTTTCCAGATGTTACTCCGAAGGTGCACTTCTCCGGGTTTACCTTCATGTTGTGCTTTCTCATAGCTTCGAAGATGTCCCTCAGGTCTTGGTGATGGTCCTTCTTCAGTCTGCTCTTTACGAGCATATCATAAACGTAGACCTCTAAGGTTCCACCAATCCACGGTTTAAAAATAGCATCGACCATACTTTGGTATGTTACTCCCGCGTTCCGGAGTCCGAATGGCATCCTTAAGTAGCAATAGAGGCCGTGGGGTGTGTAAAATTTCGTATGTTGCTGATCTTCTTCTGCAAAGAATATTTGATTGTACCCGGCATATCCGTCCATGAATGATAGCTCTTCGTATCCTTCCACTGCGTTGACTAGTTGATCAATGCTGGGTAATGGGTAACTATCCTTGGGGCACGCTTTGTTTAGGTTGGTGAAGTCGATGCAGATTCTGATCCCACCACTCTTCTTTGGTACAATCACCATGTTAGAGATCCAAGTAGGATATTTGACTTCTTTTATGAAACCAGCCTCCAACAGCTTTCGCAACTCCGTTTCCACTGCTTTGTTATACTCCGTGGCCACCTTCCGTATCTTTTGTCTTACTGAGGGTGTGCCAGGTTTAATGCGCAGCTCATGCTGTACGATCTTCGGATCTATTCCGGACATGTCAGATCGTTTCCACGCGAAGATGTCCGCGTATTCTTTTAGTAGTTTCACCAGAGAGGCTTCGCGTTCTTCATACATTAGAGTTCATATTTTGATCTTCTTTGGGCTCTCCTTTGTCCCGATGTTAACTTCCTTCACCGCCTCCAAGGGTGTGAATGTGGGTTTTGGTTCCCCAAGGTGAGGAACTTTCTTTAATTCCTATTTGGTAGGTTCAGATTGTTTGTTCGCAAGAGCGTCCTAGTTAGCAATTGATGTTGATGCTTCTGCATTTCCTACGGAGTTCCCCTTGGGAAAGCTTTTCCCTGAGATTTCTTCCAGGTATTCATCGATGGCTTTGTCCTTTGATATTGCTTTGTTCCGAGCCCTATGGGTTCTTCTTTTCTCGCCTTCTTCATTGTTGAGTTGCATTTGTATTGCCTGGAATTCCTTCGCGGAAGCTTGATCACCTATGATCTCCATTACTCCTAGGGGGTAGGAAACCTAAGGCATTGGTGGTAGGTGGCGGCGACTCCCTTAAGCTTGTGGACCCATCTACGTCCAATAATGGCATTGTAGGGTGAAGGCGCGTCTACCACACTGAAGCGAGTGTCGACTTTCATGGGGCATGCGTCCACTTGCAAAACAATATCCCCGAGGGGCTTCGTAGACGTACCATTGAACCTATGGATGGTGTGGTGCAAGGTCGAGAGCTGCTCGTCGTTAAGCTCCATACGTTTGAAGGTGTCGTAAAATAGGACATTTATGGAGCTCCCTCCATCGATGAGGATTTTCTTTATGTTGCATCCTGCAATTGGAAAGGTGAGGATCAAAGGATCATTGTGGTCTTCCATGTCATCCTCAATGTCCTCGATTTCGAAGGTTAGAGGTGCGTTCATCCATTCTTCGTGATCTTCAACTTCTTTCCCGTCTAAGTTGTAAAGCTCACAATAGTCTTCAAATTGCTTCCTCAATCTTTTCCCTATCTGTGCAGTTAGGGTTGGCTCTTTTCTTTCTGAGCGGGATATAGTATTCAATGTGCGGTTACCTTCTGGTAATTGGACATGTTTGCTGCGTTTGGCTCTGTCTTCCGTTCCAGCCTTCTCTATATATTTCTTGAGATCCCCTGTATCTATCAGCTTTTGTATCACTATCTTGAGATTTTTGCACTTCTCTGTTGGGTGCCCGTTGAAGCAGTGGAAATCACAGTATTCTTTGTACTTCTCCGAAGCCGGCGGTTGCTTCCCCTTAGACCAAGGCCAGTCTAAGTTTTCGAGGTCCTTGATCTCCTTTAGGATGCGTGAGTAGCTGGTATTGAGCTTCGTGTAGACTTGGTCTTCGAACTTTCTACCACTCCTTTTGTGGTCGTCTTTCGGGTCCCTTTGGTATCATCTTGATCCGCTTGCTTGTTCCGCGGAATTGGTCCGTGGAGGTCGTTGAGCCTGCGTTCTCGGGTTCCCCCGTTGAATTTCTTCCAACCTTGCATGTTTTTCGATGATTATCCTCAAATATCCCTCTGTGGCGGGGATGATACCGTGGATTTCGACAAACAATGGGCGCATACTGTCCAGTCCCCATTTGTAACAGTTAATACTCACCATGGGATCCACATGTCCTATGGCTTGACATATCTTGTGCCACCTATCCGTGTATTCTCGAATGGATTCCTTGTACTTGATTGCAAGCGAGAAGAGCTTGTCCATTCCTGTGTTAACAACCTTGTTATACATGTAGGTGGCCAAGACCTTTTCGGTGAGCTGATCATAAGAATCAATGGACCCTGGATTGAGGTTATCAAACCAGGATAGTGCGGATCCTTTCAGGATTAAAGGGAAATATCTGCACAGTATAGCTTCATCGTAGTCCCATCTGGCCATTACCCTGTTGTAATATCGTAGATGGGAAGCGGGATCCGCGGACCCGTCGTAATACTCGAAGGATGGGACCAGACACTTCTGCGGAATAGTAGCCGTAGCCAACTGGCGCGCTAGGGGGGTAGTGTTAGCCTCTTTCATAACCAGTTCTAGTCTTCCACCTCCTTGCCTGGTCTTGATTTGGTTGATCTCTGCTAGCATCTCTGCACGAAGACTCTCCATTGCCAAATAGTGCTCGTCCTGAATGGAAGACTGCGCCCTCCTCGTAGGTTGTGGCAACGTGGCCTCCTCTTCATCGTAGTAGTCTGAAGTCTCCGGATGATAGTCTGGGTCAGACCTCCTGCTGTTACGCGCACCTCTTCGACGTATTCCTCTTTGACGCTTTCAAGGATCGCTCTCCGATCTCTATTCTGTATCGCAGAGTTAGCCTCGTCTTGCTGATTCCCTAGCTCCGCGTTTTGGAGGATCTTTTCTCTCAATTGCTGGTTCTCTTGGGCTAGTAAGGCCACCGCGTCCGTGTATGTCTTCTGATTCCTTTTAGATCTTCTAGTTTCGCCCATATTTGCGCAGACTAGTTTGATTCTTGATTTGGCGTTCCTGTCTGTAATTGATCTTGTACCTTGGGGGGTTACGGCATTGATTTCTTCCACCAGCTGTATGACCGGCTCGATCATTCCGTGGTATCCTGCTTGCAGTCGTGCATTTTGTTCATTGGTCGGCAGCATTCCGTAAGGATGGTTCTAGATTACTGAGCCTACTGCTGCTTCTCGAGGATCAATGGGTCTGGTTGTAGTTGTCACTTTGGAGATGGCCGCTCGAGAAGCTACTACATTAGGTGTAGCAGCTTTTGCCGCCGCAGCCTTCTGTGCTTCCATTGCAATGATGCCTGCCTCTAAAAGTAATGTGCTTTCCGCTCCATTATGCGTCTTGTCCCCGGCTATGAGTCTCTCGCCCGTCTATTTTCTCCTTGTTATTATTGGCATAGTCCTAGGCGCATCTTTTGAAGGTACCTTTGTTTTCCCTATATCTTTGTTCTTTTCCATTGTAATATTCTGCAGAGAGAGCATGGAGGTAAACCGAGACAAAAGATCCACGGGTTAGCTGTTAGTTCATGGCATCCATAAGCTTGATATATTGTGGCAAAGAGCGTATTCAAACTACTGGTTTTGCAGATAATATGAAAAACATAGGTGGATGTGCGGAATCAATTGGGATAAGGTCCATGGGTTGTTATAAAACTCAGATTTATTGGTAGAAAATATGTATAAAACATTAGTTAAAATATAGATCCGTCGGTTAGAGGTTATAAAACGCCCAGATCTGTTGGTAGAAAATACATTGGTCATAAATATGTGCGAAAAATAGCCCAAAACACATATCTGCTAGTTAAAAGTCGTAAAAGGCCCAGATCTGTCAGTAGGAAATACAAAGAATATAGATGTGTGCGAAAAATGAGTTTAAACATAGATCTGTCTATGTTCTAAGTAAAATTTCCGAAGGAGAGGCTATGAAATCACAGGAAAAGATAAAACTTTTTACCGGGACAAAAGTCCCTGTTTCTAGCGCCAAATTGTGAACACGAAAATCACGTAGGCATCAGCGTGCTCACAAACAATCTCCACATGAATCGAATACATGCATTAAGGTATGAATATAGTATGGGGTGCTTGGACAGATGTTGATTCATGATCTCATCAACATCCATAATGATAGATCTAAGAATTACATACGCATATAAAGATAGATAAATACGGAATGTAAATGAGACAAGGATTTATGTGGTTCAGCTCTAAGGCCTACATCCACAGGTCTGGGGGGTATTCACTATGTGGTAAATTATTACAAGAACAGTCGAAAGACTTTGAGTGATCATAGAACCCGAAGGTTGATGCTCATACTTACTTCTCACTGGTTTCTCTCTCTTCTTCTCTCCCAAAATGTCCGACCCCCCCACTCTTGTTTGGGAGGGGTATATATATATATAGCTTATCTAAGTGGGTCCCCTGGAAAAGGGAGTCTTATCTTCTTGTGATTTGTGCACAGTCCGCGGACCTCCTTATCATCCCGCGCCTTCTTCGATTTACTACGTTCATCACGCTGACCAGTCCCCGTTATCTTCGTTGGTCCACTTACACGTGCCCTCTGAGCAGTACTAAATGCGGGTGGTTGGGGCGGTCCAGTATTCCCTTGTCACGTCTGTGTCAGTTGGAAATCCCCTAACCGTTTATTATATCTCACCTCGTGATGAGATAAAGCATGGCAGAGTATCTCTTTGATGTAGTGTGGGGATATCTTCCTTTGATGCTCCTTCATCTTCGACCACTGATCTTTGACAGATGGTGCGCTGTCTAGATCCTATGGATGTCCCTATGTGTCGTCCGCTTTTGTGACGTGGCCTCCAAGTGGGCTTGCCAGTACACGTGGCGAGGGAGATATATTTGTGTACTTACAACATGTTTGTATTGTAAGCACGACTGAGATTTCTTACATAGACGTGCACAAAGTTACCAAATTTTACTCGTATTAGGAAATATAGTTAACTTTGGTGTGCGTTTAAATTTAGGAATCCGGTTAGCTATTGATGTTGGCACGTACTAAGAAACATATTTCTAACAGTAAACTGATGACTTCATTGTTTGTCTCCCATCCGACGTACCCGGTTGTCTCTGGGTTCCAGTTAACAAATCAAGAAAATAGTGAGTCATTGCCCTGATCACAAAATACGATGAGAAGGAAAGAGCCGGAGAAAATTATCTGTTACAAAGCTAACCTATGTTTCTGTTGTCATGGCAAAGCTTTCTTATATAGCACGCATAAATACTCCAGAAACTCGGATTAGGAAATCTAGCTTCCATATTGGAGGATAGACCGGGTTGGTACGTTTGAGTTACTGGGTAAAGATACTCAGCGGTCTTATGTTGTTTGACAGATTTGACATAGAAGTTTCCTGTGGTAAGTTTCTTTCGATCAATTCGCTAAGTTTTCTTTCCCTTACGACATCCGCTTTACATTTACCGGCTAAGGTTTCTATATGCCATGATATTTTTTCTTTAACGCAAGTGCTTTTTTTTTTTGGTAAGAAATCCATACCACAAAGTCCCACCCTACTTTAAAAGTTTCCTGTGCTCTCTTTATCGCTGTTTCAAACTACCCTAAAATAGCTTCGCTTCTATGGAATCTACGGAATTCCCTAGGAAATTAAGGTTTGTTAGGTTAATAAAGGATAGTTCGGTTTATTAGGAAATTGTAGCGTAAATGTTTAGGAAAGCTAAAATTGAAGCGAAAAAGAAAAAGTTTAGGAAAGCTATTTTTTGCATAATGAACGAACGGATCTGTCCCAAAGATCGGGCGTACGAACAGGAGACTGGCATCACTTTTTTTTTTTTTTCATGGATGCCTAACTAAATTTGGAAAATTAAGGATTTTTTTTTTTACATTTGGAATTTTCACTTTATGGAAGCCTATCCGTATCAGGAAACCAACGATCCGACGGACAAACATATAAGTTTATATAAAACATATAACCGAGCGATCCGTGCCGTCGGATGACGAAATCGATGGTCGGATTTGTCAGTCTACACAAGATACCCTAAAATAGCTTCGCTTCTATGGAATTTACGGAATTCCCCAGGAAATTAAGGTTTGTTAGGTTAATAAAGGATAGTTCGGTTTATTAGGAAATTGTAGCGTAAATGTTTAGGAAAGCTAAAATTGAAGCGAAAAGGAAAAGTTTAGGAAAGCTATTTTTTGCATAATGAACGACCGGATCTGTCCCAAAGATCGGGCGTACGAACAGGAGACTGGTGTCACTTTTTTTTTCTTCTTTTTCATGGATGCCTAACCAAATTTGGAAAATTAAGGATTTTTTTTTTTACATTTGGAATTTTCACTTTATGGAAGCCTATCTGTATCAGGAAACCAACGATCCGACGGAAAGCCATATAAGTTTATATAAAACATATAACCGAGCGATCCGTGCCGTGGGATGACGAAATCGATGGTCGGATTTGTCAGTCTACACAAGCACCACTTCTTTTTATAATATAGATATTTATCTATGTAAGCTCCTTGCGCTTAGATTGGTGTAGTCATTTAGGTATATGATTGAATTAGATCTAACAAATGAGATTGTAAAAAAACCTTTAAAGAAAATGACAACGCAGACTGCTTAGTCCTAAGAACCGGTTAGGAATCGGAACCGTCCCGGAACCGACAAAATTAAGTGGTCTGGTTCCGGGTCCAATACTTTTAGAATAGGACCTGAAACCTCTAGGACCCGGAACCGAGTAAATTAATCGGTTCTGGTTCCGGGTAGTATGATACCCGGACCCGATAGGACCCGTTGGCACCCCTAACTTTAATGAATATCTTAAGAATTTTTTCAGTTTTGGAATTTCCTTGTTGTCCAAAAAATCTTGGTCTATAAATACTTGAGTTTGCATTTCTTGCAAACTATCCTAAGAGCCAGACAAACTTCATACTTGTTGTTTCTGGTGGAGTCGTTTATTTTTGAGAGGAAAGTACCCTAATTACGCGAAATCTCTTACGACCGCTTGTTTAAAGACTTCTGTGGGATCATAAATTTCTGCGAGTACCGTTGGTGGGAAACTAGATAATTGCATTGTTATTTTATTTTCTATTTATTGATTTGATTGACTAATGGTTGTTGAAACTTTGATTGCACCTAGTTTGTTTATGCTTGAGAACCTTCTCTTCTGATATAAGGCTCACTCAAACTAGATCAAAGTATTGATGGGATCTTTAGAACCATCTTCAGATCTAAAGACATCTTGTGATAATCCATTGTTAATAGACTCCGTTCTGTATGTGATTGATCACAAGAGGATTCAAGTGATGTTGTGCAGGTTATTATTAAATACAAACGAAGATTTGAAGACGACGAAGTTTTTCTTATTATTTTTCGGATCTTGTGAACTGTCTGCACAAACCTTGATCGACCGGGATCCAACTAGAATCGTGTTTATCTTTGATAGACTTGATTGGGTAGTTGCATGAGATTAGCATCACCTTATAGTTACGCTTTAAGTTCTATATTGATTGATTCCAAATCCAGAATTTGATTATTTTGGTAATCAAATTTTAGGTTGATCTAACCAGACAAAGGAGTTTATTGGTTTAAGCGGAAGAGCCTTTGTCAACGACTTATTAATATCTTATTACCAAGATTGAATAGAGTGGTTACCCAACATATTTGTCCTTTAATGTTTTGAATACGATCAAAAGGATTGGTGATTCACGTGTGTGACTCTAGAAGTTAAAGGCGCAGGGATACTGAGGAAATTAAGTAGCTAGGGGTAGTCTACTTGGTCTCAACTATACGAAGTTGGTATTAAATTTTGTATAATGGATTAATTCTGAGAGTATTCAAAACTGGACTAGGTTTTTCTGCATTTGCGGTTTCCTCGTAACAAAATCTTGTTTATTCATTTACTTTGTTTTTTGCATTATAATTTTTATTATAATTAAGTAAATTACACACGTACGTTAATTCGAATTACTTGACATTGATCATAATAGTCAATCGGTTATTACCGTAACTATTGGCAAGTAAATATCTTTTTGTCGTATTGTTTCGACCTTGTCCATAAACAATCACACAAGGTGTATATGACTTAAGTTGTTTTGTCTCGACTCTATCCATAGACGATCACTTAAGATACCGGACTTATAGGTTGATATTTAAAAGATTATGGTGTATTTGGGTGCCTCGTCTTTTCACGTTATGGCTGACTGTGCAATCAGTTTTTCAATTTCGCGTCGTCCCCAGGATAAAATAGCCGAGTTCAATCTCTTGCACAATCACACGATGAGAGGATTTGAAACTTATATACTTTCATTCTTGCTCAAAATCACACTTGTAGAAAACAAACAATAATCACACACTTGTTTTCTTTCTAAAATTCATTTTCTTTTTCAAATTCAAAAAAATAAAGGGGAAAAAACTTTTTTTAATTTTTCCAACCAAATTCTGATTTATAATCAAAGGTTTCAAAGAGTTTAATGAAAAATAATTATGACATAACTCACACAATTATCACCTTAAACATAAAACAGTGGTATTTAAAACATAATAAATATCTTCTTTTATGCAAAACTTTATGAGTATTAAAAATACTTTTAATGGGAAATTAAATTTAGTTTTAAAACATATATCCCAATAATCTCTCACTTATATTTTTTTAAATATTCGGCAGGAACGTACAAAGTTGTGCATAAGCAAAGGTATCTTACGACTTAAACCTTTACGTAATTTTAACAGGCTCTCTTAAAATATGACCATAGAGTGAATATAAGTCTTGAACTCTAGGTGATAAAAATATTGCTTATGTTAGATCATTGCTCGGTCGAAATAGCAAGCGTTGCTATTTCCAGCTCTTTTTTCAAGTTTAGTTGCCAAAATTATAAGTCTTGATTTCTAGTCTACTTATAGCTAAGTCTCGGATTAGGATAGTAAGTGTAGTTGAGCCTTAGAATCCATGTCGTTCATCGAATGAAGACGAAGAACTACTCAAGGGAACTTGTGGAACTTCATCAACAAAAGGTATGTGGAGACTTGAACTTATCTATCACTCAAAAGTCTATTTATTTTATCTCCTATTTTGAGACAAAAGTCGTATTGCTATATATACTTCAATTATACACATTTGCTATTTTGAGCTGAGTTTATCTCGCTTATCTATTTCTCAAAATATGTGTTGGTAAGCTTTCTCATTAGCCAAGTTCATCATTACTCGTGACGAAAGTCATATTGATTATTTCAATAACTTGAAAATCGCTTTGATGATAATAGTTTGTGAATAACAACTATTTTAACATCCTCTAAGAAAGTTTCAATGATTGAAATGAGAGTTTAGAACAAGTAACCATGGTTGGATATAAACATAGTGTGTTCTCACATTTGTGTAAAAATCCAAACCGAGAACCCAAAGTATGCGTCCCCGTAGGCGTACTGGCGGTTGTTGAAAATCCGGGTAGGCAAACGGGTACGCGTACTTATGTGTACCCGTACGCATACTTGCGGAAGTTTCACGTCCGTGAATTTCTACTGGAGTTTGGAAGTGAAAAACAAACTCAATCCGGTTACTTAAGTACGCATACCCGTTTGCATACTTAAGTAGGTTACTTTTGAAAATCGGTTTGTTCATGAACTAAAACATTTATATAATAAGGAATGCAATCTTTGCATATCGTGGCTATAATTTTCATGAATTGATTCGAGTGAATCAAAATTTGTTTTGTTTCGTGTCTTGTATACTTCTATGAGATCTAAGCAATTGAACAACTCTCTAACTAGTTCATTTGAGTCATTTGAACTAGTTATGGTAAAGATGAATAAGGTTGATATGAAAGTGCTCATATGCATAATCATTGGTTAACTATTGTTGAAGCGACTAAGTGTACATGTTTAGGTATGGTTACTCAAACCTAAATGAAGTTACATTTCATGTGTATATAACAAGCTAAGTTCAATCTAACGGTTGAAAGATATTAGCTTAAATCTAATCAGTTTTTCATCTAACGGTGAATATTGAATTCTTTGTTACCAAGGTAACTTAGATTGCAAACCCTGATTTGAAATCTATATAAAGGAGAACTCTAGAAACTGGGAAACCTAATCCCCACACCTCATGTGTGTTACTAGTTGCATCAACTAGAGTCGATTCTCCTTTAACCTTAGGTTTTTCACAAAACCCTGTAGGTTAACGATTTAAAGACTTTATTGGGATTGTGAAGCCAGACCCAAGTATTTTCTCTATAGTTGCATGATCTGATCTTGTTGTTTTCTATCGTGTTTGAGTAGAATCGTAAGATTGGCTTGAGATTTATATCTCCGATAGGAAACATAGAAAATTAATCACATATGATCTCCGTCGTATGCGTCAAAAATAATTTCACTTTCTTACTCAACTAAAATAAATGAAGTATATGGTAAAAAAGAGTTCGTTCCCACAGAGAGGCTTTTGTTGTTATAAAATTTTAGATTCTTAAGTAACCAAGGGAGGATTTTGATTTTATCTATGCAATAAAATAAAGCAAAGCAATTTAAATAATTGAAATAAATAATAAGGAGAAGATATTGGTCACGGGATAATATCATTCACAAACATGCATTTTCATCAATGACTAGAATTGAAAATTTAATCTCGCATTTACTAAAACTCCTAGGATATTTTAATCGCAAGAATATCCTGTTTATTTCCCGATTTTATCACAAACACATTAAAAGATGCACATGTGAAATCTACCTAGAAAGCAACCTAAAGTGTAAAAGCACAATTAAGTTTAACTTCCCAAGAGCACTAAGTTCTATAAAATAGACTAATCAATGCAAATGAACCTGTAAAAGCACCAATTTATTTTAACAAAGGTTATGATTCATATGCAATTATAGAGATGTATCACTACAAGTAATAATGACACTATGCTACTTAGAATCAGGGATTCACAACTTTTACGTATTGAAAATCCTAATCTATCTTTAGATATGAATGCAAATCGAATTGATTCCGGACTCAACCAAACAAGTATTCAAATCATATAACATTAAACGCAATGAATCATAAACAACAAAGTTGAGATAAAACTAATGCATTGAATCAAATAACATGTTTGATGAAATCAACTTTTATCCCATAACCAATAATAGTATTTAGCTACTCATATTAATGGAGTTCATCATAATCATATTTGGAATAAAGAACGTAAAAAAATAATGAAAAAAAACCCCAGTAGAATCGCCGCTCTCCTCCAAAACTCCCAGTAGAAAAACACGTGATCCCCAAAGTTGTAGAAGACTTTTCTTTTTGCATCTCTTCCTTGGTCAAGTCTTCAAAAGTCCAATACAATGGAAGTCCACTAAGAAAATGTGTGAAAAACCCATGTAGAAAAATTTCCCAGAAAGTGTTGTTGGAGATTGGCCGGAATGTAACCGGCAGAGTAATCGGAAAACATCTCAAGTGACCGGAAAAACACCACCGATCACCAGTCAAACTAACGGTCAATCATCAAAGCTGGCGACTGACCAACAGTCAAGGGAGTCAGCTCTTGAGTCAGTCAACTCAGCTGAGTCAGGGTCTAACTGCTTTGCCAGGATAAAGCTTTGCTTAGGCTATATGACCACTGTTGAATAGGCCACAACCAATAATGCGCAACTGTGGTGCTTCACTCTTCACAGCCATGTATTGTAACCTCAGTTCAACCACCACCATCTTCAACCTTGTTACTTCTTGAACCTGTTTGACAATTCAATCGACCTGCAACTTCTTCTTGCAATCATCTCAGACCCATTCTATCCACCATAACCCATAAGCTCCATGGCATCATTTCCACCATTTGCATCAAACCATCTAGCATCATCACACATTGCAATATTGAGTTCCAATCTCATCTGCCTAATGACACAACTGCATCACCTGCAATTCATCTCATACTATGGGTTCACATAAACTCCAGCAGCATCATCATCTCCATCTTTCCCTGTCTTTATCACCAGCTACAAAACACCAACTCCAACAGCCATCTCCTCAGAACTTCAAGCCTAGACATTGCTCCAGCTCTTCTATTCTGCAAGCTGATTCTGCGACTGCAATTCAAACCGCACACTCTAACTTCCATTACATCCATTCTGCAGCACCAGTGCCATTCTCCGCAAAACCTCACCTCTGACTCTGCATTCAATTACTTGGACAGAACAACAGCTCCTTCCAATTTCCATTTCATCCAGCTGCTTTCACTTTCAGTTTAATGCCATCAGCTGCGACCATTGCCAACACTGATCCAACCATCTAATATTGCTTCACCAGCAGTACTCCTTACCCTTGGTACACATCATCACAACCGTAATTAGCCATAAGAAACATGAGCAACAGCAAGCTTGACCTATCCCAGCCATTACATCGCCACCTTCTTCTCCCTGTAATTATTCTCCTTGCACAGCTGCAATACCATATGCAACTCATAGTGAATCTGACTTCAATCCAACTCAGACTCGACATACTCTCTGTACCAACACCTGTAATTGCTCATATTCAACAGCAACACCAGTTTCATCTCAAACACGCCATCTAACCTTGATATCACAACTTTTCCACCTGACCAAACAACACCATTCCATCAGCACAGCCAAGCCCATGAGCAATTTGAGTTCCTGCAAATCTTCTTAGATTCTAAAACTACAACCCATTAATCTCAAAGCAACAACATCATCTTTACTGTCTTCTCAGCTCAAATGAGCTTCATAATCAAACCTATCCACAAGCACTCAACCACACAATTACCAACAAACCCATCTTCTCAATCTGGTGTCCAGTCTACTTTCTAGGGTTTGACCATTTCATTTGGCATATGAATCTTCATCTCTCTGTCAACCCTAGCTTTTATCATCTGTCACAGATTCACAGTTTTTGTACCTACTCCAGTTCTTCCTTTATCTTCCCTGTCTATCTCGATCCAGGTTCATCTCGTAATGTCATCGACATGAACAACCTTCAACCACCACCATACAACTTCAATCAAACCCACTTGATTTCTCTCCAATCACTTATCTCCAATAGTTGTTCATCTCGAAACCCCTTTGATTTCTTCTCAGATCGACATCAATCATCTCATTCTTTACTGATTTCTTCATCAACCCATTTAATCTTTGCCAACCTCATATTCAACACTAAACCCTAATTTCACCATCAGTTCATCTCTTGATTTTATATCAGCAACCTCCAATTTCTTCTGGTTCTTCATAAATTTCACCAGAGAATCAAACCCCATCTGTTTCTCGTGGAACTACTACCTCTCTTCATCTCTCTTTCAGACACACTTCCTGCTCCTCCATTTTCTCTCTCTGAGTTAGGGAATAAATGATTGAGAAATGAATTCTCTTCTGAATTCTAGGGTGTGGTAATGATAAGAAATACGGCAGGCACCCAGAACTCTGATAAGGGCTATCCATGTATTATTTATCCTGTCAGTCTCAGAAAACCGACAGTTCATCCTTCACTCCTTATTGCGCAACATTAGCCTGCTCCAATTATCGCATGGGAATTGATCTTTTTGCCATTTTCGCTCCAAATAGACGTTTTCTCCTTCTTTTGCTCGCAAGGACTCCATTACACCTAATAACTCAAAACTAAACATAAGAGAAGAAATTCACAAGGATAATAGCAAAGAAAGCATAAATACTAGATATAAAAATCAGGTGCTTTAGACACCTATCAAATTCCCCCACACTTAGACTTTGCTAGTCCTTGATCAAATCAAACAAAACTTATTCTAAAACATACATATAACTCAGTTTCATCGAGGCTACGGCCACACTTAGCATGTATAACAAGCCTTTGAAACCCTAGGTGTCCCCTAGTGGATGAGTTATAGTCTCGTGAGGGTTTACTAGAGATATATCCACAAAACCTAATTTTCTAACTTACTAGTTCTCCGAAATAATAGCATACAGCGCGCTAAGAAGACCTAGAAATTCTGCACATTAGTCATAAGAAGTTAGACACATATATGAACACAATCTTATCCTTAAAAGTTGAGAGAGAAATAACCATCCCTTATCGAAAGAATCCAGGTTTGAGAGTGATCGAAAGTCTTGACTCTGCCTCACTAGAAAGGGTTTTATGAATTTGCTCTCAATAATAAACAACTTTTTATGGGTCACACATGTGTTCAGGTAGGAATGAAGAGAGAATCCTGTGACATGTTGAATAGTAAGAAGGCAAAAACCCTCCGAATTATATTTTGAAAACCCACATCTTTTATTGTTTTGAAAACCCATTTTTCTGATGATCTCTAAGAAATAAAATCAACCACTTATGCTTACTTACCTCGTTATCCGTTAGAAGTGCAGTTAGCACCACTCTCATAGCATCTATAGAAATGTCTCCAGTCTTCAATCCTTGTTTTCATCTTCGTCTTCGGTCTTCAACTCTTGATGATAACTCTTGAATTTCGTAGAATCTTGACAATGTGATTCTTTCCTCTAATTCCTTGTTGCTTGAAACTTCATTACGGGTATTTCTTCTTTCCATTGGATTTATTGAATGAATAAAAAACCAAAAAAGTACTAAACAAACCAAAATATGATGCAATGATTTTTTTTTTCTTCTTAAAGATGCAAGATAAATAAAGTAAATACAAAATTAAAACAAACAAAATATGAAAACTAATGATGAACCTAATGAACTTTTTCTCTTGTCTCCTTATTTTTTATTTTATTTTTAGACAATAGAAAATAAAATACAAACTAATAAATAAAAATAAAAATGAAAGTACAAAGACCATGGTCCAAGTACTTTACCGTTTGATTCTTCACAACTTGTATGTCTTGATATCATAAACTTCTTGAACTCTCATCTTGATAATCTTCGCTCTTGTACATAAATCTCCAACTTGTAAGAAATTCCGCTCCTTGTCTTGTTGCTTTACTTGAATCTGAAATCTTCTCATTTCTTTATTGTTGCTTGTAAACCTTGAACGTCTTCAACTTTCCTTCGAATCTGTTATGCTCCTCTTGTTGATGATGATGGTGTTTCTATGGACCTGTTGGTGTAGAGAGAGATAAAGTGGATGGTGCTAAATGCGAACAAGATCACAAGTGGTATGTAAGTTAGCAATTCGATGTCAACATCATGATTGATAAAATAGCACTCAAGAGATCAAAGTAGTGTTTTTATTGGTGGGAGGTTGGGTAGCTCAACATTCTACCCGGAGTTTACGTACGGTGACACACACTCTAAAAATACAAATTTAGACACGTACAAAGTATTGAAGGTCGGTGCCTCTCATGATATAATAATAGGTAGTCTCCCTATAGGGGATCACAACTCTAATACCGAATTCAGTCTGCACCTCATTTGCCACTGGCATGGTTAAATCCAACTTTAACTCTCATACAAGTAAGAAACCTGATCATGTTCTCTGGCATCTCTAAGTTCAGTCACTCTTATGAGAATCTCGATGTAATCTTAGCAACATGTATACTATGTGACTCTAAACTAACTACAAGTTGGAGTTTTTCATTCACTAATTTACACAAAAGTTGAAATTTTTGAAAATTTTACAATGTAAATGCTTAACCACTCCCCCACACTTAAACTTTACATTATCCTCATTGTAAATTGAGTCATCCAATTAGAGTCATGGTGGGAAATCCTACATGAAACATGACAAGAAATCAGAAAAAGTAAACTCAAGACAAGGAAAAAACAACTAAAAACAAAACAAGAAAATAAACATAAATAAGAGATAAGAGATACAATACCAATGGGTTGCCTCCTGATGGTATTTATCAATGATGTTGTAGTAGTAAAAGGTTCGTGGGACTTGTGAAGGCAAAGGATTTTAGATTTACTAAAACTTAAAAGTAAAGAAAACTTAGATGAAAATTGATTTCAAGATATGAGAAAATAACCAAGACGTTGATTCCACTATTACACATGAATGAAATATAGTAAACAACCCAAAACTTTAATTATCTTTTAAATCCCTTGTTTCTTAATTCACAAATAATCAGGAAAATTCTCAACAATTAATTGTATCCCTTAAGCATAGATTATCTTAATACAAAGCATAACCTATCTAATTGAATCACAACTAATGACAAAAATTATGCGAACAATTAAAAACTCCGCAAAAGCAGTGATTGAGTGAATTATAAAATATAAATTAGAGAAAATAAATTAATTACCAATTATTCATACTTAAATAGCTTCCTCATTGCCTTGGTTGTGGGAGAATTAGCCGCTCATCATGTTGGTAACACACTCAAAATTTATTATTATTGCTCAGAAATGGTTTACAAATGATGAAAAGAGTGAAAAAGTGGTGAAAATCAGGTTTGTAACAGTTATAAGTGTTGCAAACGAGTGTTACAAAAAAACGATACAAGCTCTCTGTAACTAACACTGTTTGTTTGCGACTGTCTCCTTTTCTACGACCCACAGCTGTGAGTCGTTTACACTGTAGCGTAAACGACGGTTTTCGGGAGTCTGTTCTTCACGATCTTCAGTTTGCAGCAGCAGAGAGTATTTTTTTTCGCAACTTGATTTCAATTGCTCTATTGTCTCCCAAACTTTCCCAATCTCTCTGTAGCCTTCTATGAGTCCCCTGTAGTCTATATATACTCTTCAGAGCCTCCAAACATCACATTAAACTCCGAATATTTACTCATAACTCGGCAGTGAAGAACAAAATTCTTGGGAATATTTTCTTCCCAGAAATAACTTCACACATATTTGTTTTCTCGAGCAAAAATTGTTCCAACACGTTCCTTAATCTTCTGACGACAAAGAACCAAACACGTTGTACCCACGGAAAAACTTCCCAAAATCACTCGGAAATTAAAATATAATATCCGAGAATATATTTCATTCCCTGTTTGAAGATTTTTTCCATTGTTTACGTGCATGAATCAAATACCTTTCCTGTTTTAGTGTAACAGCATCATTCCAAGTCAGAACCGATAGAAACTCGGCAATTCTCACGTCAAATTCTTGCCCTGAAAATTACGCAGCTGCCAAATTCATTTCCCGTCTTTTTCTGTTTTTTTAAAACGATGAAGAAGAAGGCAGACCTTAACGAAAACGCTGGTGCCTTTAACATCTGAATGCCCTGAGGTGCCCTTATCCAAAATGAGGGTGCCTTTATCACTTTTCTCTGGGGGTCCAAAAAGCACTTTTCGAGCAACGTTTTCCACACAAGTGTATTCCTCCAAAAACACCTACACAAACACAAAAACACCAAAATTAGTATAAAAATCGAGACTAATAATAAAGACACTGAGGACAATTCAGACACAAAAATGTGTTTATCAAACACCCCCAAACTTATTATTTGCTAGTCCCGAGCAAATCTAATCTAGAAAATAAAATGACTACACTTAGCATGTGCAGCAAGCCGTTAAACCGCTAGGTGGCCCTAGTGGCGGAGTGTCGTCTCCGGAGGGTTTACCAGAGGTGTACCCACAAAACCTTTACTCCAGACCCTAGCTATCTACGCAGAACCTTGGAAGGCACTAAAGAATCTCCTTGGTTGGCATACGTATTGACTACAGGAGGAAGTACCCTGATGCGAAATTCCAATTGCTTTATACGAGTTTACACTCAAGCATACTAAAATTCATATAAAGTGACAGAGCTCTACTCATATAGTTTCACTATGGACATCAATATAACGGAGTCAAATGGATAGATCAAGAAGATGGATATAGAGAAAAACATAGATGGTTTTGATGTTGACTTAGTGAACGATGTTTCTCATATCTGTCTGAAGGCCACTGCCAAAATGAACCTATCCTAATGGACTGAGATACTGGTCTGACTAATATCAACACAACTGGCATATACAAGGGAACTAGTGGTCGACAATCCTAATTCTAGATCAACACGTCTGGCATATACAAGGGAACCAGCGGTCGATTTATTCACTGAAAATTAACTGCATGATTAGATCTTTTGGATCCAAGCGCATGCTTCTTGTCAGCAATTTACATGATAGTTCCCGTGGATCCTGCATTCCACGCTTGTTTAGGCGACGGAGACAGGGAAAACACACACATATTGATATTCCCAAGTGTTAATTTTATTCCGATTGGTCTAATGGTCTGGTCTCAATTTTTTTTTTTTTTTTCAATCACTCTATTTCACCCTAGCAGTGGTAACAACTTGAATCGTGAGCCCCACCTAATCACTTAGAGAAACATAGTTTAAAAAAAAAAAAAACAGAAGTGAAAAGGACTCAACGAGATATGGTGAAACTACCATGTTATTTCTAACACCTGAGCTCTGTGCTTTTACGAATAGACTCTTTAGATGTTTCCATCTAATAAGATTGGTTCCTCAACTCCTACAACCAAAATGCTTCCATCCACTTAGATTGGTTAGTGCCATCCTTAATAAACATAAATTTCTAGGCTCTGGAGTTTATTTATTGCAACTAAAAACTACAAGAAGTTTCTTCCCCACCCCCAAACTTAAATCTAACATTGTCCTCAATGTTTCTAATGAAAGAGCAATACCAAAAAGTAAAATAACACGAGGAGAAGTTGGAGAGATAGTACCTGGGTGATGAGAGAGAAAATCAAAACTAATGTACAACATACAACTTCCTCGATGGTCAATCAAGGGTAAACAGGGTCCTCCAGAGGGACCTCCTCAACATCACATGTAGGAAAGGGCTCTAAAAAGGGTTTCAATATCTGACCGTTAACCTTCGAAGAACTACTACCATCCGGTGTCTCGATCTCAACAGCTCCATAAGGAAAAACAGTGCGAACAATAAAAGGATCCGTCCACCGAGAACGTAACTTCCCAGGGAAAAGATGCAAGAGGGTATCATACAGAAGAACTTTTTGACCTGGAGAAAATGACTTCCTTAAAATATTTCTATCATGCACAAGTTTCATTTTGTTCTTATACTCCTTCGCACTATCGTAAGCATCTATACGAATCTCATCCAACTCATTGAGCTGGAGTTTCCTGTGGGCTCCTGCCTTGTCAAGTGAAAAATTTAGCTGCTTAACAGCCCAATAATCTCGATGTTCTAACTCAACAGGTAAATGACATGCCTTGCCATACACAAGTCGATAAGGCGACATTCCAATTGGGGGTTTAAACGCAGTACGATAATCCCATAAGGCATCAGTAAGCCTAGACGACCAGTCTTTCCGATTAGGATTAACTATTTTCTCTAATATACGTTTTATCTCCCTATTGGAAACCTCTACCTGACCACTAGTCTGTGGATGATACGGGGTAGCTACCTTATGTGTAATACCATATTTCTTCATTAAAATCTTAAAAGGTGCATTACAAAAGTGCGACCCTCCATCCACTAATTATAGCTCGCGGTGTACCGAAACGTGTAAGTATATTATTTTTCAAGAACTCAATCACAACCCTATGGTCATTGGTTTTACACGCAACCGCCTCAATCCACTTAGAGACATAGTCTACGGCAACAAGGATGTATAGGTTACCAAAATAATTAGGAAACGGACCCATAAAGTCAATACCCCACACATCAAAGACCTCAACAACTAAAATAGGGTTCAAGGGCATCATGTTCCTACAGGAAATGGTTCTTAATTTCTGGCAACGCTCACAAGTAACACAATAACTGTGGGAGTCTTTAAACAACGAATGCCAATAGAATCCACATTGCAATATCTTAGCAGCAGTCTTCTTAGCACTAAAGTGACCCCCACAAGCATGATCATAACAAAAGTAAATAATACTGGACTGGTCACTCTCAGGTATACATCTCTTAATAATCTGGTCTTGACAATACTTAAACAAATAAGGATCATCCCAAAAGAAGTGCTTAACCTTGGCTAAAAACCTAGAACGATCTTGTTTACCCCAATGTTGGGGCATTCGACCAGTAACAAGATAATTCACTATATTTGCATACCAAGGTGATTGGGAAACAGAGAACAATTATTCACCTGGAAAGCTATCCCTTATATGAAGGGAATCATCAGGGGAACTAACAGTTAGCCTAGACAAGTGGTCTGCTACTACATTTTCTACAACCTTTTTGTCTCTAATGTCTGGACGAAATTATTGTAATAAAAGGATCCACCTAATCAATCTAGGTTTGGTATCCTTCTTAGAAAAAAGGTATTTCAAAGCAGCATGATCAGTATAGATTACGATCTTAGAACCTAAGAGGTAGGATCTAAACTTGTCTAAGGCATACACAATGGCCAACAGTTCCTTCTCGGTAGTGGTATAGTTCATCTGGGCCTCATTCAGAGTTTTCTAGCATAGTAAATCACATGAAGTAATTTGTTTTCTCGCTGACCTAGCACAACACCAATAGCATAATCTGAAGCATCGTACATGATCTCAAAGGGTAGGTTCCAGTTGGGTGCCTGGAATATGGGGTCGGTAGTGAGTAAAGACTTAAGCTTCTCAAAATCCTCTAAACAAGCATCATTAAAGACAAACTTAGCATCTTTTGCAAGCAAATTGCAAAGAGGTCTAGAAATTAAGCTAAAATCCTTAATGAATCGACGATAAAAACCTGCATGCCCTAAGAATGACCTAATATCTTTTACGGTTTTTGGGACCGGTAAAGTTTTAATAAGGTCAACTTTGGCTCTATCTACCTCTATACCCTTCGAAGATACGATATGCCCTAGAACTATTCCTGAACGAACCATGAAATGACATTTTTCCCAATTCATCACTAAATTCTTTTCCTTACACCTAGTCAAAACTAATGACAAATGATGCAAGCACTCATCAAAAGATGAACCAAACACTAAAAAATCATCCATAAAGACCTCTAAGAACCGTTCTACCATGTCAAAAAATTTACTCAACATACAACGCTGAAAGGTCGCAGGGGCATTACATAGCCCGAAAGGCATGCGTATATACGCAAAGGTACCAAAGGTACAGGTAAAAGTGGTTTTCTCTTGGTCTTCTGGGGCAATAAGAACCTGATTATAGCCGCAAAATCCATCTAAAAAGCAAAAATGGCTACGGCCAGCTAATCTTTCTAGAATTTGGTCGATGAAGGGAAGGGGAAAGTGGTCCTTCCTAGTGACCTTGTTCAATTTTATATAGTCAATACAGACACGCCAACCCGTGGTCATTCGGGTTGGGATTAACTCATTGTCATCATTCTGGACTACAATAATATCGGATTTCTTGGGAATAACCTGAACGGGGCTGACCCACTTACTGTCTGAAATAGGGTAGATAATTCCTGCATCTAACAGCTTAAGAACCTCGGTTCGAACTACTTCTTTCATATTAGGGTTCAGTCGACGTTGCATCTCCCTAGAAGGTTTGGTATCTTCCTATAAATAGATCTGATGCATACAAACAGTAGGATTTATACCCTTAATGTCTGCTATGGTCCACCCTAAAGCTTCCTTGTTATTATGAAGGACGGTTACTAGCCTATTTTCCTTATCACTATCCAAGTCAAATGCTATAATCACAGGTAAAGTTTCAGATGGGCCTATAAACACATACTTCAAGGTATCTGGTAATGGTTTAAGGTCCAATTTAGGAGGCTTTTCCAACTAAGGAACTGGGGTAGACTCAGAAACGGGTAGAGGTTCGAACTTAGGTTTCCATCCATTACTAGTGTCTATCAAAGGGGTTGAATCTAGCAAAGAATTCACCTCATTAATCACATCATCATCATCAAAATCAATCACAAAGTGAGCTAGGAATTTCTCTAATGGATCTTCTATCAAAGTGTTTGGTAATGACTCCTCGACTAATGTTCCTATCATGTTTACCTCTTCTATGCTCGAGTCATCTAGTTCAGCGGGTAGCTTACTAATATGAAAGACATTCAGATCAATAGTCATATTACCAAAAGACAAATTCATAATACCAGTTCGACAGTTAATGATCACATTGGATGTATCTAAAAACGGGCGACCTAAAATTACCGGTATCTGGTTCTCAGGGTTAGGGACAGGTTGGGTATCTAGGATAACAAAATCCACTGGATAAATAAACTTGTCTACCTCTATAAGAACATCCTCGATCACACCACGAGGAATTTTAACGGACCTATCAGCTAACTGAAGAGTCATCTGGGTAGGTTTCATCTCACCAAGTCATAGCTTAAGGTACACATGGTATGGCAATAAGTTCACACTGGATCCTAAGTCAAGCAATGATTTCTCAACACGGTATTTACCTATTGTGCAAGCAATGGTAGGGGACCCTGGGTCTTTGTACTTAGGAGTAGTAGTATTCTGAATAATAGAACTCACATGACTAGCTAGGAAGGCTTTCTTTTGAACACTAAGCTTACGCTTTCGTGTACACAAGTCCTTGAGAAACTTGGCATAAGCGGGAATCTGCTTAATCGCATCTAACAATGGTAGGTTGATAGTTACCTGCTTAAAAACCTCCCAAATATCTTTAAAGTTGGACTCGCTCTTAGTTGGAATGAGCAGATGGGGAAACGGGGCTCGGGGAACAAAGCCGGGATCAACATGACCCTCATTGGTCTCTTTAGAGACTCTATCAGTCTCCTCAATTTCTGTCTCAGAAGGGTGAACTACAGCATGTTCACTTTCAGGCATGGCGACCTTATTGTCAACTTTCTTTCCACTCCTAAGGGTTGTAACAGAATTCACATGATTGTACGGTTTCTCTCCTTTAGGGTTAGGATCAGTACGACTAGGGAACCTTCCTTCTTCTCTCCCACTAATAAACTTAGCTATCTGGCCAACTTGAAGTTCTAATTTAGCAAGAGTCTGGGAATTATTCTTCAAATTCTGCCTGGTTTCTTGTTGGAAGCTAAGGTGGTTAGCTGATAACATATCATGGTTCTTTTCTAACAAAGCAAAAGTTTCTTCTAAGGTAGAGATCTTTTTCTCAGAAGTGTTCTGAAACTGGGCTTGACAGGAAGGGTTATTTGCATAACCAAAACCTGGGGGGAGGCTGATAATTGCTAGACTGACCTTGATTCTGGCCTTAGACCAAGAAAAATTAGGATGGTTTCTCCAACCATGGTTGTAGGTCTCTAAGTATGGGTCAAACTTCTGACGGTTCTCAAACCTAGCATTGTTATAGATAGCATAGGCTTGTTCTTCACTAACATGACCTTCCCAAAATGAGTTATCGGGCTCTATTCCACAACTAGAGACTTGAGAGGCTCTATTAGGTTCAACAAGGGACCTATTTTTAGACTGACCCATTTCCAAAGCTTCTAACCTTCTAGACAAAGCAGCAAACTTAGCATCTGACTCGAAGCTTGTTTCCACCACATTGGTGCTACTTCTATTGACCAAGAGTCTTTTAGGGGGTTCAACACAAGGCTCCCACTGTTGGGATTTTTCAGCGATAGTTCCTAAGAAGGTAAAAGCATCATCAACAGTTTTATTAGTGAACTCACCAGCGCACATAGACTCGACCATGAATTTAGTCGAATAGTCTAAACCATTATAAATAATCTCTACAAGTTTCATCTTATCAAACCCATGGTGAGGACACTGGGATAGGAGATCATTGAATCTCTCTAAAAACCTATAAAGAGATTCTCCCTCTTGTTGCACACTAGCACTAATTTTCTGCCTAACAACTGCAGTTTTATGCGTAGGGTAGAATTTCATATATAAGCAGCAATAAGCTCCTGCCATGTTTCAATGGATTCAGACGGTAGGTTGTTAAGCCAGGTTTTGGCTTTATCTCTCAAGGAAAAGGGAAACATCTTAAGTTTCAAGACTTTATCAGTAAGGTCTTTTATTCTAACTGTCCCACAAATTTCCTCAAAGTCCCTAATATGGAAGTAAGGGTTCTCATCATATTTTCCTAAGAATATAGGGATCATCTGAAGAATACTAGGTTTTATCTCGAAATTAACCTTATTGGCTGGCAATTTAATGCATGAAGCTCGGTTGGCCCTAGTTGGGAACATGTAATCTTTCAAAGTAGTCATTGCTGGCACAGATGACGTACTAGGGGTACTTTCCTCACAAAGAGACAGATTCTCAAAACTGAAGTTTCCAAAAACGGGGCTCTCAAAAGAAGAGTCTTCGAGCTCCCCGCCTTCACAAGAAGAACTACTAGGTTTGTCACTAATCAAACGACCTAGAGTGTTTCTTTTCCAAGCCCGTTCTCTAATGACCTCGGGCATACACTAGAAAAAGAAAATAAAAAGAAAAAGAAAAATCCTAAAAGGAAGGGAGGTTCTAAGCAAACGCAAACAAGGCTGACTCCACCAAAGCAAACCTAGAGATTTCTAGAAAACAAAAAGCATGATGGCTCCACTTAGATTGTTTTCTAGACCAGCTTCTAATCCTTCGAAAGGGAATTCGTTACAATCTGAGCAAACCCCTCTGGAATCAATTCGCGTTTAAGTAAGTTGAATAGAGGCGAGGGAAGCTGCTGGAGCTTTGATACCCAAGGCCTCACCGCATTACAGGGCGGCGCAGTCATGCATTCAACTCACAGAAACTTTCATGAACTTCGAAGAATGCTCAAAAGAGTAACCAATATTTTTCGAACGAGTTTCCTATTAAGCTCGTTACCCTATAGGTCTCGTTCGATTCCAAATTTTAAGGCTTAGGTTCGCATTAAGTTTCGTTTTCCTAAGGCGGGCAAGAAGAGAACGGTGATGAAATCCGAACCCTTATCTTATATGGCCAGTCCTTGCCCTTTACTAGGAATTTAAAACAGCCGTTTTCAGTTCCTCAACATATATTCACACGAAGGAAGACAGTAACTCGCTGGCAGGGGATTCGCGAGTGTTTCGACAAACTTACCTCCCGTACCAGACGGGGGATGAACCGCTGAAGTCGACTCGGGCCACGACTCCTATGTCGTGTACGAACCCGAGGGGCCGAGGTGATATCGTAATCACCGTCCTTCTCTGCAAACAGTTTAATATTTAAACTACCCTTCCGTAGGGTTTAAAAAAAATAATGTCCAAATGTCCAAGTCCAAACTCCAAAGTCCAAAAAACAAAAGTAAAGTAAAATGCTAAAAAAAAAGAAAATTACAAGAATAAAGAAATCCTAATACAATCTAAAGAAATAAACTTTTTTTCCCTCTCTTTTTATAATAATAATAAAAAAAATCTTCTTCTTTCGCTCCTTTCGCTTTGTCTTTAACTCCAAACTTTAAGTATTCACCAAAAGCTTTGGAAAAAATTTCTTTCGCTCCAAATTCCAAAATCTGTAGTAAAAAGACAAAAACAAAAACGTAAAGAAGAACAAATAAAGTAAAAAAAAAAAAAAACCTAAAAAAGAATAAAAATCTAAAAACTCTAGCCTAAAGACAAGCTTCGTTCCCCGGCAACGGCGCCAAAAATTGATGGTATTTATCAATGATGTTGTAGTAGTAAAAGGTTCGTGGGACTTGTGAAGGCAAAGGATTTTAGATTTACTAAAAATTAAAAGTAAAGAAAACTTAGATGAAAATTGATTTCAAGATATGAAAAAATAACCAAGACGTTGATTCCACTATTACACATGAATGAAATATAGTAAACAACCCAAAACTCTAATTATCTTTTAAATCCCTTGTTTCTTAATTCACAAATAATCAGGCAAATTCTCAACAATTAATTGTATCCCTTAAGCATAGATTATCTTAATACAAAGTATAACCTATCTAATTGAATCACAACTAATGACAAAAATTATGCGAACAATTAAAAACTCTGCAAAAGCAGTGATTGAGTGAATTATAAAATATAAATTAGAGAAAATAAATTAATTACCAATTATTCATACATAAATAGCTTCCTCATTGCCTTGGTTGTGGGAGAATTAGCCGCTCATCATGTTGGTAACACACTCAAAATTCATTATTATTGCTCAGAAATGGTTTACAAATGATGAAAAGAGTGAAAAAGTGGTGAAAATCAGGTTTGTAACAGTTATAAGTGTTGCAAACTAAGCTGTTACAAAGAACGATACAAGCTCTCTGTCATTAACACTATTTGTTTGCGACTGTCTCATTTTCTACGACCCACAGCTGTGAGTCGTTTACACTGTAGCGTAAACAACGGTTTTCGGGAGTCTGTTCTTCACGATTTTCAGTTTGCAGCAGCAGGGAGTATTTTTTCGCAACTTGATTTCGATTGCTCTATTGTCTCCCAAACTTTCCCAATCTCTCCGTAGCCTTCTATGAGTCCCCTGTAGTTTATATATACTCTTCAGAGCCTCCAAACATCGCATTAAACTCCGAATATTTACTCATAACTCGGCAGTGAAGAACAAAATTCTTGGGAATATTTTCTTCCCAGAAATAACTTCACACGCTGTCTTCTCGAGCAAAAATTGTTCCAACACGTTCCTTAATCTTCTCTGACAGCAACCAATACGTTGTACCCACGGAAAAACTTCTCAAAATCACTCGGAAATTAAAATAGAATATCCGAGAATATATTTCATTCCCTGTTTGAAGATTTCTTCCATTGTTTACGTGCATGAATCAAATACCTTTCCTGTTTTAGTGTAACAACATCATTCCAAGTCAGAACCGATAGAAACTCGGCAATTCTCACGTCAAATTCTTGCCTTGAAAATTACGCAGCTTCCAAATTCATTTCCCGCCTTTCTATGTTTTTTTAAAACGATGAAGAAGAAGGCAGCCCTTAACGAAAACGCTGGTGCCTTTAACAGCTGAATGCCCTGAGGTGCCCTTATCCAAAATGAGGGTGCCTTTATCACTTTTCTCTAGGGGTCCGAAAAGCACTTTTCGAGCAACTTTTTCCACACAAGTGTATTCCTCCAAAAACACCTACACAAACACAAAAACACCAAAATTAGTACAAAAATCGAGACTAACAATAGAGACACTGAGGACAATTCAGACACAAAAATGTGTCTATCACCTCCCATGCAGCGCTTGGTTTAAAGTCGTCAGCCCGACTATCTCCTTGCTTGCTAAGCCTTAGCTACCCATACGTTATGGACACCCGAATGAACATCACCAGGATACCGCATGACTTCAAATATGTTGAAGTGAACTATCTCATCATCAAACTTCATCGTGAGTATTCCCTCATCCATATCAATGACGGTTTTAGCCGTCTTCATGAAAGATCTCCCAAGCAGCATGGGTATGGATGCATCTGAGCTATCATCCAATTCTAGAACATAAAAATTAGCTGGAAAAACTAGTAGGTTCACCTGCACAAGGACATCCTCAATAATACCCCTAGGGTAGACATTAGTACGATCTGCAAGTTCAAGCGAAATATTAGTTGGTTTCAATGGACCTAAATTTAAAGACTCATAAATAGATGCAGGCATGATATTCACGGATGCTCCTAAGTCAAGCATAGCCTTTCCAATCCTTGTATTACGAATCTCTACGGGTATAGTGAAATTACCTAGATCCTTGCATTTGGGTAGGAGTTTCTTTTGCAAGACCGCCAAAGTGTTTTCCCCCACACTCATAACCTCATAACCAGTTAGATTTTTCTTATTGGTACACAAGTCCTTCAAATCCTTCACATATTTGGGAACTTGCTTGATAACATCAATAAGTGGAATTTTTACATGAAGCTTCTTGAAGATGTCTAAAATCTCCTTATCTAGTTCCGCCTTCTTAGAATTAGCAAACCTGCGAGGGAAAGGTAAATGAGGAACATAAGTAGAAATAAGAGGTTTAGAGTTAGAAGTAGAAGTATGTACCTCATAAGTTTGGAGAAAATTCATCATTCTTTTCCTCCAAAATAGGTTCCTTTTGAGTCTCCATATCACCCACATTAATAAATTCAGGTTGCACAAGTTGTGTACCGCTTCTCAATGTAATAACACTAACATTCTCTCTTGGGTTAAGAGGTTGAGAATGGAGTTTCCCACTATTTTATGGTTTTGATTGGTTCAATTCAATAGCCATGGAACCCATTTGTGTCTGCAAGTCCTTGATTGCACTCTTGGTTTCTTTTTGACTTTGTTAAAACATAGTAGAAATGCCTTGCATCATTGCTTGAAGCTTGTCATCGAGATCGGACCCTTGATTTTGAGTTGGTTGTTGTTGTTGTTGCTATGTTTGTTGTTGTGGTTGAAATCCGCTTAGACGGTTGAAAGTAAATTGTGAAACCGCACCTTGCTTGTTGGCATAACTAAAGTTGGGATGATCTCTCCATCCTGGATGGTAAGTGTTTGAGTAGGGATTATACCGTCTTTGCTGATTTGGAAAGACTGCATTAGCTTGCTCCAACTCTTCGTCATATGAAGGTAAAATAACTGCAGCCACCTTTTGTATCATTCGCTCCATGCTACCCATCCTTTGATCAAGGTGTGATGATGAATCACTAAATTCATGCACCCGCCTAACCATTGGTTCACCTCTTGTATAGAATCGTTACGAGTTCGCAGCCATACTTTTAATCAACTCGGTGGATTGGTCCACTGTCTTGTTCACTAGTACACCACCACCCGCTGCATCAAGAATATATCTATCACTTGTTTGGATACCTTCGTAGAAGTATTGTATTATCATAACATCACTGAATTGATGGTGTGGACAACTTTTCACCAATCTCTTGTATCTCTCCCAATATTCATACAATGATTCTCCCAAATTTTGCTTTATCCCACAAATCTATTTGCGAATTTGAGTAGCCTTTGACGCAGGAAAATACCTTTCTAAGAAAAGTTTCTTCAACCCGTTCCATGTAGTGACACTTCCGGAAGGCAAGTAATACAACCGTTCTTTGGTATTATCCACCAAATAGAATGGATAAGATTTCAACATTGCTCCATCCGCATTAATATCTTCTGGAAGCATATCCATGACATGTTGTGGAAATCCATGAGATGCTTGTTTGGATCTTCATTCACCATGCCATGAAATTTCGGTAACTCTCTAATCAACCCCGGATTGATCTCGAAGGTTGAGTTTGTTTGAATACACCATCGTTGTGTATCAAGCCTATGAGAAGCCAAGTCCTTGAGTGTACGATTTGCATCACCCATTGCTTATTCTTCTTCAACTAGTGGTTTTTCTATGATTTGAACCTCTTGTTCTTCTTCTAGTTGTAACTCTTCTTCCACTTCAAACTATTGTTCTTCCGCCTCGTCAAGTCTTGCATGGAGTGTTATTCCTCAACGAGTAGCTATCCCTCACCTTGGATAATTCCAATTTTGGGATCCAGGGATTAGTACCTGAAAAACAATTCTTACAAACAAATGAGAAACAAGAGAAAAGAAACGAAAAGCAAATATGAAAGCAGAAATAACAATAAGAAACTAAAAACTTAATAACAAGTTGTATGCCTCCCAGCAGCGGCGCCAAAATTTGATCATTGTCGTATGCGTCAAAATAATTTCACTTTCTTACTCAACTAAAATAAATGAAGTATGTGGTAAGAAAAAGTTCATTCCCACGGAGAGGCTTTTGTTGTTATAAAATTTCAGATTCTTAAGTAACGAAGTGGGGATTTTGATTTTATCTAAGCAATAAAATAAATCAAAGCCATTGAAATAATTAAAATAAACAATAAGGATAAGATATTGGTCACGGGATAGTATCATTCACAAACATGCATTTTCACCAATGACTAGAATTGAAAATTTAATCTCGCATTTACTAAAAGTCCTAGGATATCTTGATCGCAAGAATATCCCGTTTATTTCCCGATTTTATCACAAACACATTAAAAGATGCACATGTGAAATCTACCTAAAAAGCAACCTAAAGTGTAAAAGCACAATTAAGTTTAACTTCTCAAGAACACTAAGTTCTATGAAATAGACTAATCAATGCAAATGAACGTGTAAAAGCACTAATTCATTTTAACAAAGTTTATGATTCATATGCAATTATAGAGATGTATCACTACAAGTAATAATGGCACTATGCTTCTTAGAATCAGCGATTAACAACTTTTACATATTGAAAATCCTAATCTAGCTTTAGATATGAATGCAAATCGGAATGATTCCAGACTCAACCAAACAAGTATTCGAATAACATTAAAATCAATGAATCATAAACAACAAAGTTGAGAAAAAAACTAATGCATTGAATCAAATAACATGTTTGATGAAATCAACTTTATCCTATAACCAATAATAGTATTTAGCTACTCATATTAATGGAGTTCATCATAATCATATTTGGAATAAAAAACATAAAAAAATAATGAAAGCAAACCCTAGTACAATCGCCGCTCTCCTCCAAAACTCCAAGTAGAAAAATACGTGATCCCCAAAGTTGTAGAAGACTTTTCTTATTGTATCTATTCTTTCGTCAAGTCTTCAAAAGTCCAATACAATAGAAGTCCACTAAGCCCATGTGTGATAAAACCCATGTAGAAAAACTGCTCAGAAAATATTGTAAGAGATTGGCCAGAATGTAACCGACAGAGTCATCGGAAAACATCTCAGGTGACCAGCAAAACACCATCGGCCACCAGTCAAACACTAGTGGAAAACAGCCGTTTTAAGATAGTCTTATAGTGTCGTTTCAGAGGGTAAAAAGACACTATCAGAGTGCCGCTGAAAGTGCCGTAGATTCAATGTCTTTTTATGAAACGACACTTTCAATGTGCCCCTAAATAACGATGCTTTAAGAGTGCCTCTATGCACGATATCTGTATGACGTCGTAGATTTGATTTATTTTATTATTAAAAATATATGTCAGATCTGGCTTTTTGACTGCTATCATTCTGATTGGGCTGAAACAATTGATTCAGATTCAAATTAAAATTACAGTAAATTAAAATTCAAATGACAATTCAAATTCAAATTCCATATAAAACTAGATTCATCTAATACAAAGTGAAGACTCTATTACATTGAATTACTAATAAATTTAGTCCAAACTCACAAAAGGAAAAAAGGGTTCAGCTGCTGATTAACAAGTTCAAGATTTCTAAAAGAGTAGTGATACAAGTCCTAAAAATTTCAACAATTTCAGTCATTATGACCTTGGCACCATCTTGCTTGAGAACAGAACTGCAGAAGCACAACTCATTCCAACATTAACTTATACAGTAACAACAACGATCTTACCATCAACCATGACATCATTGACCCTCATGCGACCATCTGGAAGAGAGAGACGACATCTATGAAGGTATCGAACTACATTCTGAATACGAGTAAAATGTCAGACCTTATATGCTAGGTTACATGACTAGTCGAAACATAATACTCAGAGGTGGTCTAATAGATCCATCATCAAGACAACAACAATATTTCCATACTGATTTTATTACTTACATCAACATGGAGACGAACAAATAAACCATAGGCGGTGAAAATCCATAAGCATGATGAGTATACGAAGACACATACCTCTACAGAACATTGCGATTGAATATCTACAATCCACATTCATCTAGTTCCTGATAGCATCAAGAAGTGATTGAATCTCCTTGTACATAATGAAGATAAAAATACAACCACAAATAAACAAGTATTGAAATGAGCATTATTACCTAAGCATCTCAATCTGAAAATTCACCATCTCCACATTCAACTAGTTCCTAACAGTATAAAGAAGTGAATGAATGTCCATGTGTACATAAAGAAGATAAGTGTATAATGAGGTCTGAGAAAAGTGTACAGAACTATATATCACTAGTTTCTACTCGTAAACGTCTTGGTAGTTGGAGTTTGCACATGTTTAGCATAGGTGGTAAATGTCATCCAATTTTCTTTTAAAGTAGGGACCAATTTCTAGAAAAATCAAGTCCAGCGAGTCAGTAACTCAACAAAATCACATAAATAGAAATCTGGACATCATTCATCTAGATATCTAGAAAATATGCAACATGAAGTTGTTTATAGCATAAAAAATAAAATTTTACTGACTTATTAAACCAATGTATAATATGTAACTGAGACACTTACAATTTTGATCGACTCCATATGAGGTTCGGCCGACCTTAAAGCCTGGGTTTTATTCTCCAGTCTCCATTGCCTGCAACGGTTTAAGAATGCCAAAATTGGTTAAATAGGTGACCAAAGACGAAAACATACACAAAATGATTCATAAGTTTTCACAGATTCCTAGAAGAAACAAACCAAAAAATATAACCTTTTCAATTGCCACATCCAATGCAGATTTCCCATGTTTGTTCCAGTTTGTTACAATGTAGGACTGGAAATTCAAAAACCCGAAGGTTAGACAAGAAGACAACAACAAATCGAATTTGATTCGACTGTAGAGTGGAAACCAAGCAGAATGAACCTGGAGTAGAAAATAGTAGACCATTATACTTCCTCAAACTACTGTCAACATGATTTACAGATTAAATATGAGTAATATAGTGAATGTGACCAATGCTTATCCTCATTTTTCATTAGATAGCTAGAGTTCAATTCTCTCAATTAACTTTCACTCACTTAACAAAAAAGTAAGCATTATCAACATAAAGCTTATCTCATTACATACATCCATCAGCTCCATCTTTGAAGATGCTTCATACTTTTCCATCATCAACTCCTACAAAAAAAATGCCAAAGACCCAAATTTAGTAAATAAAATATAATGTTATACATGTGTATCATAACAAGAACCATAAAATATGAATATGACTAATGAGAAAATAATCCTTTAAAATACCATGCCAACGACCACCATGAAAGTACACAATCCTGTGAAGCAATCTGCTACAACCAGTTTTATAACACTTCACAAGCACTCAAACAAGATGAAACTCTTCATATAAAGTTGTGAAGTGTTCAGAAGATGGCCGAAGCTTCCAAACCACTCTTCATACGGGAGCTACCCATATTATCGGCACATGGAGATGTAAACTACATCTGTGAAAGTCTTACAAATGTACGTAACTTCAAGTAAAACAAACACAACCTCATTCTAACTACAAAATTTAGAAGAAAGAAAGCTCCATGCATATTACAATTTTCAGTTGAGCCTTATATCAAACACTTGATACACTGAAAATTACAGCATGTTTAACTCACAATCCCATATAAAGATACAGAGATGCGTACCAAACCAACATTCTTGTAGTATTGGTTTCTTCCCTTTCCAGGTACTCTAGAGCTACACAAGAAAAGTCATAGAACACAAATAAATATCAAAGACAAACATCACTCAAATTAAAGATTTTAGTTCTGCTCACCCTTGGAAAACTTCAAGTTGCTTCAACTAAGCCTTCTCTCTATGTATAGATCAAAAAATACAAACCCAATTAAAATCAACAGTGGATACAGAGGATATATAAACTTAAAACATACAATAAACACTTTGAGACCTAAATCAAAACCCAGGGTTTTAAAAGTTAAACCCTTAGAGACATAAATCAAAACCCAGGGTTTTAGAAGTTAGATAGATGAAGATGGTGAGATTAGTGAGATGCAATACCTGTTCAACCATGGATGAGGATTCTTTATCACTACCACCACCAAAACCCACCTATTTTTATTCTGCTGTCTATAAAAGATCCAATCAGACAATAAAAAATCAAAAGAGATTTTAATAAAAAAACGAAGGATAAATATGGGAAAATAGAGATTTGAGAAAATAACTTGTAAAATTTAACAGTGACAATGATAACCTAATTCCGTCCCAAATATGAGATAAGTAAATATCAAATTAGGGTTCTTGGATCGAAGAAATTGGTAACGAATTGACCAAAATGTTGTGTGATTTGTTGTTTACTTTGTAAGAGACGGCTGGGGTTTTATTTCTCACAGTGATTCTTTAACTGGTGAGAAAGAAAGAACAAATAAGGTACTGGTGGTGGTGGTAGTGTGGTCATGGTGATGAATGAAATCTCTTTTGTTTCGTCTGTGAATGTGAGGGATAAAGAGAAACGAGCGAAGGTGAGGGAGAAGGAAAAAGAGTGCGAGGAGAATAAAGTAGGGTTTCTCTCTCCTTCTGATAGATAAGGTTTGGTGGGATATACTTCCAAGGACTGATTAAAAAAAATCTACCAAAGAAAGGTTACTATTAGAATGTCGTTGTATAAGTCAACTGAAGTCATGACATAATTACATATTGACTTCAGTCGGCGATAAGAGACTGAGTGACGTTGTCTAAGTCAACAAAAATCCTAATACAACGATATCTTGACTTCAGTCGGCGACAAGAGACTGAGTGACGTTGTTTAAGTCAAAAAAAGTCCTAATACAACGATATCTTGACTTCAGTCAATGACACTTTCCAAGTTTAGTTATTTCGCGATATCTAGTTAGTGTCGTTCCATTATGTCTCAGATAGCCCATTTTCCACTAGTGAAACTAACAGTCAATTGTCAAAGCTGACGACTGACTAACAGTCAAGGAAGTCAGCTCTTGAGTTAGTCAACTCAGCTAAGTCAGGGTTTAATTGCTTTGCCGGGCCAAAGCTTTGCTTAGGCTATATAACCATTGTTGAACATGCCACAACCAATAATGCGCAACTGTGGTGCTTCACTCTTCACATACATGTATTGTAACCTCAGTTTAACCACCATCAACTTCATCCTTGTTACTTCTTGAACCTCTTTGAAAATTCAATTCACCTGCAACTTCTTCTTGCAATCATCTGAGACCCATTCTATCCACCATAACCTATTAGCTCCATGGCATCAGTTTCACCATTTGCATCAAACCAGCTAACATCATCACACATTGTAATATTGAGTTCCAATCTCAGCTACCTAATGACACAACTGCATCACCTGTAATTTATCTCATACTCTGGGTTCACATAAACTCCATCAGCTTTATCAGCTCCATCTTTCCCTATCTTTATCACCATCTATAAATAACCAACTCCAACAACGATCTCCTCAGAACTTCAAGCCTAGCCATTGCTCCAGCTTTTACATTCTGCAAGTTAATTATGCGACTATAATTCAAACTGCACATGCTAACTTCCATTGCATCCATTATGCAACACTAGTGTCATTCTCCGCAAAACCTCACTTCCAACTCTGCATTCAATTACTTGGCCACAACAACATCTCCTTCCAACTTCCATTTCATCCTGCTGCTTTCACTCTCAGTTCAATGCCATCAGTTGCAACCATTGCCAACACTGATTCAACCATATAATATTGCTTCACCAGCAGTACTCCTCACTCTTGGTACACATAATCACAATCATAATTATCCATAAGAAATATGAGAAGCAACAAGCTTGACCTATCCCAACCATTACATTGCCACCTTCTTCTCCCTGTAATCATTCTCCTTGCACAGCTGCAACACCATCTGTAGCTCATACTGAATATGACTTCAATCCAACTCATACTCGACATACTCTCCGTACCAACACCTGCAATTGATTATCTTCTACATCAACAACCGTTTCATCTCAAACACGCCATCTAACCTTGATATCATAGCTTTTCCACCTGACCAAGCAACACTATTCCATCAGCATAGCCAAACCCATGAGAAATTTGAGTTCCTGCAAATCTTCTTAGCTTTTAAAATTATAACCCATCAATCTCAAAGTAACAACATCATCTTTACTGTCTTCTCAGCTCAAATGAGCTTCATAATCAAACCTATCCACAAGTACTCAACCACACAATTACCAACTGTTTGAGGGTAAAAACTAGTTCTGCTATTTTTGAAAAATTTGGGTGTGTTGATGAAAAACGAATTAGTACCATAAACAAATGCACTGCACGGGAGTACTTTTAGATTCGAGATATCAATCTGTAAGACTCCGGACTAATCCAAGAAATGGTCTTTCCAGATTCAATTCGGTCATAAAGTAAAGGAGAAGGGTTGATCTTAGGGAGGGAAGCGAAGAAGGTGTTTGAGATCAGAATGTTGAATTATGAAGGTATGGTTGTTTATGACTTGTATCAGAAAAATGGTTTCTGGTTACTTGTGTTGATAACACTTGTGTGTCCGCTTTTTGAATAGGTTGAAAAACCTATTTATACAAGTCATGTTCGAGCACCCCTAATCTCGTAGGAAGTGCAGGTGATTAGAAAATGGAGAAGTGGAGTTGTATAAAGAGCGGTGATCACCACGTTTCCACTATGAGGGGAAATAGGTCACGCCTTCACCCAATATCTCATTTTTGTTAACCGTCCGTTCTTCCCTGACACGTTCTCATAATGTACGCGTTGCACGCCGCATGTTGTAAACCTCCATACCAATACCCCAGTGAGCATCCCCCAATTTGTGACATGTTTGATGTCTTGAATAAATGGGTCAAGTCATGAGACTTGCCGCTAAGACCAGCATATAATGCATTTAGGTTAAATAATAAGTTATTTGTGAAATCCATATTTGCATAACATCGCTTATAGTCGATGTTTATAAAGCATCGCTTTCAAACAAACAGCTGAAAAATAATTGATGTGATGGATGCATCATAGTTTCAGAGACCGATTGAATCAGTCACGAATTGAGAGTTTTAAAAAAGGTAACTCGACCGGTCACCTTTGGGTGATCGTTCGAGTGCCCTATGGGCGAACTATCACTTGGTCGATCACTCCCTGTAGGCGAGTGGCGGATGGTAACCATTCAAAAATACTACTGGTTTATCTAAATTAGATCCAGATCGTTCAAATCGACTGGCCAAGTTAAGTGGTTGAGACGAAAAGCGATAGTTAATGACTGCTGTTGAAGCAGCACGAAGGCCCATATTTGGGAGATCGCCCGGGATCGCACAGGCGAGTTGTAGCTCAGTCGATCGCTCCTTACAGGAGGGGGGGTGGACGGTGATCATTGAAGTACCTCATTGATCGCCTAATATATGATCCAAGCCGTCCGACCAAGATAGCGAAGTTGGACAGACGAGATAGTTTTTTGCGACAGATGTTTACCGCCGTTGATTTAGGGTTTGGCAGCTGTGCAGCTACCCTATTTTGGTTAATCGATTTCCAAGTGTCGGGCGCTGATTCAAATAGGCCGATCGGCCATGTGTGAAGACGATCCACTAGTGAGTATGTTGACATCTCCTGGGTCATCTAAAATCAGATCTAATCCACACAATTCAGCTGGGGAGCGGTCACGATCGATTTGAGACAGTAGCATATCGCCACAAATATGAATTAAGGTTTTAGAAACGACCATGTCTACCCTAGTTCAATCGATCAATTTGATACATCATGGACTTCCCATGGGTAAGTCGATCAAGTGGAAATAAAATTGGGCCAACAGTGAACTCATATGCACCTCCTTGATCGCCCGAAACACGATCTAAGTCATCCAACTAGGCTAGCTAAGTTGGAAGGACACGATCTATTTGCCACAGTTGTATACTGCCGCGACCCAAATTAGGGTTTTGAAAATAGCGTGCTTTCCTTAGTTTGGGCAAACGATTTGTTGCTTTACAGACTTGTCGCGGGAAGGTCGATTAGGTAAGGAGGAAGTTGGGCCGCCAATGTACATGCTGGCTCCTCTTTGATCATTCCAGGGAAGATCCCATCCGTCCAACAAGGCTGGCAAAGTTGGATGGTCATGATGTATTTAAGACCTTTTTTGACGGTCTTAGCTCGTTTATATGATTTGCGACAGTTGCATAATGCCGCTGACTTAATTTAGGGTTTTAGAGCCGTGTGAGCAACCCTCTTTAGGCTAATCGATTCAAGGCACTAGACGTTGGTTTGAGCAGGCCGATTGGCCAGACACAAAGGTGGGTTGCCGGCAAGCATGCTGGCATCTTATAGGCTGCCTAGAATTTAAACTAAGCCAGTCACTTTGGTTGGCGAAGATTGACGTCCGTGATCATTTTTGGATAGTAGCATGCTGCTGCTAAAACAAATTTAGGGTTTTGACAAACGCGCGATCACCCTATCTTTGAGCAAGCGGTTTGTTGTGCTCCTGACATGTCGTATGCAAGTCGACCGGCCGGGAATAAAGGCGACTCGCCGGTGAGCACACCAGTACATGTTTAATCGTTCGAAAGAAGAACTAAACCGTCCAACTAGGCTGGCTAAGTTGGACGGATGTGATGGGTTTGAGACCGTTATGGTCGGTCTTAGATCGCTGAGTTTCTCTTTCAACAACGCGACCATCCTAACTCCGGCCAATGATCGGGGATGCTACTGGCGGGCTAAGAGGATTATGATTGGCTAGGGTGACAGTAGGCCCGCCGATGGACACCATGGAGTTTTCTCGGTCCTGCTGGGAAGAGGCCAACCTTGTTGAATTGGCTGGCCAAATCGTGTAGACGTGATTGTTTTAAGATTGACATGGGAAGTCTAGGCTTATTTTTCTTAAGGAACTTAAGCGCGTCGAACATGCACTTTTAACAAAAAGCATGTTGACACAAAAATCTCCTTATCAGAAAGCGATGTAACCTGTGTGTTCCTGAGTATTTTCACGTTGATCTTAATACTGACTCTTCGGAAGATTCGTGCTACCCTACTGCGAGTGAACAGTAATCGTCATGTCATGCCAATATTGAGAGTTCAGCTGGGAAACATAGTATAGGAAAATACTAGGCATGCCATGCATTAGTGAATAATGCCGGCGGAAGATAAAATTCATAGAATATTTTGGATTGTTGCTACATGCACCATTCTGAGTAAATTTTATATATACAAATATATTGAATTGCTCAATACATACGAAATCGAAGAGGCTTATGCACTCATTACTTTTAAATGGCTTTTGTTCCTTTGCAGGATGGCAGCGCATTAAATACAGGGTTTTATAATTTTGATCCTGAACTGAAAACCACCATCAACAGACTTACACAAGTATGAGTTCACATACAATGTTTATATCCATTCAAGGTTATATATTCTAAACTCTCATTTCAATCATTGAAACATTCTTAGAGGATGTTATATAGCGGTTATTCACACACTAATTTTCATCAAAGCAATTTTCAATATATTAAAACAACCAACTGATAGGCTTTCGAGATTTCCTATATGTAATAACCGCAATCGCACGGTGTCTAACTAGTAGACAGAGGAAAGTACGGGTCATTCCCATGAGGAGAGGTGAAAATAATCTAATTAATATCTCTAATGAACTTGCCAGAAATGATATTTGGGATTTTCAAAATGAGAAATGTAAAATGAAATAATAAAATTAAACTTATAAAATTAAATTAATGGAAAAGTTGGTAACCATGGTTTATAATATCCACCACTACTTCTATTCAATTACAGAAATGAAACATAATTCATGAATTATTTATTGTTCGTTCTATTGACATCACCTATTATATGTATTAGAGTCGCAAATATCACCGGGACACCCTAAGCATGGCACATCAAAAGACTAAACCGAAGCATGCACCATCAAATTGCATTAGCGAGAAAGTTATACGAAACTAATTATAGGTTCACAAATAATACCTGTCTATTTTAAGTATACCCCATCAAAAAATTTAACCTAACATAGAATATCAAATAAGTAGACACATATATCTGCAATCCTATTAATTATGCGCAAAGGTTACTGTATTGTACAGAACCGGTGAAGCAACAACAAAATTCATCATTTAATCAATAAATAAAATCATGGAGTTAATATAATCAAATCATGATGGTCTCTTGCTCAATTTTATTCAATTAAAAATAGACTAATACCCCAAGTGGTTTCAATATAAAACCCTAGCTACAAAGTTTAGCAACACATAAATATGGATTTCTCAAAAGCCACAAAAACAATTACAAAAAAATCGAGGAAAGAGTAAACCCATGTCACCGAATCGTCTCCTTTCCCTTCAATCTCTTGTTCTTCCGTTCTTGCCTTCACGGATGTTCAAACTCCTTCTCCATTCGTTCTCTGCTCGGCTCTGTAGCCGCGGCTGCTTTTGTCCGAACTCCCCCTTGATACTGTTTCTCTTGAAATATATATGTGTTGTGCTGCCAACGGATCCATTAAGCCCTAGAAGATTACCAAGGCCCATTCCAATACTCTTCTTTCCATTCTCTGACCATTTAATCATCTCAACAGTCACTGCTCATGGTCTGTTGCCTTCTTCCTTCACCGTCCATCTGTAACTTGCCATGGTCACGCCTGAAGAATTAGGAGTACACCCATCATTCATCACTTCGGTTTCTTTCTGTTGAATAGCGTCGCAATGCTTCCCTCCTGAAATCGATTGTTGTTGCCGTTGAAGTCTCTTCACTGCTGTCAACAGCTCATACAAATCACCCCTTCCTATAAATCAAATAAAAGTCTCCACTTCTCTTCACCATCTAGACCTTTTATCAACACCGGCATCTCAGCACCTTCATCCTAACTCCAGCACTCACTTAGCACCAACAACCCAACCAATTCTCGGCATCAAGACCATTTCATACCAACTAACTTCACTCACATGCTGTTAAGACTTGAAAAAAGTCACCACTGCCATCATCGAGCTGTATCACCTTTATTTCTCTCACTTCTCTCACACTACCACCGACTGCACAGATCCATAGCCAGACCTCAACTTCCACCATTCTATTTTCTTGTCTTCATTTCTTAACTACGTCTGTGAACACGCAGATCACGTAGGCATCAACGTGTCCACAACCAATCTTCGCATGTACAGAGTGCATGCATTAAAGTACGAATATATTGTGAGATGCTGGGATAGATGTTGATTCATTGATTCTAAACCCCACGGGTTTTTCATGATCTCCTCAACATCCATAACGACAGATCTAAGAGATGCATACAAATATTAGGGTAGATCAATACGAAATGTAAATAAGACAAATATTTATGTGGTTCGGCTCTAAGGCCTACATCCATAGGTCTGAGGGTGATTCACTATGATGGTAAAAGATTACAAGATTAGTCGAAAGACTTTGGGTGATCATGGAACCCGAAGGTTAACGCTCATACTTACTCTTCCCTTCTTTCTCTCTAATTGTTCCCCCTCTCTCTCCAATTGTTCGACCCCCTTCCATGTAACAGGAAGGGTCATATATATAGCTCTTCTACGTGGGTCCCTTAGAAAGGAGATGTTATAATTTTATCTTCTTGTGCTTTGTGCATAGTCCGCGGACCTCTTGGTCATCCCGCGGCTTCTATGCTTCCTAAGATCATCACGCTGAACAATCTCTGTCTTTCTCTCTTCCTAAGACTGGGAAAGAGCTGTTGTATCCTTATCTTCTTGTGTTCTGTGCATAGTCCGCGGACCTCTCTGTCATCCCGCGGCTTCTATTATTCCTACGCTCATCACGCTGGCCTGCCTTTGTTCTTGTCGTCTGTCCAACCGACACATGCCCTTCGCGCCAGGCGGTGTCAGTCCTTCCCTGTCGTGTCTGTCAGTGGGGATTCACCTAGCCGTTGATCACATCTTGCCTCGTGAGGGGGTAAAGTGTAATAGGGAAGTTCTTTGGTGCTACGCGGGTATACCTTCCTTTGATGCTCCTTCATCTTTGATCGCTTATCTTGACAGATGGCGCACTATCTAGACCCACGGATGATCATGTGTGTCACCCACCTTTGTGACGTGGCTTCCACGTGGGGATGCTAGTACACGTGGTGAGGGAGGTAAATAAGTGTATCTACAATTTTCCCCTCTTCTTGTGACTAGGCGCCAGCTATAGTTGGAAGAAGAACCGTGTGATATGTTTTTATCTCCCTCCTCATAACTTCTCCTAAAAAGGAGTTATTTGAATTTATTGTGCACGTTTCCCCTGCATGTCATGACTGCCCCTTGGGTAGTGGGCGGTTTCTTCTGGCGACATAAAAGAGGGGAGAATGATGGAATGTGAATTAAACTCACATTCTCTGTTTTATTCTATGCCCCATTTTCTTCTTTACCCTCTTAACTTCTTCTGCTACCATTACTGTTGCTTCGCCATCTTTGTTGCCGTCGTTCTTTGTTGTTGCCGTCATTTGTTATTTGTTGCTTCCGCTGCTGCTGTTGTTGCTGCCGTCACTACTGCTTCGTACAACTATTGAGGTTCAGGTAGGGTTTTTGTCTCGTTTGTTCGTCATTTTTGTTCATGTGGAGTTTTTGATTTTCTGGTGATGAATCGTGATGGGTTTTAATCCCATGCATGTCATGGAATCGAAGATTGCCCCTGCTGAACTGGGTGTTTTACCGGCTACGTTTTGATCCTTTTTGAGTGGGGTAATGAATTGAGAATTTAATCGGCGGCTGGTGAAACTTAGGGTTTTCTTCGTGTTCTTCACTGTTCTTGAGATTTCCTCGTTTTTGATCTTCCTTGACTGACTAGTCCTCCTGTTTGTGTTTGTGTTCGCAGATATGTCGGATTATCCGCGGGTACCTTATCAAACTCCTCCGCCGAGTCCTCATAGATCTCCTCGGGGAGATTCTCACATCAGGGAAGGGGATTCTCCTTCCTCTGCTCAGGGTAACCCTCTGGATAGGCGTCTATCCTCGCCTTCTAGCAGAGGCCTCCGTTCCAAAGAGGTGATCCGCCCCGGGGGTCGAAATACGCCTCGAGCCGTCCTAGAGATGAGTCTTCTAAGAGGCAGCAGACTCCGCGCACTGAACTCTTAAATGTGCAGCCTCTTCGTACCATGCCTCCTTTGCGGGCTAATCTTCCTTCGTCTTCATTTGTGCCTAGCTCAGGCAGAACAACTAAGAACCAGCCCGTGAAGAGGAAGGCCTCAGAGATGGAGTCTTTGGGAGACGTGGTTCCTCCTAAGAAGAAGGTAGCAGATTCTGCGGAAGATGTTGCGGGGGATGCTTATGAAGATGACTCTGCTGTCACATTCCGTCCCCTACCCATGGGTAATAAGAAGTTCACTTTCAGGCACATAGATCTTGAAGCCTTCAAAGTGAAGCACGGTCTTCAGCACTTCCAAGTGAGTTTCTATGCCCCTGATAAAGACATAACTTACGAGATGGTTGTTAATTATCCGTACGATGCTTTTCATCTGTTGACGACCGTGGGAGCTTTTGAGGCTGGTCTGATGTTGCCTTTATATAAAGCTGGTGATGATTTCTATTACCGGGTCTTATCTAGCCGCGGTACTGCTAAGAAGATCCATAACCGTGGGGTGCAACAATTGACGGGAAATTACCTTCGTCATCTCCGAGAGTGCTATCTTCGTAGCAAGGGGCAAACGATGATGACCTGCTATGCTCCCTACTTAGAAGAGGATAAAGGGTGGTATACTCCTGAAAACTTTAACAAATCCTTTGGAGATTATGTTAACAGGAAGACGCGCAAGCCGTGGTCTGTGAATCTGCGGAATATTGCTCCTGTTAAGGGGGAAATTCACCTCTTGAGAGAAGTAAGTGACTCCAAGATGGCAAGGATTCCTGGTGCCGAAGGTCTTCCTATTCCTGCTGATGAGAGGATCAAGCGTGATCATGATTACGAATGGTCTTCCACCATTATTGAGGTTGTTGGTCCGTGGTCCTATGGCTGGGTTCCTGGGCCACATGGTTGGCAACCTAGTGTTGACAGCTCCTACCGCGAAACCTCTCCTTCTCGTTACGCCCATTATTGCCCTTGGCAGATGAGTTTCGAAGGTATGGATTTTGATTACTACCGTGATGTTGATGACGCGGACGAGGAGGGTAACTCCGACGCAAACCCTCTTCCGCGGAATGCTAGTGTTGCTAAGGTATGTTTGTATTCTTCGTATATATGCCCCTTCCTTTTCTTAAGTAATATGGATTATGCCAAGGAAAGGAGATACTCAAGGTTATTTATTATTATGTCTCACAGGTGGTTAGAAATAAAAAGATCAACCCCAAGCAATCGTCAAATTCTCCTATTGGAGACTCTACGCAGTTCGAAGATGTGAGCAGTCCAGTGAACGCTGGAGAGGATGTGTCCGACGAAGAGGAGCGGATTGAGACTTCTCCACCTTTGCAAGAAGGAGATATTGTTGGTGGCGGTGATGGTGGCGTTGGTGATCAAGCCACAGGTGGTGATGGTGGTATTGTTAATGAGGTCGCTGGTGGCGGAGTTGGAGGTGGCGATGGTGGTATTGTTAATGAGGCCACTGGTGGCGGAGTTGGAGGTGGCGATGGTAATCAAGTCCTCGGTGGTGATGGTGATCGGACCAGTGGTGGAGCAAAATCTCTCTGGGCTGTGGTCATGGAGGTCGGTCAACGCAGATGACAGTCACGGACAAGGGCAAGGGAGTTGCTTTTGTGGCTAGCGGTGGTCGGGACGTGGGTGCTTGTGGTGAATTTTCTTTTGGTAATACTCGTCCAGGGATCGGTCTTTTGATATGGCCGCGGCTATGGGACTCGTCTTGGATTTTAGTCTTCTTTCTCCTAGTGATGACTGGGATGTGCTTAAAGGTAGCGGTGGTGGTGGCGCGACATCCGTGCCTAGTCTTTGAGGTTCCTTTGGTTCATCCAGGAGGGTTATGGTGGCACCTCCTCCCAGTGTTGGGGGTATTTTGACGCAAGGTCAAGCTAGTGCCGCACCTGGTGTGAATCCCTTTGGTTCTCCTCTCGATGATTTCCGCAATCCTTAATCGCGGATGGTGATGATCTTTGTCTTAGGTTGGCTTAGAGAGAAGGGTTTGCTCGTCATGCCGCATCCCGCCCTGTGATTGAAGGGGAAAAGAGTTCGGACTCTTTTACTCGCCAAAGATATGGAGTCGATCTCTGCGGAGATTGTAGATGTAGAGTGGGATAAGGATCTTGTGTCCAGCGGGGTTGATTTGGTGGTGAATCCTCCTTTACTGTCATTGGTATGATGGTCATTCTTGATGGGTACCAGTATAATTATCCTCAGCAACGACTATTGGAGGTATGTCCCATTCTTCGTAACCCTGATCTTACTTGGATATGTTATTTGAACTAATTTCTTTTTGATCCGTAGGTGATGAGGTGTGAGTATTGTAACCATACTCTATACCGGCTCTTCAAGGCCAAGTCTCTTAAGATAGAGGAGAAACTCCGCCATCGTGAAGGAGTGCTTTCGAGCGTCGAAGATGCGGCCTTTGCTAAAGATATGGAGATAACTGAACTGAGGGATCTTATTAAGCGCAAGGAACAATAGGGCGTGGATGAGGCTGCGCTCCGTTCCAAGCTAGCTTTAGTCAAGGAAAAGTTAGAGGTTGCTGAGCAGAATTCTTCGTCCCTTTCAGGTTTGAACCTCCCCTACTTTGCTTTTCCGATGTTCCCTATATGTTCTGAGTCGTCTCTTTCTTCTCTCCCCCCGCGGTATTGCCTTCAGTGGGCGGAGTCCCTGAATTGATGTGGCTTCGTAGTGAGAGAGTTCGCCAAAAGGGGCATATTGTTGAGTTAGTTGAGAAACTTAAGAGCGAAGCAGTGAAATGGAATGCTCGCGCGGATGTTCATAACGCTATGGCCGAATAATGGCGTCAGACAAAATTTAGTTGGGTAGATTTGCAAAATCGAAACGATCACGATCGTGAGTTGCTCAACGGGACTCTCTTATGGACGCGGGATAGGCTCGAGGAAGCCCGTGGCCAGATTTCCGCCCTAGAGGTTAGGCTTAATGATATGGAAGAAGAATTGCGGCGAGCACGTTCTTCTCATCCCTCTGATGTGCGGGATTATATGCGACATCTTTCCAAGGAACGAGATGATGCTAGGGAGGAATCTGGTGCTCTTAGTAGTGCCTTATCCGCGTCTCGAACTGATGTGGCTCGTCAGGCCGAGTATGAGAGGAACTTAGAGGTGACTATGTATCGTCTTAACAAGGGGTTAGAATCGAAGAATGATGAGGTTAACCGATATCATCACTCGAACTCAATGCTTCGAGATGATTTTAGCGCGAGTCAATATGCTCATAATCTCCTGCAGGTAGACTATGATAGGCTTTCGAACGAATATGATTATGCCGCAGAAGCACGAGACTCCGCGGTTAACCCTTTGTGAAGGTATATGTCTTCGTTATCGAGTGTGCTTCATGTTGTATTTGTTATTACTCACTTTCTTCTAATATCTGCAGAGCTCCAAGGACAGCTTCAAGCTGCAAATGACAAATTTGCCGAAGCTCGAGCTAAAATAGTTCAATTGGAAGAGCGGGTTAGCTATCATCGGGGTCAAGCCGTCTCGAGAGGAAGCTATGAAGCATGCTACTGCGAGAAGGCGGAGCATCTTTCCATTTCCTAACTCAAGCTGAGATGAAGAGCGTAGCTATAGGCTTCGTGGCGCGTAAGCGATTGGCGGAGGAGATTAACGGGACTCTTGGTGAGATTGAGTGGATCTCAAGAAGACCCATGGAATAAGCAAGAATTATACTCGGCGTCCCGTTCCAGATCTCCCTTGAGTTCCTCCGGCCCCTCATCTGGTGGTAGTGTTCCTTCGTCGTTAAAGGAGAAACCAGCGGATGGTGCTCCTTCTCAATAGATCGTAACTAGTATGTTGGGGATTGATCTCGGTTGCTTAATTTTCTTAGCGTTTTTGTTTGCTTTTCTTGCTAGGTTCGTAATCAACCGCCTGTAATAGATCAAACTTCAATGTGTAAATCTGAACTTGTATTTTGTTGAAATCGCGTCTATTTTTATAGATCCCTGTTAATATAGTAAGTAATTCCGTAAACTTTGTATTTAAAAAAGTCCGTGGATTAGTTAGAAATCCACGTGAATGGTTGCGTTGTCCACGGGATTGGTTTTGCTATCCGTGGATCTTGATTTGTAAGATCTGATAAATTGTAGTGTTAATGCAATTCCGTAGGTTGGTGTCCTCGGAATCGTCTTGTGACCTGTCACCCCGCTCAGCTAATTCCTGGGCCAGAGGATTACTGAGCGGTGGGGGTCTAGCCGGCGTTCAAGACTAACGCGGCTTATAATTATTGCTTGGGTATCTCGTTCCTTAGGAAGTCACCCCCTGGTCGTACACTTATAGACGCTTATGGGGGAGTTCAAGAGATGGCATGTGTATGCGTTGTCCGGTTTGTTCCCGGTGTATCGTAGTGAGTATGTTCCGCGCTTTGTGCGGAACATTCACCTTATTGAAGTACCATGATAGTAACTTCACACAAGTTTACGTGGTTCAGCCCTAGGGCCTACGTCCACGGGGTAACAATAGCATTGACACTTTATTAATATATGGAATGATTTTCAATGTACATTCGTATTCGGTTGTTTCGTTGATCTCTTTGTGTAAGGATAGGTATTGAGTAGTCTGAGTAAATTGAAGTTCTTATAGGTATATACATGTGTAAATTGAAATGCTTATGGGTATATACATGTGTCTCATGCGGTGTTGATTATGGGTATTGAGCGCATCGAGATGCGTATAGGTAACGAGTAGAGTTGTGTCAATTGAAGATGAAAATTTGTATTGATTGAAAAGTTGAGGCGTGCTATTCCTTCATCAGAGATAGAAACATGCGGACTTGTAAGTCAACTTTCTTCTTCTGAAATGCATACGAAGATGATAGATTATGGATAGTATGGTTTGAGGTATTTGGCGTTCCACGGGTGCCTGAGTATTTCCCCTTTCAGATTACGCAGGTAGTAGGAGCCATTTCCGGCGACGTCGTGTATCACGTAGGGTCCGCCCCAAGTTGGTGATAATTTTCCCCACTTCTTTTCTCGCTGGTATTGGGGAATAGTTCTTAACACATACTGGACCTCTACAAAATTCCTAAGTTTTACTTTCTTGTTATACTCTCAGCCGGCCTGCTTTTGGTAGTTTTCCATTTTTTACGTATGCGGTCTCTCTTCTTTCTTCGAGGTCATCAAGCTTTTCTAACATCATGTCCGTGGTGAGGTTCTTCTCCCACGCTTCGTCTTTGTTGTGGGTAGTAGAACTTCCGTGGGAATTATTTCTTCGCTCCGTATGTGAGTAGAAATGGAGATTCCCGTATCGATCTTCGAGTTGTCTGTATGCCCACGAACACTATGTAACTGTTCACACCATCGCCCTTTGTACTCGTCTCTAACTGTTTTTGAGGATGAGCGCTAGGGTTTTGTTTGTGGCTTCCGCTTGTCCGTTGCTCTGCGGGTATATAGGTGTGGACTTGTTTTTCCGAATTTTGAAGGTGTCGAACAGCAAGTCGATATTTTTCCTTGTAGTTGTTGACCATTGTCGGAAACTATCTCCGCGGGGATGCCGAACCTGCAAATGATATTTTGAAATATGAAAGTGAAGACGTCGAATCACGAATCCTCGCAAGTGCCTTGGCTTCTACCCACTTCTTTGAAGTAATCCGTAGCCACTATTAGGAATCTTCTTTTCCGGTTCACGATACAAGCGGGCCCACAATGTCGATTCCCCACCTTGCGAAGGGCCACGGACTGTCCACCGAATTCAACTTTGTGGGTGGGGGCGTGGATTCGCCCGCCAAATCTTTGACATTCCTCACACCTTTTCGCCATTCTAGCCGCGTCTTGGATCATTGTTGGCCAATAGTAACCCCGCGTCTTTGCCTTATCTGCAAGCGATCTCATTCCATTTGTGATTTCTGCATCTCCTCTATGGATATCTTTCAAGATGCCGTGTCCTTCGGATCGGGACAAACAGCGACGAAGTGGCCCTAGGAATGATTTTATGTATAAGGTTCCGTCTCTTAGCTCATACATCCCTGCTCTGGATTGTATTTTCCTAGCTTGTTTGGTGTCCTGGGGTAGCTTCCCTTCTTGGAGGAAGGAGTGGATTCCGAGTCTCCAATCCTCTTCCCGACTGTAATCGTCGTCCGCATCTGCTTGTTGCATTATATCGTCGTCTTGGAATTCGTCGAATATGAGCTCTCCAATATCCTCTTCCTCGGACACATTCTCCATTGCGGACCTGCGTTGGTTACTCGCGCATATCTCCTGGAATTTGATGGATGGCTCGTACACTCTTGTCACCTTGATTGCTTTGACATCTTTGTTCTTGAGCATGGCCGAAACATAAGCCAAGGCATCTGCGTGCCTGAGTTCCTTCATGCGCAGATGTCGGAACTTGATTTTTGGTATTTGGGAAACCAACGTTTGCACCAAAGCCATGTATGACATTAGTGTTTCTTCGTACAAGTTGTATTCGTAGCCTATCTGCCGTATGATTAGCTGGGAGTCGCTGGTCAACCGTACTTCTTGTATCCCCATATCGATTATCAAGCGGAGGGCGTGGACCACTCCTTCGTATTCTACGATGTTATTTGTATGGCCTTCGAATTCCAACCTGAATGCGTGTACGACTCTATCCCCTGTGGGTGTGGTGATAACGATGCCTAATCCAGCGCCTTCTCTATTTTTGGAGCCGTCTACGAAGACCTCCCATTGCCGTGGGTTTACTGGTTCAAGGATATCGTTTGGCTCCTTTTGCTTTTCAATTTCAGGGCACCGTGGCTCTCCATCCCTGTATGCGCACTTCTTCTTCGTTGTCCAGAGGTAGGTCTGCTAGGAAGTCCGCAAGTACTTGAGATTTCGAGAGTGTTGAAGCTCATAGTGGATCTTTGAATTGGTCGAGGTATGTGCTCCATTTTGCTATGCGTCCTACCTTTCTCGCCCCTTTGAGGATGGCTTCTAAGGGTGCTCGACACGGGATACGTATGTCATGCGTCAAGAAATACATTCTCAGCTTCACGGTGGACCATACGATGGCTAAAATCGGTTGTTCGATCCTCGTGTAATTTCTTTGCGGAGTTCGGGGTTTTCTTGACATAGTATATTGGCTGTTCTTCCTTTGTATGGGTCCGACAAGTCTGCGCTTCTGCGTCATCGGTTCTTTGCGATGTACAACGTCAAAACTTCGTCAGGATCTGGTTTACGAAGGATAGGGATCTCCGCTAGGTATTGCTTGATGCCTAGGAAAGCTTCTTCGCATTCCGTAGTCCATTCAAATTTTGTTCCCTTCTTCAATATGTTGAAAAAGAACTTGCACTTATCCGAGGATCTGGAGATGAATCTTCCCAAAGCGGCTATGGATCCATTGAGCTTTTGTACTTCTTTTAGGTTCTTTGGGGATGGCATGTCTACTATGGCTCGGATTCTTGCGGGATCTACCTCAATGCCCCTTTTTGTTACCAGTGTATCAGGAATTTTCCAGATGTTACTCCGAAGGTGCATTTCTCCGGGTTTACCTTCATGTTGTGCCCCCTCATAGCTTCGAAGATGTCCCTCAAGTCTTGGTGATGGTTCTTCTTGAATCTGCTTTTTACGAGCATATCATCAACATAGACTTCTAGGGTAGTACCAATCCACGGTTTGAAAACAACATCGACCATCCTTTGGTATGTTGCTCCTGCGTTCCGGAGTCCGAAGGGCATTCTTACGTAGCAATAGAGGCCGTGGGGTGTGTAGAATGATGTATGTTGCTGGTCTTCTTCTGCTAAAAATAGTTGATTGTACCCGGCGTGCCGTCCATGAATGATAGCTCTTCGTATCCTTCTACCGCGTCGACCCGGTTGATCGATCTTGGGTAGTGGGTAGCTGTCCTTGGGGCATGCTTTGTTCAAGTTGGTGAAGTCGATGCAGATTCTGACCCCGCCATTCTTCTTTGGTACAATCACCATGTTAGATATCCAGGTGGGATATTTGACTTCTCTTATGAAACCAGCCTCCAACAGCTTTCGCAATTCCGTTTCCACTTCTTTGTGATACTCCGTGGCTACCTTTCGCACCTTCTGTCTTACCGGGGGTGTGCCAGGTTTAATGCGCAGCTCATGTTGTACGATCTTTGGATCTATTCCTGGCATGTCAAGATAGTTTCCACCGAAGACGTCCGCGTACTCCTTGAGCGGTTTCGCGAGAGAGGCTTCGCGTTCTTCATCCATCGAGTTCCTATTTTGATCTTCTTCGGGCTCCCCTCGTCCCGATGTTAACTTCCTTCACCGCTTCCAAGGATGTGAACGTGGGTTTTGGTTCCCCAAGGTGAGGAACTTTATGTAATTGCTATTTGGCAGGCTCGGGTTGTTTGTTCGTAGGGGCGTCCTGGTCAGAAATTGATGTTGATACTTCCATGTTTCCTACGGAGTGCCCCTTGGATAAGCTTTTCCCTGAGATTTCTTTCAAGTATTCATCGATGGCTTTGTCCTTTGATATTGCTTTGTTTCGAGCCCTACGAGTTCTACTTTTCTCGTCTTCCTCATTGTTGAGTTGCATATGCATTGCCTGGCATTCCTTTGCGGAAGCTTGATCACCCTTAATCTCCATCACTCCTAGGGGTAAGAAACCTAAGGTATTGATGGTAGGTAGCTGCGACCCCCTTAAGCTTGTGGATCCACCTCCGCCCAATAATGGCATTGTAAGGTGAAGGTGTGTCTACCACACTGAAACGAGCGTCAACTTTCATGGGGCCGGCATCCACTTGCAGAACAATATCTCCGATAGGCTTCGTAGTCGTACCATTGAATCCGTGGATGGTGTGGTGTAAGGCCGAGAGTTGCTCGTCATTGAGCTCCATACGTTTGAAGGTATTGTAAAATAAGACGTTTACGGAACTCCCCCCATCGATGAGGATTTTATTTATGTTGCATCCTGCAATTGGCAAGGTGAGGATCAGAGGATCGTTGTGGTCTTCCATGTCATCTTCAATGTCCTCGGCTTTCCCCTTAGTCCAAGGCCAGTCTAAATTTTCGCGATCCTTGATCTCCTTTAAGATGCGTGAGTAGCTGGTATTGAGTTTCGTGTAGATTTGATCTTCGAACCTTCTACCAGACCTCTTGTAGTCGTCTTTCGAATCTCTTTGGTAACTTTTAGATCCGCTTGCTTGTTCCGTGGAATTGGTCCGTGGAGGTCGTTGAGCCTGCGCTCTTGGGTTCTCATTTGAATTTCTTCCAACCTTGCATGTTTTTCGATGATTATCCTCAAATCTCCCTCGTGGCGGGGATGATGCCGTGGATTTCGACAAACAATGGGCTCATCTGTCCGGTCCCCATTTGTAACAATTAATACTTACTACGGGATCTACCTGTCCTATGGCTTGACATATCTTGTGCCACCTATCCGTGTATTCCCGAATGGATTCCCTGTACTTGATTGCAAGCGAGAAGAGTTTGTCCATTCCTGTATTGACGACCTTGTTATACATGTAGGTGTCCAAGAACTTTTCGGTGAGCCGATCATACGAATCGATGGATCCTGGCTTGAGGTTATCGAACCAGGATAGCGCGGATCCTTTCAGGCTGGAAGGGAAATATCTGCATAGTATAGCTTCATCATAGTCCCACCTGGCCATTACCCTGTTGTAATATCGTAGATGGGCCGCGGGATCCGCGGACCGTCGTAATATTCGAAGGATGGGGACCGGACATTTCGTGGAATAGTAGCCGTAGCTAACTGGTGCGCTAGGGGTGTAGTACTGGCTTCTTTCATAACCTGCTCTAGCCTTCCGCCTCCTTTCCTGGTTTTGATTTGGTTGATTTCTGCTAGCATTTCTGCACGAAGACTCTCCATCGCCAAATAGTGCTCGTCTTGCATGGATGACTTTGCCTTCTTCGTAGGCTGTAGCAACGTGTCCTCATCTTCGTCGTAGTAGTCCGAAGTCTCCGGGTAATAGTCTGGGTCAGACCTCCTGTTGCTACGCGCACCTCTTCGGGGTATTCTTCTTTGGTTACTGCGCGGGGTGTTTTCGAGGATCGCTCTTGATGCACGTGCATCGCAGAGTTAGCCTCGTCTTGTTGATTCCCTAGCTCCGCGTTTTGGAGGATATTTTCTCTCAATTGATGATTTTCTTGGGCTAGCAAGGTCACCGCGTCTGCGTATGTCTTTTGACTCCTTTTCAGCTCTTCTAGCTCCGCCCATATATGCGCAGACTGGTTTTATTCTTGACTTAGCGTTCCTGCTTGAAGTTGGGCTTGTCCGTCGGGGACTGCGGTATTAACTTCTTCCACCAGCTGCACAATGGGTTCTACCACCCCGTGGTATCCTGCTCGTAGTTGTGTATTTCGTCCATTAACCGGCGGCATCCCGTACGGAGGGTATTGGATCACCGAGCCTACTGCTGCATGTTGGGGCTCATTAGGTCTGGCCGTAGCCATCGCTTTGGAGACAGCCACTTGAGAAGCTACCACTGTAGATGACGTAGCCTTTGCCACCGCAGCCTTCTGTGCTTCCATTGCAATGATGCCCGCTTCTGAGAGTAATGCTTCTTCCGATCCGTTCTGCGTTTTGCCCCCGGCTATGAGTCTTTCGCTTGTCTGTTTTCTCCTTGTTATTATTGGCATAGTCCTAGGCGTTTCTTTTGATGGTACCTTCGATTTTCCTACGTCCTTGCTCTTTTCCATTGCAATACTTCTGCAGATATGGCACGGAGATAAAACGAGGCAATATTCACGGGTTAGCTATTAGTTCACGGTACCCACAAGTTGGATTCCTAGCGGCAAAGAATGCATTCAAACTACTGATCATGCGGGTAATATAAAAAAAACGTGGGTAGATGTACCGACTCAATTGAAATAATGGGGTCCTAGGGTCGTTATGAGGCTACTGGTAGAAAATAAGTATAAAAAATAGTTAAAACATAATTCCGTCGGTCCAGAGGTTATAAAACGCATGAGACTGTTGGTAGAAAATACATTGGTCATAAATATATGCACAAAGTAGCCCAAAACACAGATCTGCCGGTTAAAAAGTCGTAAGAGGCCCAGATCTGCGAGTAGAAAATACAAAGAACATAGATATGATGCAAAAAACGAGTTTAAAGCGCAAATCTTTCTAAAAAATCACAGAGAGATAAATCTTTTGATATGGACAAAAGTCCCTGTTTCTAGCGCCAAATTGTGAACACGCAGATCACGTAGGCATCAACGTGTCCACAACCAATCTTCGCATGTATATAGTGCATGCATTAAAGTACGAATATATTGTGAGATGTTGGGATAGATGTTGATTCATTGATTCTAAACCCCACGGGTTTTTCATGATCTCCTCAACATCCATAACGACAGATCTAAGAGATGCATACAAATATTAGGGTAGATCAATACGAAATGTAAATAAGACAAAGATTTATGTGGTTCGGCTCTAAGGCCTACATCCACAGGTCTGAGGGTGATTCACTATGATGGTAAAAGATTACAAGATTAGTCGAAAGACTTTGGGTGATCATGGAACCCGAAGGTTAACGCTCATACTTACTCTTCCCTTCTTTCTCTCTAATTGTTCCACCTCTCTCTCCAATTGTTCGACCCCCTTCCATGTAACAGGAAGGGTCATATATATAGCTCTTCTACGTGGGTCCCTTAGAAAGGAGCTGTTATAATTTTATCTTCTTGTGCTTTGTGCATAGTCCGCGGACCTCTTGGTCATCCCGCGGCTTCTATGCTTCCTAAGATCATCACGCTGACCAATCTATGTCTCTCTATCTTCCTAAGACTGGGAAAGAGCTGTTGTATCCTTATCTTCTTGTGTTCTGTGCATAGTCCGCGGACCTCTCTGTCATCCCGCGGCTTCTATTATTCCTACGCTCATCACGCTGTCCGCCTTGGTTCTTGTCGTCAGTCCAACCGACACATGCCCTTCGCGCCAGGCGGTGTCAGTCCTTCCCTGTCGCGTCTGTCAGTGGGGCTTCACCTAGCCGTTGATCATATCTTGCCTCGTGAGGGGGTAAAGTGTAATAGGGAAGTTCTTTGGTGCTACGCGGGTATACCTTCCTTTGATGCTCCTTCATCTTCGATCGCTTATCTTGACAGATGGCGCACTATCTAGACCCACGGATGATCCTGTGTGTCACCCACCTTTGTGACGTGGCTTCCACGTGGGGATGCTAGTACACGTGGTGAGGGAGGTAAATAAGTGTATCTACAACGTCTGTTGTTCTTCATATCCATCTCGGTCTCAACTTATAGCACCAATAGCAGGCATCTTGATCAATCCTTCTTTACAATCACCATAACCAGAGCCAGTTTGATTCACTACTTTCATGTCCGAGCTCTCTCTGCAGCCACCATTAACATGGAACTCCACTCGTGAACAAATCAAACCCAACTTCGGTTGAAGTCCGAGAATCTTCTTTCACTCTACTGAAATCAGCCAGCACCAATCTTCTGTGCATACAAATCTCGACAACAGCTCCAACTCCTGCTTTTGTCAATGACTCTCCAATCGCCAAATCCTTTGTGAATATGAGAATCCATTGTATTACAGCAACGTTAATTGCATCTTCACCATTTGCAAAGAGCTGCTACCGTTCTGGGAACTTCCGTCGAATCATCCGCAGCATCACATCAAACCCAAATGATATTGGGAGAAATTTTGGAATTTAGTTGGTGTGAAATGAGAATGAGATGATTCCTTCCATAACACCACCACCAGATTGAATGGCAAGAGAAATGAGAGTACTTTCCTGTTTTTACACTGAATGAGATGTGGTGCCACGTCCCAACTCCTGGTGGACTCAACTGTTTGGCACACACAAAAGAGAACCTTTGTTTACGATCTATGACATGCCCTGGCCGGGAATTAATAAGTGACGAAGTTGATACTTCATCTCTAATGCCCTGAGTCATTTTTGTGAACCTTGTCGCAAACAACATTTAAGCTCCTTAATTCTCCGGATGATCAAATTCACTTGTACTTTCTACAAAAGCACTAAAATAATGTTGTTAGCCAAAATATCGAGTCCTAGCTAATATAAATATGGGTACAAAATGTAGCATTTACGTGCTTATCACCAACATGACTTTCGTCACGAGTAAATATGAACTTGGCCAAAGAGAAAGCTTACCAACACATATTTCGAGAAATAGATAAGCGAGATAAACTCGGCTCGAAATAGCAAATGTGTATAATCGAAGTCTATATAGCAATACGACTTTTGTCTCAAGATAGGAGATAGAATAAATATACTTTTGAGTGATAGATAAGTTCAAGTCTCCACATACCTTTTTGTCAATGAAGATCCACTAGTTCCTTGAGTAGTTCTTCGTCTTTGCATGATGAACGCCATGGAGTCTAGAGCTCAACTACACTCACTATCCTAGTCCGAGACATAGCTATAAGTAGACTAGAAATCAATACTTATAGTTTTGGAAACTAAACTTGACAAACAAGCTTGAGATAGCAACGCTTGAGAGTTCGACCGAGCAATGCTCTAACAATCTCCCCCTTTGTCAATTTTAGTGACAAAACTATCAATACATATGGAATGCAAAATAAATAAACTTTACAGCGTCTCATCCACATGCATGATCTCCTTGCTTCTTTAACGTTACTCGAAATCTTCGTCACTTCCAAGTACTCCAATGATTCCAAAGATATTCAAATCAGCATCACCATTGTTGAAGATCCGTAGCCATAACAATGAGAAAACAAAATCTCTCAATCATTGTTATACAGTGTCATAGTATTATTACACATTATCAAAGTTCAATTGTATCACAACTTCGACAACAATACAATGGTGATATGTATCACTCCCCCTTAGTCAATAATTCATCTCACATGAAAACCACCCCCCTTACATAATGACCCGAAAACCATATGTATTTGTAGTGTAAACTACTAATTAATTCTCCCCCTTTTTGTCAATAAAATTGGCAAAGGTACGAAAACTAGTGGGATCCTTATAAAATTTCCATAGAGACACTTCATGACCAAAACAAAGTACATATCAACTTTTTTAGATGCAATCATATAGCCGAAGCTTAATGCATTCATCAAGGAGTTTATAAATATACAAGATAACCCCTATAATATTCCACAGCCGCACTCCCCACAAAGATTTGGCAATTAAGCACAAGTTCAATTAAGAACTCTCCCAATAAAATGTCATTCCCGAAAGAACAACAAAAGCGACCTTACTTTCACAAGAAAAGAAGGATTTCTTTAGACATTAATTAACAAATCACATAAAAATATGAATTTGTATAAATCTCAACTAAATTAACCACAAGAGAACCCATGATTAATTTAATCGGAAATGATCTCATTAGAAAACTTACGGAGCCGCACAGTATATACAAAAAAATATGGATCAGGGAAGATCAGTACTGTGGAATAAACAATGATTCATTCTATTCTTCATCACTATTTGCACAATGACATATAATACACATAATCTTTGTAAACAAAAGCTCATCCTATCTTCCACCAATATTTGCATAATGACATAATAGGCATGTCTTTTGTTTGTCAAAAGTTCATTTAATCTTTTATCAATACTTGTATATCGACATATGAAGGATCTTAACTTTTGACCACGTATGGGACAATCATAGTTCACGGAAGAAAACACACATATCCCATAACAATTTGCAATATATAAAACCATAAAGATTAATACTGCAAAATCATTTTCCAATCAAACTTTAGAATTTTAAAAAATAAATCTAAAAACATTGAAGATGAAAAACGTTGGACATAGCTATGTGTAATCACAATAATGGCTATTCCAAATCCTAGTTATCCTTCTTAAAACACAAGAATAAATTCCCATAAGAAGTTTTCCTAGAAAAAATCAAAACATCTCTTAGAGAACATAATTCGAAAACATTAAACATGACCAGCAACCAGAGATTGAACATGGACGAGCTCATCAGTTGCTTTCTTCATTTTGTTTATCATAAATTCAAGATTACTTGATGCAATTCCAAGTTGTTGACGAACGACCTCAAAATCTCGAAGAAGATTTCCTACTAGTACTTGTGATGACATCTGAAAATGGTAGTTTGTTTTCATGATCAATATCATGATGGAAGGTTATGAAAACAGGGTTCTCGTGAAACTCGATAGTCTTGCCCTTCTCAACATTGTCTTCCTTGTTGCATCCATCCATTGTGCACACAAAATTTAGGATATTTTTTAACATTACGGAACGTGTATGTATCAAAAAGAAGCATGATACACATATATGTTCCGTGCGGGTCAGGTGTACGTGCACTTATGGTTACTAACTTGGTACACGACAAAGGTAGTAATGGAGCCAAAATTTAGAAGGGGCCTTGAAGAAAAAACTCAAGAATCATTCTAAACAAATTGATGACATTTTTAGTTCAAAAGAACATAAGATAATTATTGATAAACAACAACTGATTGGTCAATGAAAAAAGAAGAACTATCAAGGCAGTCAACAAGGGATTATTCTCAAGAGTGCACGTTCAACAACATTACATCTTGTAAAGTACTAGAGCAAGGCTCAACAGTTTTATGATCATCATTACGGGAAGGGAAAAGATAATGAAGGGTAAACTATACCAACGACTACTTTCTCAAGACAAAAAAAACTTCTTGAGAATTATGAGCATCCTTCCAAAATTGCAGGAAGGATGCTACATTAAGCAGTCAAGTTGTATTTTTATGAGCGTTTTGCTCATCAAGAATATTGACTTCTTCTATCTTTCCTTCATGAAGATTTTCATGAAAATCACTAGGATTAGTCAAAAGAGATTTAACCAGAAAAAAAAAAGGATACCTGAATCTGCTGCTTGCCTCGCCTTTCTAATGCTCAGTTTGAGTTTGTTTATGTTGGTCTTGAGCTCCGAGACTCGATTATTGATATGAATGAAATATGGAGCAGACACCTTGGGTTCAAAGTCTTCTTCAGGAGGAGTAAAGGAATTTGAACCTATTTTCCTTTTCATATGCCTTTTTTCTCTTTTCAAAGTAATTTAAGGAGTCAGTTGACCATATGACATTCTTCCTTCTACAATTGTAGGCATTTTTTTTGTCTCAAAATCATAATCTAGAAATGGCTCATCACTGCATTTCTCTTGATTGCAGATACTGTCTTTTACTCCAGCAAGATGAGAGACAGGTTTAATTACTTCTTTAGACATCCATGCAAGAATGTTGTGAAGTTTATCATTCCTTAGTCGAAAATGACATCTCTGTTCAAGGTGTCCTTTATTTCAACAATAATAACAGTTATAGGAATTGTTCTTGACTGTTCTCATGCGATTTGAATTCAAAGGAGCATAATCCTTGTTTCTAAGATTGTCAGCTACTGGAAAAGTTATTTCACATGAAGAGTTATCATTAGCATGAAAAAAATTGATCTTACTAGTACTTGGAGCGTCTATTCCCTTATATCCCAAACCACATGTAGCACGATGTTCTTTACATGCTCCAAGTATAGAAGATAATTTTGTATAGCTAGAATTGAATCCTTTCAGATTCTCTTCCAGTGATTTTACCTTGTCAAAGGCAGCAGCGAGATCAGTCTCCAAAGATTTTTCTCTGGCGAGAAGACTGAGTTCTCTGTCAGTAAAACATTTTTGCTGAGAGTCATATCTTTCTTCAGATTCTACAAGTCTTTCTTCAACTTAAAGAGATTTCGAAGAAGATTATCACATTCAGACCATTTTGAGCGTAAATCTTCTTCTCGATCTTTAACGGTAGATTGTAGTAGTTTGTACCCACAATCATAAGATTCATAACCTTTAAAGAGTTTTCTCATCTTTCTGTTTTCTTGACAGAGAGGTGCCAAATATTTACCCAAGAAAGTTGTTGACTTCTTTTCTTTCAAAGCATGATCAAAGAGCTTGATATATTGAGAGACTTCCTCATCAATACCTTGTCCTTCTTCTAAAACACTCTCATCTAAAAGATCATCCAACTGTTCATCAAGACACTTTTCCCAGTTGAAGGAAGATTCAGACACAGAGGCAGATACATGAGATTTCTTAGATGTCTCGGGATTTTAAAACACCTCAGCAGAACTCAGAACTGATGTTGCGTTATCAGAGATATTAATGCCATATATATAGTCAAATCGCTACAAACACATACTTATAAGGTCTTTAAACGTGTTTGCCTGCTCTGATACCAATTGAAAAGGCAGGGGTCTAAAAACCTCACCCAATATTTCGCTTAGCAATCTGTATGGACTAACTCCAATGTAATTTTAAGAGAATCAACTAGACAGTCAGACTCAATCTTAATGAAAAGTATATTAAAGAGTTATATCTCAATTTCTCGATTCAATCCTTATTCAAACAAATAGAAATCTTCGAGCCTGATTGAATACAAGAGAAATTACTTGAACGGTACCAAAGACCAATGTTCAAGGATCAATCAATTTCAATCAACAACCAAAGGTTGGATTTACCAATTGATCGATTCAACGTACAACCTGTGATATTTCAATTATATAATAAAATATAATGTGGAAAATAAATAAAACATACACCAGAAGTTTTGTTAATGAGGAAACCGCAAATGTAGGAAAACCTCGGGACTTAGTCAAGATTAAACACACACTGTATTAATCCGCTACAGAAACTAGCCTAATACAAACTAACTTCGGTCTGGACTGTAGTTGAACCTCAATCAATCTTACACTGATCCAAGGTACAGTTACGCTCCTTACATCTCTGATCCCAGCAGTATACTACGCACTTGATTCCCTTAGATGATCTCACCCACAACTAAGAGTTACTACGACCCAAAGTCGAAGACTTTAATAAACAAATCTGTATCACACAGAAAATTCTACAAGAATAGATAATCTGTCTCCTACAGAAATACCTTCGAGTTTTGTTCCATCTTTTGATAAATCAAGGTGAACAAGAACCAATCGATAACCCAGACTTATATTCCCGAAGAACAACCTAGAATTATCAATAACCTCACAATAATCTTAATCGACTAGTGAAACAAGATATTGTGGAATCACAAACGATGAGACAAAGATGTTTGTGACTATTTTTCTATCTTGCCTATCGGAGAAATTAATCTCAAGCCAATCTTATGATTGTACTCAAATATGATGGAAATAGCAAGATCAAATCACGCAACTACAGAGAAAATAGTTAAGTCTGGCTTCACAATCCCAATAAAGTCTTCAAGTCGTTAACCTACAGGGTCTCTATAGAAACCTAAGGTTAAAGGAGAATCGACTCTATCTTATACAACTAGTATGACACAGGAGGTGTGGGGATTAGGTTTCGCAGTTGCTAGAGTTCTCCTTTATATAGTCTCCAAATCAGGGTTTGCAATCTAAGTTACCTTGGTAACAAAACATTCAATATTCATCGTTAGATGAAAATCTGATTAGATTCAAGCTAATATCTTTCAACCGTTAGATCGAATCTTAGCTTGTTATACACAAATGAAATATATTTCATTTAAGTTTGAGTAATCGTACCTAAACGTGTACACTTAGTTGGTTCAACAATATTTAAACAATGGTTAGGAATATGAGCACTTTGATATCAACCTTATTCATCTTCACCATAACTAGTTCAAATGAATCAAAAGAACTAGTTAAATAGTTGCTCAATTGCTTAGATCTCATATAATCATATAAGACACAGTCGAAGCAAAAATGATTTTGATTCACTCGAATTGATTCATGAATATTATATCCACGGTTTGCAAAGATTGTATTCCTTAATATATATAAATGTTTAGTTCATGAATAAACCGTTTTTTAGAAAATAACCCACTCAAGTACGCATACTTAAGTACTCAGATTGAGCTTGTTTTTAGTTCACAAACTCCAACAGAAATTCACTAGATTTGAACTTCCGGAAGTACGCGTACTTAGCTCTGAACATCCTAAACCAATAAAGTACGCATACTTTGGTTCAAGTATTTTGGACTTACACAAGTATGAGTTCACATACAATGTTCATATCCATTCAAGGTTATATATTCTAAACTCTCATTTCAATCATTGAAATATTCTTAGAGGATGTTATATAACAGTTATTCACACACTACTTTTCATTAAAGCGATTTTCAAGAGATTGAAACAACCAACATGACTTTCATCAAGAGTAAAGATGAACTTGGCCAAAGAGAAAGCTTACCAACACATATTTCGAGAAATAGATAAGCGAGATTAACTCGGCTCGAAATAACAAATGTATATAATCGAATTCTATATAGCAATACGACTTTTATCTCAAGATAGGAGATAAAATAGATAAACTTTTGAGTGATAGATAAGTTCAAGTCTCCACATACCTTTTTGTCGATGATGATCCACTAGTTTCTTGAGTAGCTATTTGTCTTTGCATGATGAATGCCGCGGAGTCTAGAGCTCAACTACACTTACTATCCTAGTCCGAGACTTAGCTATAAGTAGACTAAAAATCAAGACTTATAGTTTTGGCAACTAAACTTGACAAACAAGCTTGAGATAGCAACGCTTGAGAGTTCGACCAAGCAGTGCTCTAACAAGAAGTAAGATTGTATATCGTGGAATAATTAGGACTATTAGGAGGACAAGCGTGATTATCAGCAAAGAAGTTAAGAGAACTTTCACAGACATCTTCCTCTGGACAGTTGATAAGCACGCAAATGCGACACTTTTATACCCACATTTATACTAGCTAGGTCTCAATATTTTGCTAATAATATCACTTTAGAGCTTTTACAGGAATTACAAGTGAAATCTGACCACCAGACCAAAAAATAACCAAAGTGGATGGCCTGGTATCATTATATATCAGCACCACTCAAATAACTCATGGAACTAAATGGAGTCGGAGTTTAATGAGAGTTTGTGGGGTGGCAAACCAACAACTCATATGCCGCAGATGTACCACCTTGCCATCTTGTTCGTTCAAGCTTATGGGATGCGCCACTCAAGCCTAACCCACGAGCGGCTAAGGAGTAAACGGGAGACGTGGCCTACTCTATTACCACATCTCTTGTGGGTATATTCTAAAAGCTTCATCAACATCTTCTACTTTACCAAAACAAAAGAAAAATTCATTTTCTTTCTCATTCAATCTGGTAATATCCATGGAATTGAGGGTTCGTAAAGTGAAATTGATGACAATAGAATGGATGTTGATGTTGTTGCCAGGGATTAAGAGGGTATTTAGGCTGAGGAATGAAAGTTCTGAGATGGGTTTTGAGAAGAATTCGAAGGTCGAAAGCTAGGAACAACAACAAACTTGGATCTGTGAGTCTCGGTTAATGTGAATCGATTTCACAAGTGAAAATAGATATGTCTATATGGGATGTAGTACGTACTCTGAATTTCAGTCTCAACTGAGAAATACTACAGCCGCAGTGAAGTTAGGGCAGTAGAAGTTGGTGCTGAATCGATGAATTTGCTAGGGTTTACGATGGGAGAAGATGTAAGGCTGAATTGGTTGTGTTTTGTGGTGAAATTCAAGACAATTCGATTTTTCTCAACACCATATGGTGGCTGTCGATCACTGTAAGTGTTCTGCCATAGATTAATTCATTTTAATTCAATAATACACGGCGGGTTCAATCTATTCAACAGCAACAAAACAATGGGGTTTCCTATGTTGCTTGAATCAGTTTTGGGGGTTCTCGATATCAATTAAATTTGGGAATCCTGATTTGATGTGGTTAGTCTGAGATTGGGGGTTTGTGGTATTCTGAATCGAGACAGGAACTAAGAAACTAAGAAGAAATGGGTGTCGTTACAATGGTCAAACTCATGGGTTGCTGGATTGAACTGAGATGGCATCTAGGTCGGAGTTCTATAGAGAGTGATGGCATGAGCAGTGGTTAAAACAACTTGGTACACACTATGATTTTGTTTGTGAAGTTTCCAGGTCTCGACAATTTACAATGAAAAATTAAGAGCTACTGGTTTGAATTTTGGGGGCTTTCGATAAGACATGAATGGAGATGGTTGAATCTTCGTATCCAATGGAGATTTTACAGCAAAAACGTAACAATTACTGTGGGATTAGTTGGTTTGCTTTGCAGACTAATTTAAGACGAGTGGACAGCTCGCTCGAATGGAATGAAGGGGTACTTTGGTAAGAAGCTGTGCTATGGATGCAGAGATGGTTTGATTTTCGTGGCTACTGTAGTACTCATAACAGTGGGGTGTTCATCTACAATGAATTTTGTTGGCAGCAGAGGTGGCTGTTGATGAAATTGAATAAACAGCTTGAAATCAATTGTTCTTGTGTGGACTTAATTGGCGGCAGCAAAGCTAGCTGTTTGTGAAAACTCACAGAAGTAAACGGAGATGGAATAAGCACTTTTGGATGAGTCGTGAAGAAGTATAGCAGCAACATTTTTTGAGGTTTGGTTGGAGTTTATTTCATTGAGAAATAAGCAAGCAGCAAAGCTAGGTGAAGAAGTGATTCTTAGTTGGTCAGGGAATAGAACTGGTGGAGCCGGGGAATTGGTTCTGTGTTGGCTGAGAGGACTGGAGAAGGGAAGATGTCTCTGTGGTCAGTTTAGGTTGGAGCTTGTGCCGTGCTCAGTTGGGTTTGGAAAGGGATGTAACATGGACTGGGCCTTCGGCAGCAATCCGCTAGGGCTTGGATTTCGTGGCAGTAACTATTTATACATGAGGAGAAACTACACAGCGGATACGCCGTATACAGGGAAGAAAACTAGGTTTAGCTTTCTTTGCTTTTCTGTGATTCATATGCTGAGTTTAACAATCTCTATATCATTTTCTATGGCTTTGAACAAAATTATGTCTAGCTAAATCCCTTGTTAGGGCGTAGGATGAACATGTAGGTTATTTTAATTATGTTCTCAAATAATGGTTTCAAAAATAAAAGCTTAACATAATGTTTGTGTTTCTCAAATTTGGGTTGATTGAGTTTTTCATGTCTTATGCCAGTATATTTCATAGTTGAGTTCTAAAACAATAATCCATTTATAACCTTGGTGATATATGATTTATGATTATCCTATGGCTATTTATGCCTTGTATGATTAGTACTTAGGGTTTCTACTTTCTAGGTTGAGAACAAACATATTCTTTAATAATTCTTCGACAAATCTTAAACGTCACATCTTCCATGTACTAGCTAGGTTTGCTATTATACATGAGTTAAATGAGATCTTTATGAGAGACATAAGTGAAACTTAACCTACAATGGATTCCGTAGCCTTAACACTTTACATCCTTGATTACAACTTTCTATAAGTTTGCTTTGCTTACTCGTTAGCTTATTTTCTTAATACAACAATCTCTCAAATATTAAATTTTGGTTGGTCAGTCCTTGATATTGATTAGTAGTTTTCACACTCCTTGAGGGAATGATCCGTGCTTGCTTTTGTGTGCTCTTTTTGACACCGTGCACTTGCGGTAAAACAAAGTTGGTCTTCCGACCCATCAAGTTTTTGGCGCCGCTGCCGGGGAGTGGTTGCAAATCTAATTGATATTTAGACTTTCTAGTCAGTAGTTTAGGATTTAATTTTCTGTTGTTATTGCTCTGTTTTTAGTTTTTCTCTTAGATTTTTTTGTTAGTGCTTTTTGCTGATTTTGTTTGACTCTAATAGGTACTTTTCTTAGTTATTTTGGATTGCGGCTTAAGAATTGGTAACGAGCGAAAAGAGAGTAAGTGCTTGATTTACTTGCAAAGCTTTTGCAAGGTAAGTACGAATCAACTTTTTGCTTGCTTTTAGTGTATGCAAGATATTCCGGTTGGTTGGGATAGAAATCATTTTGATCGACTTGTTAGAGTTAACACGTTATTCATGCCTGGAACCGATGATGAGGGTGAAATCCCTCCAGTTAAGAGTTTGAAAGACTATATGTATCTAACTAGAGTCTCTCAACCTTCTTGCATTGTTTTTCCTGCTACCACAGCAACCTATGAGATTAGGAGCAATACCATTCAGGCTCTTCCCAATTTTTATAGTAAGGAGAATGAAAATCCTTACTATCATCTTAGAGACTTTGAGGAGTTGTGCGGTATGGTTAAAATTATAAACTTGCCTGATGAATACCTTAAACTTAGGTTGTTCTCTTTCTCATTAAATGATAAGGAAAAATCTTGGTTAGATGCTTTGGCTCCTTCATCAGTTAGGACTTGGGAATACATGACAAAATTGTTTTTGAACAAATTTTTCCCTAGGCATAATACTTCTGCCATTCGTCAAAAATTGAATAGTTTTGTGCAACAACAGGGAGAATCTCTCTATGACTATTTAGAGAGATTCCATGATCTTTTTCTGTAGTGTCCACACCATGGATTTGATACTCATAAGCTTACGTTGCTCCTTTATGAAGGATTAGATCATAAAACTATGACCACGGTAGAGTCACTTTGTGGTGGTAAGTTTCAGGAAAAAAGTGCTGATGAGGGGTATGCTTTCTTGCAAGAGGTAGCTGAAAAAACCCAAGAGTGGGATGCTAAGGAACCAGTAAGGTCAATTGCTAATAGCAAAGGAGCGCACAGAGTTGATATTCAATTTGACTCTGACGCCAAAATAGCTTCTTTGACAAGAAGGCTTGAATCGCTAAAACATAGTTCTAAAGCTAAGCCTTTTGTTGAGTCTCCAGACCAAGCCTTTTACGACGATGGTAGTGAGCAAATCAATGCTATCTATCAAGATAATCATCGTAAATTTGACCCTTATTCCAATACAAAGGTCTAGAGGTCAGTATGAAGGTCTGACTAGTAATGCTAGTGGGTACACACATAAACCTTCCATTCCTAATGATTCTTCTAACCAAAGAATTCCTAGTATGGAAGAAAGTCTAAGTTTGTTTATGCAGGCTACTCAAAAGTCTATAACAAACCTAGAACAGACTACTTCAAGGTCCATAGCAAATTAGAACAAAAAGTAGGTCAGCTTGTTAGTCAAATGAATGATAGAGACAAGGGACAGTTCCTAAGTCAAACAATGCCTAACCCTAAGGGTTCTTTTGAGGTAAGCACATCTGGTGCTAAATCCTCCGATCAAGTCCAAGCCGTTACTTCCTTAAGAAGCGGACGGATCATTGATAATCATGTTAGTAATTCTAAGGAAAATGAGCATGACAGGAACACACCCATTGTGACGCAAGTTACACCTTTGGCACAAAAAGAAACCGATGAATCTGAAAATACTTATGATCCCCGTGCTCCATTTCCTCAACGATTACTACCCCGTAAGAAAGGATCTAGTTCTAGTGACATCTTAGAAGTTTTTAAACATGTTAAGATTAACATTCCTCTTCTAGATTCCATTAAACAAATTCCTTTGTATGCTAAGTTCTTGAAAGATATGTGCACTGTGAAATGTAATTTGAATGTACAGAAAAGAGCTTTCCTTGCTGAACAGGTGAGCTCTATTATTACGCAGAAAACGCCGCCTAAATACAAGGATCATAGTTGTCCTACTATTGCTTGCACTATAGGAAAACACAAGTTTGAGCATGCTTTATTAGATTCAGGCGCCAGTGTGAATCTTCTGTCGTATTCTATGTATGAGCAATTAGGACTTGGTGATTTGAAACCCACTAATGTTACACTCTAATTGGCTTATAGGTCCATTAAAATTTCTAAAGGAGTGGTAGAAGATATTCTTGTGCAGGTTGATAGCTTTGTTTATCATGTGGATTTCATTATTCTAGATACACAACCTATGGTAGACCCTAGTGGTCAGATTCCTATTATTTTAGGATGACCTTTCTTGGCAACCGCTAATGCGATCATAAATTATAGGAATGGTATTATGGAACTGACTTTTGGTAGTTGGAAAATGGAAGTGAATGTTTTTACTGTTGCACGTTCTCCTCCTGATTTTAGTGACCATGAAACTGTATGTATGATTGATGAAATTGTTCATGATACCATCATTTAGAAGATCCATTAGAAGCATGTTTAACTCATTTTTGGAAGGATATGAATGATGATAGTGTTATTTGTGAAGTCAATGCATTGTTAGACTCTACCCCACTGCTGGACACTAGTAAATGGAAGCCTAGAATTGAACCTCTTGTACTGTCCGAGTCTCGAATAGTCCCATCAGTCGAGAAAGCTCCAACTTTGACTCTTAAGCCATTGCCTGACACTCTAAAATATGTTTTTCTAGGCTCTGAAAATACTTTACTTGTAATTATTGCTTCGAATCTCACAGTGGAACATGAAATTAGGTTGGTAGATGTCCTTAGAGAACATAATACGGCTATAGGTTGGTCTATTGCAGATTTGAAAGGTATTAGTCCTAGTGATTGTATGCATCATATATACTTAGAAGAGAATTCTAAAACATTCATAGAAATGCAACGTAGGCTAAATCCTAATATGAAAGAGGTTGTAAGAGAGGAAGTGCTAAAACTATTGGATGTGGGTATCATTTACCTGATATCCGATAGTATTTGGGTCATCCCTGTTCAAGTTATACCCAAGAAATCAGTAATTACCGTAGTCAAGAATGATTGTAATGAATTAATCCCCACTCGGCAGACCACCGGGTGGCGTGTATGCATTGACTATAGGAGATTGAACAAGGTCACGAGGAAAGATCATTTTCCTCTTCCATTCATCGACCAAATTCTTGAGAGGTTAGCTGGCCATAGTTACTATTGTTTCTTAGATGGTTACTCCGGTTATAACCAAATCCCCATTGCCCCTGAAGACCAAGAAAATACCACTTTTACCTGTCTATTTGGGACATTTTCACATAGATGCATGCCTTTTGGGTTGTGTAATGCACCCACCACTTTTCAGCATTGCATGTTAAGCATATTTTCTGACATGGTAGAAAGGTTTATTGAAGTTTTCATGGATGATTTTTCTGTATTTGGTACTTCTTTCGATAAATGCCTCCATCATCTTACTATTTTCCTAGTGAGGTGCAAGGAGAAAAATCTTGTGTTGAATTGGGAGACATGTAACTTCATGGTGAAATCAGGAATTGTGTTAGGTCACATTGTTTCTTCCAAGGGAATAGAAGTGGCAAAGCTAAGGTTGATTTGATTTCTAAGTTGAAACCTCCGCGTACGGTAACAGATCATGCCTAGGTCATGCAGGTTTTTACCGTCGCTTTATTAAAGACTTTAGTAAAATCTCACGTCTTTTATGCAATCTTCTTGGTAAGGACGTTGCTTTTTTCTTTGATGAAACTTGTATTGCAGCTTTTGAGAAGCTGAAATTGTTAACTTCTTTCCCGATTATACAACCGCCTGATTGGAATCTTCCATTTGAGATTATGTGTGACACTTCTAATTTTGCAGTTGGAGCTGTTTTAGGACATCGTAAGGATAAAGCACAACATGTTATTTACTATGCTAGTAAGACTTTGAATGATGCACACTTGAATTATACCACTACTGAAAAAGAACTTTTATCAATTGTGTTTGCTTTAGAAAAGTTCAGACCTTATCTTTTAGGGTCTAAGATCATTATATTGTCTAATCATGCCGCATTAAAGTACCTTCTTTCTAAGAAGGATGCTAAACCTAGGTTGATTAGGTGGATATTATTGTTGCAGGAGTTTAACTTTTATATTCAGGATAAGAAAGGTTCCAAAAATGTAGTGGCAGATCATCTTTCTAGAATCATTTCAGAGTCTTCTAATGATGCTTTACCTTTGCATGAATCATTTCCCGATGAACGATGTTTGTTGTTTCGCAAAAACTGGTTTGCTGATATCGTTAATTATCTTGCTATTGGTCAAATTCCTGAGTATTGGTCGAAACAAGATAGAACTAAATTTTTAGCTGAGGTTAAGCATTTCTTTTGGGATGATCCATATTTGTTCAAATATTGCCCTGATCAGATTATTCGCAGATATGTGCCTAATGATGAAATTATGAGTGTTATCACTTTTTTCCATTCTTATGCTTGTGGTGGCCATTTTAGCTATAAGAAAACAGCTGCCAAAATTCTGAAATGTGGATTTTATTGGCCTACTTTGTTTCATGATGCTCATGAGATTTGTCGAAGTTGTGACAGGTGCCAAAAGCTGGGAAGGATTACTAGGCGCAACATGATGTCGCTGAACTCCATATTGATAGTAGAAATCTTTGATGTATGGGGAATAGACGTCATGGGACCTTTCCCTTCTTCGAATGGTAATGTATACATCTATTTAGCGGTTGATTATGTGTCTAAATGGGTAGAAGCCATACCTACCAAGACGAATGACCGCAACGCTATTATCAAGTTCGTTAGAGAATACATATTTTCTCGATTTGGTACCCCTAGAGCCATTATTAGTGGAGGGTCACATTTTTGCAATAGTTCCTTTAAAACTCTTTTATATAAGTACTCCATTACTCATAAAGTCTTTACACCATATCAACCCCAGACTTGTGGTCAAGTCGAAGTTTCTAACCGACAAATTAAGCAAATATTAGAGAAAACGGTGAATCCTAATCGTAAAGATTGGTCTGCATGATTATTGGATGCACTTTGGGCCTACCGAACTGCTTATAAGATACCCATTGGTATGTTTCCGTATTGACTTGTTTATGGAAAGGCATGTCATTTACCGGTTGAGTTAGAACATAAGGCCTATTGGGCTATTAATACTTTTAATGTTGATTTGTCTACAACTGGGAATCACCTAAGCTTCAACTTAATGAGTTGGAAGAGATTAGGAATGATGCATATGAGAATGCAAAGCTTTACAAAGAGAAAACTAAAGTGTTTCATGATAAATCGATTAGTCATAAGTCATTTGAACCTGGGCAGAAAGTTCTCTTATACAATTCTAGGTTGCATTTATTCCCGGGAAAGTTGAGATCTCGTTGGATAGGTCCTTACTATGTCAAAGAAGTTTTCCCTCATGGGGCTATCGAGCTTGAGAATAGAGAGTCTGGTAATGTGTTTAAGGTTAATGCTATGAAGCACGGACACCTCAAAACCGGTGACGTATCCGTGTCGGACGCCGTATCAGTGTCAGACACTTGGGGATACGTATCAGACACCCAATTTAAAGTGTCCTTTTTTTATTAATTACGAAAAGAGTAGGGGATACTTCTCGGATACTCTAGAGGGGACACTTCTTATAATATAAGATATATATATAAATAATATATTGCCAAATATTTATATACAGAATATGTTAAATATTTTTAGATATGTAATATATCCGTATTTATCAAAAATTATTCTATAGAAGCAGTATATAAATGTCTAACCCTAACATTCTTATTCATTATTCATAGAGAAGTCCAAAATCTGCAAGATTGCAACTTCAACCAAAGAAGGAAACTTGTAGAAGAGATTCAGTCAAGGTATTTCTTTCACTTAAACCCAAACGTGCTGAGGATTTAGTGTTTGTTCACAGTACTCTTCGACTCCTTTCACGAAAAAGTGAAAATTACACAAAAGGAGAAAGTAGAATGTGGGATATCAGTGGAGATGCATTTGACCCACTAGACGGTGTGGGAGAACTTGAAATTGCAAATCTTTCACTTGACGAGCCAGAACTAGAAGCGGTGCTCTTTGATGAAGACAATATTGATGAGTGATGGGTGAGCGAGAGTTTAGATAGTTTTTGTCTATTTTTTTTTTATATTTCAGATAGTATTTTAGAAATTTCTTACTTTATGTGATTCTTTTCACTATTAATAAATTAAATATTTTTTAATTAATATACGTATCCCAACGTATCCCGTATCCCTATTTTTGGAAAATTGACGAATTCCCGTATCCGTATCCATGTGTCAGTATCCGTGCTTCATAGGGTTAATGGACAACGAGTGAAACCAATTTTAGATCTCATCAATACCAAGGTGGAAACTGTCCTCCTCGAAGATCCAGTCTATCAAGACTAGAACTGTTTGAATCATTGTTGTAGTATATTAGTAAATTTTTGTTCCTTTTTTACGTTTTGTTTGTTCTTTTTGCAGGGATACAAAAGAATTTGCTTCGTGGGAGTCAATCCACAGATGTGTTTCCTCAACTTGATCTTTTATTTTTTTATTTGCTTGTTGCATCGCATAATAGAAATTCCCCACCTAGATTTTTACTTTGAATGACTCGATTACATTGAGGACAGTGCAATGATTAAGTGTGGGGGAGCGGTTAACACTTTAGATTTTTGTAGGTTATTCACTTTCATTTCATGACCAGTTGTGGAGCGGGTCTATTTTTTTGTTTTCTTTTCATATCATGACCAGCTGTGGAGTGGGTCTATTTTTCTTATCATTTTATGACCAGCTGTGGAGCGGGTCTGTAAAAAAAAAGGGAAATTATGATGACCAGTTGTTGAGCGGGTCTTGAAGTTTTGTATATGATCAACTGTGAAGCGGGTCTAAATTCTGTTTTTCTCGGGAGTAGCAATATGTAAGTGTGGGGGAATTTGATAAGCACGCAAGTGCGACACTTTTGTACCCACATTTATACTAGCTAGGTATCAATATTTTGCTAATAATATCACTTTAGAGCTTTTACAGGAATTACAAGTGAAATCCGACCACCGGACCAAAAAATAACCCAAGTGGATGGCCTGGTATCATTATATATCAGCACCACTCAAATCACTCATGGAACTAAATGAAGTCGGAGTTTAATGAGAGTTTGTGGGGTGTCAAACCAACAACTCATATTCCACAGATGTACCACCTTGCCATCTTGTTCGTTCAAGCTTATGGGCTGCACCACTCAAGCCTAACCCACCAGCGGCTAAGGAGTAAACGGGAGATGTGGCCTACTCTATTACCACATCTCTTATGGGTATGAAAATTAGGCTAAGGCCCAACTCATGGATAACCCATAATATGAAGCCCTTAATTAAAAGAAGTTTAAATCTAGACCCCAAATTATTAAAAGACCTTGATACCCTTATGCATATTGCCAAGCCCATAATTAAATAAAATTTAAATTTAGGCCCAAATTATTAAAATATTATGTGATGATATTCCAACCATCGCCAACCACCTCCGACCACCACAGCCACCGCCAACCACCACCGACCACCTCTGACCACCGGCGACCACCTTCGACCACCACCGCATCCGACCACCACCAACCGCCTCCGACAACCGCCGACAACCACCCCGTCGCCGATGACCACCACCACCCACCTTCGACCACCGCCGCCTCCGACTACCACCAATCACCTCCGACCACCTCTGACCACTACCAACCACCGCCTCCGACCACCATCGCCACCAACAAACTTTGACCACCACCGCCGACAACCACCCCACCGCCGATGACCACCACCAACCAGCACCACCACCTCCGGCCACATGCATATTGCAAGTGTATCCGGAAGTTACACATGCATTCAAAAGTGTGTAACGAGAAGTTACACATGCATATGGCATGTGTATCCCGAAGTTACACATGGCTAGGCCTGTCAATGGAAACCCGTTAACCGTTAGCCGTAACCGATTACCCGGTTGCCGTTACGTTTAGTTCCGTTATACCGTTAACCGTTACCGCTAATGTACCGGTTAATTTTAACCGACGATTAACGGCAATGGAAGAGCTATTTCCGTTAGCCTTAGTTCCGTTAACCGCTAACCTGTACCTAGCACGTGTAACATTCTGATGCGGACGAGTACGCCATAGCCTTGGTCTTCTAAATTTAGCCATATTCCATTGTCTCGGGCGTCTTAGACCCGTTTTTGCAGTTTTAGGAAAGTTTTATTTTGTTAATAACTTCTTCGTTAGGAGTCCGTTTGAGTCGCCGTTTGTGACCCTAGTTTGTTTTGATAAGTACTTTCATTATTTAGGAAAATCTCAAATTTGCCAAAAATAGCATTTGCAGATGCAGAGTTGGCACTTCCTTTAATCATTTGTCTTTTCTTTTGCAAAAACTTGATTTTTTTTCTTTTGATAGAACTTTAAGATGATCTGAACATGTTTTTTTTCTTCTGTGTGAACAAGTTGTTTGTTTGGATTTAGAAGTTAGAATTGTTTTTGTTTTTGTCTTGTTAGTTGTAACCTGCTTTAAATAAAAAAAAAAAAAAATTGTCATTTTTTGAAAAAAACAAAAACAAATTGTGACTTAACGGTTAACGGTTAATTTTACGAAATTAACCGTTAACCGACGTAACGGTTAACGGAACTGATTTTACATTTCCGCCGGAACTTAACGGTTAACGGTAGCGGCAGAGGCATTATTTGTTTCGTTTAGTGCCGTTGACAGCCCTACACATGGCATGTGTAATTAAAAGTTACACATGCATATAACATGTGTATCCACAAGTTACACGTGCATATGGCATGTATAGCTAACAGTTATCAGAAGAAGAAAAATATGCATTGCTTTAATATTCGTTTACAATAATTTTTCTGTTTATCTATTAATTGGCTGTTATTGAATACAATAAACGAGTTAGAACACTAAATATGTAAAGCGAAATATTAGAAATGAGCCACAAAATCCTCTATTGTTCCTTCCCTTCTTATCTTCCTCATTACAAAATGCTTTCATATCTGTAACAAAACAAACATCCATGAAATTAGATTGGATGAACAAAAAGAATGAAATAATATTATAGAACAACTAAAAGAGTAATTAAGAGTTACACATGCATATGAATTGTGTAACTTGGAGTTACACATGGGTCTCATTACTGTAACTGGGAGTTACACATGCATCTGACTGGTACGATGAGAGCTACACATTCATAACCTTTATATCCCATCAATTAGCAAGTGTAACAAGAAACTACACATCTAATTGGCATGTGTAAACTGGTAGCTACACATCAAATTACCATGGGTAACTAATAGTTACACATGCATCTCACTTGTGTAATTAAGAGTTACACATGTATCTAATCAGTCTAATAATCAGTATTATCCTACCTTTTTACAAGCAAATATATACATGCGATGAACTACAAAAATATACATGGGATGGGACTAACACAAGCAGAGAAACAACTTAGATATTTTACCTCTGAGGTGGCGACGACACACTATTCCCATAAATATGAATAACTTATAGATACACATATACTTAGCTTGTGTACCTACCAACAACTTGTTTATCTGGCTCCAACGAGGCCACTACAGCAAACCACATACTATCTCTAACCTGTAAACAAAATAAAACATATTCATCAATCTCGCAAATGGAAATCAAAACATGTATGCACCATACAATGCGCATCAGAAACCCTTGGAGGCATAATATCCATCAAAATTTAACTGCAAAAAGTGTATAACAAAGTCATATCCTCACCTCAGGAGTGGCTACAGAGTTACAAACTCAACAAAGTAAATTCGACACTCAGCGATTCCACTGACCACCTAATCTTCCACCTATACCCATACCTCCAACTCCAACACCACCATCGGCTCCCAAACCTGCACCTATACCACCACCGCCACTAATTAACCAACGGATATCCTTCATACAAAGAATTTCACTAACACAAAGATTAAAAAAAATGCTACTCAAGATGAACCCGCTAACTGAGAGTTACACATGCATTTTCCTAATGTAACTAAAAGTTACACATGCTTATATAATCAAAATTTTCCAATCTCTTCTACAAAAACTAATCTCAACAATCCAATGAAAACAAAAACAACAAAACAGACTACAAATCATTTTAATTCAATCACTAAAACTAGAAGTTACATATTCAATCAGTATGTGTAAGTAAAAGTTACACATATGATTAGCATGTGTAACTAGAAATTACTCATGTATTTAGCTTGTGTAACTATAAGTTACACATCTATTTAGCACTGTAACAAGTAACCATCTCTCATTTACTCGGTTGAAACAAATTAACATCCATGGTAAAACTAACAAGTAACAATTACATTCTACTAATGCAACTTCAATGTGATTAACTCATGAACCTAAAATAAGGAAAACATAAATATACATGTGAATGGGAATGGCTTAAGCTACTTGCAACAGCATATACATGACTGCAAAACATGATACTCCTATAGAAATTAGTCAGTGGACTACAGAACCAGAACATAAACAAAAGCCTCAAACCAACCAATTAATAGGTGCATCTTTCAACAAGTACTTCATCAGCGCATATATGTTATCTTCGTCAGCGATAGAAATAGAGATATCACATAGAGCTACTCAATAAATAAGATAAAATGACACTTACAACATATGATGTATCTCATTGCAGCTTTCTCCTCCTCACCTGCAACATTACATCCAATCCACAAGTAGCACAACCACATATCCATCTATAACTCACAGTAACATATCCATTCAAATCCAATGCTAGCCTGCATTTTTGTCTCAGTCACCATCATATCTTCACTCCCTTCTTCTGCAAAATTCATTTACAACCAACCATATCACCACTAATTTCTTTTGTTTGTTTATCCACAACAGTCATAGTATAAATGATCACAAAAAGGAAGTTGATAAGTTAGCTTAGCATGTGTAATTAGGAGTTATACATGCACCTGACTAGTGTAACTGAAAATTACACATCCACATATGACATGTGTATCTAGTAGTTCAATAAAAACACATATGTAACTATAAGCTACACATTCAATTAGCTTGTGTAACTCCTAACTACACATGTGTATACGCAAGTTACACATGCAATTTGGATGTGTAGACGCAAGTTACACATGTTGTGCATCAGAATTCTAAGACTCATACACTTGTACAGTAATTTCTAAGTATCAAACTATCCATACACAATAACGAAACAACACATAACATGTCATATTGCTATAAATTTGCACATCAGAATACATCTATTCATAAAATAATGCTGAAAATAAAGCAAGTTATGTCAAATAAGAAGGAAGGAATCAGCTTACTTACCACTAATTTCGGATCCACCTCCAAAACTTCTCCCATACCACCACCTCAACCACTACAACCGCCTCATCTTCCACCAGAACCTGCATATCCACCACCAACACTGCCACAGATTCATCAACCAAACAATGTGTAGGCGAGATAAGCAAAATAAAAACAAAAACAAGTCAGCAACAACACCAAAAACAACAGAACAACAATATCTTAAACGCAAACCTATATTTAAAACCTGTTGATTCAATTAAAAACTAGAAAATCTTATTGATTTTCATATATTTTCTCGTACGACGATTTCATTTCTGATGCTGTTGAAGATCTTCTTAATTTCATTTCTGCTATTGTTAAAGATTTTCTCGTACGCCGGTTTCATATCTGCTGCTGTTGAAGCTCTTCTTAATTCCATTGTTGAATCTGCAGAAAAAGTAGGTAATTAGGTTAACCTAATCAGGTTCTTCTTCTTCTCATATCTGAACAGAATCAATCAAAATCAAAAATCAAAAATCAAAAACCTAATCGAATTAAGAAAATGAAGAATGAAGAACCTAATCGGAATAGATTTTTGCTGCTTCGAATCGACTGAAACTTAGATTCGATTCAAAATCTTCAAAAAAACCAGTCGATTCAACAAAACCTAACCTGATGCAGCTTGAAAATCAACTAAAACCTAGATTCAAATGAAATCGATTGAATAATTGATTCATATAATCGTGATTATCTGATGACGAGCTGCAAAAACTACTGGATCGATTCGTCTTCTTCATCTTCACAGATCTGAAATGCTAGAGCCGAGAGAGAAAGAGATGGAGAAGAGAGAGAAATAGAATGAAGAAATGAAATATCTTCTAATATATTCCTCTTGTATAAATACTAAAGGGTAGTGTTGCCATTATTAAAATTCAAAATAATTAATTATGGGCCTGATCTAAAGATAATTTGATTTTCCGGACCTAGTAATAAATTTTATGAAAGTATGGAGTTGACAGTGGAAGATCCATTTGGTGGGGCTTCGAAATATTGAACCCATATAGTAGTTGGTTCTAGTATTTTTCACTATTCTAAAAGCTTCATCAACATATTCTACTTTACCAAAACAAAAGAAAATTTCATTTTCTTTCTCATTCAAGCTGGTAACATCCATGTAATTGAGGGTTCGTAGAGTGAAATTGATGACAATAGAATGGATGTTGATGCTGTTCGGTCAATGAAGAATGAAGATGTTGTTACCAGGGATTAAGAGGGTATTTGGGCAGAGGAATGAAAGTTCTGAGATGGGTTTTGAGAAGAATTCGAAGGTCGGAAGCTAGGAACAACAACAAACTTGGATCTGTGAGTCTCGGTTGATGTGAATCGATTTCACAAGTGAAGATGGATCTGTCTGTATGGGAAGTAGTACGTACTCTGAATTTCAGTCTCGACTGAGAAATACAACAGCCGCAGTGCAGTTAGGGCAGTAGAAGTTGGTGCTGAATCAATGAATTTGCTGGGGTTTGCGATGGGAGAAGATACAAGGCTGAATTGGTTGTGTTTTGTGGTGAGATTCAAGACAATTCGATTTTTCTCAACACCATATGGTGGCTGTCGATCTCTGTAAGTGTTCTGCCGTAGATTAATTCATTTTAATTCAATAATATACGGTAGGTTCAATCTATTCAACAGCAACAAAACAATGGGGTTTCCTACGTTGCTTGAATCAGTTTTGGGGGTTCTCGACATCAATTAAATTTGGGAATCATGATTTGATGTGGTTAGTCTGAGATTGGGGGTTTGCGGTGTTCTGAATCGAGACAGGAACTAAGAAACTGAGAAGAAATGGGTGTCGTTACAATGGTCAAACTCAGGGGTTGCCGGATTGAACTGGGATAACATCTAGGTCGGAGTTCTATAGAGAGTGATGGCATGAGCAGTGGTTAAACCAACTTGGTACACACTATGATTTTGTTTGTGAAGTTTCCAGGTCTCGACAACTTACAATGACAAATTAAGAGCTACTGGTTTGAATTTTGGGGGCTTTCGATAAGACGTGAATGAAGATGGTTGAAGCTTCGTATCCAATGGCGATTTTACAGCAAGAACGTAATGATTACTGTGGGATTAGTTGGTTTGCTTTGCAGACTAATTTAAGACGAGTGGACAGTTGGCTCGAATGGAATGAAGGGGTAATTTGGTAAGAAGCTGTGCTATGGATGCAGAGATGGTTTGATTTTCGTGGCTGTCGTAGTACTCATAACAGTGGGGTGTTCATCTACAATGAATTTTGTTGGCAGCAGAGGCGGCTGATGATGAAATCGAATAAACATCTTGAAATCAATTGTTCTTGTGTGGACTTGATTGGCGGCAGTAAAGCTAGCTGTTTGTGGAAACTCACAGAAGTAAACGGAGATGGAATAAGCACTTTTGGATGAGTTGCGAAGAAGTATAGCAGCATCATTTTTTTCAGTTTGGTTGGAGTTTGTTTCGTTGAGAAATAAGCAAGCAGCAAAGCTAAGTGAAGAAGGGATTCTTAGTTGTTCAGGGAATAGAACTGGTGGAGCCGGGGAATTGGTTCTGTGTTGGCTGAGAGAACTGGAGAAGGGAAGCTGGCTCTGTGGTCAGTTTAGGTTGGAGCTTGTTCCGTGCTCAGTTGGGTTTGGAAAGTGGATGTAGCATGGACTGGCCCTTCGGCAGCAATCCGCTAGGTCTTGGATTTCGTGGCAGTAACTATTTATACATGAGGAGAAACTACACAGCGGATACGCCGTATATAGGGAAGAAAACTAGGTTTAGCTTTCTTTGCTTTTCTGTGATTCATATGCTGAGTTTAACAATCTCTATATCATTTTCTATGGCTTCGAACAAAATTATGTCTAGCTAAATCCCTTGTTAGGGCGTAGGATGAACTTGTAGGTTATTTTACTTATGTTCTCAAACAATGGTTTCAAAAATAAAAGCTTAACATGATATTTGTGTTTCTAAAATTTGGGTTGATTGTTTTATGAGTTTTTCATGTCTTATGCCATGTATATTTCATAGTTGAGTTCTAAAACAATAATCCATTTATAACCTTGGTGATATATGATTTATGATTATCCTATGACTATTTATGCCTTGTATGATTAGTACTTAGGGTTTCTACTTTCTAGGATGAGAACAAACATATTCTTTGATAATTCTTCGATAAATCTTAACTGTCACATCTTCCATGTACTAGCTAGGTTTGCTATTATACATGAGTTAAATGAGACCTTTGTGAGAGACATAAGTGAAACTTAGCCTACAAAGGATTCCGTAGCCTTGACACTTTACATCCTTGATTACAACTTTTTATAAATTTGCTTTGCTTACTCGTTAGCTTATTTTCTTAATACAACAATCTCTGAAATATTGAATTTTGGTTGGTCAGTCCTTGATATTGATTAGTAGTTTTCACACTCCTTGAGGGAACGAACCATGCTTGCTTTTGTGTGCTCTTTTTGACACCGTGCACTTGCGGTAAAACAAAGTCGGTCTTCCGACCCATCAACAGTAGTCAAGAGTAGCCATCCATGCTTTAGTTAACTCACTAAACTCCTCATCAGAACTTTTGGAAGTATCACACACTTCTATAGCACATGGAACAAGTTTCATAATCATAGTTTTTCATAGTTTTTCTGAACTTTTTTATCCCTTTTATTGATTGAATGAGCATCCTTTTACTCTACCTAAGAGTCTTCTTTAACTGTTGTATGAACAATGAAAGAGTTAAATTAAAGAAATTCTCATCTCTTGTAACAATCAACTTAGGGCGTCGAGACTTTTTATCAGATGTAGCAATAGAGTTGACTAGCAAGTGACGTTTTTCTCTTTGACTTAGTTCAAGATCGAAATTCTTTAGCTTTCCAACAAGGGTATTTCTGGAAAGAGTATCAAGGTTATTTCCCTCAACGATGGCATGCTTCTTAGAATCGTATCTAGATGGCAGCGATCTGAGAATTTTCATGACAATGTCCTTTTTAGGAATAGTCTTACCCAACGCAAAAGATGCATTAAAAATTTCAGACACTTTGTGATTAAACTCATCAAATGAATCTTCATCTGCCATACGAAGGTTTTCCGAATCATAATTAAGGTTTTGAAGCCTAGCTTCCTTTTCACAGGTATTCCCTTTAAATACGGTTTCTAAGATATCCCAAGAATCTTTAGACCGAGTGCATGTAGTCACATGGTGCTGAAGATCTGGAGTAATGGCATGGATGATAGCATTTAACCCGTCAGAATTTTGCTTTGCAGCGAAAATCTTAGCAGGTTCATATGCACCAATATCCTTTGGTACAGTTGCATCGCCTTCTTCAACAACCGGAGGATTATAGATATTAACAACATAAACCCATGATAAAAAATCACGCGCTTGAATAAAGGCACGCATAAAAAAATTCCACCATAAGTAATTCGATCCATCGAAGACTGGTGGTATGTTTATAGAGATAACACTTTTATCCATATTCAGATCACTACAAACACATACTTATAAGGTCTTAAACATGTTTGCATGCTCTGATACCAATTGAAAAAGTGTGGGTCTAACAACCACACCCAATATTTCGTTCGGAAATCTGAATGGACAAACTCCAATATACTTTCAAGAGAATCAATCTATAGAAAAGTATATCAAAGAATTATATCTCTATTTCTCAATTCAATCTGAAATCAAACAAATAAGAATTTTCGAGCCCGATTGAGTAACCAATGTCCAAGGGTCAATCAATACAATCAATAACCCAAGGGTCGGATTCAAGAACTGATTGAACTTAACGCATGACTTATGATATTTCTATTATATAACAAAATATAATACGGAAAAGAAATAACACAAACACCATAAATTTTGTTAACGAGGAAACCGCAAATGCAGAAAAACCCCGGGACATAGTTAGCCTTTGAAAACCACATTGTATTAAGCCTCTACAGACACTAGCCTACTACCAATGAACTTCAGACTGGAATGTAGTTGATCCCTAATCAATCTCACAATGATCAAGGTACAGTTGCACTCCTTACGTCTCTGAACCCCAGCAGGATTCTATGCACTTGATTCCCTTAACTGATCTCACCCACAACTAAGAGTTACTACAACCCAAAGTCGAAGACTTGATAAACAAATCTGTCTCACACAAAAAAATTCTATTAGAATAGATAAATCGGTCTCCCAAAGAAATACCTATGAGTTTTGTTCTGTCTTTTGATAAATCAAGGTGCACATGAACTAATTGATAAACCAGACTTATATTCCCGAAGAACATCCTAGTATTATCAATCACCTCACAGTAATCTTAATCGTATGGAAGCGAAACAAGATATTATGGAATCACAAACGATGAAACAAAGATGTTTGTGACTACTTTTAATCTTACCTATTGGAGATAAATCTCAAGAAAATCTTATCAAAGATAATACTCAATCACGATTGTAGAAGTAAGATCAGAACACGCAACTACAGAGAAAATGGTTGGGTCTGGCTTCACAATCCCAATAAAGTCTTCAAGTCGTTAACCTACAGGGTTTTGGAGAAAACCTAAGGTTAAAGGAGAATCGACTCTAGTCACAACTAGTATCACACAGAAGGTGCGGGGATTAGGTTTCCCAGTTGCTAGAGTTCTCCCTTATATACTTTTCAAATCATGGTTTGCAATGTAAGTTACCTTGGCAACAAAGCATTCAATATTCACCGTTAGATGAAAACCTGATTAGACTCAAGCTAATATCTTTCAACCGTAAGATCGAACTTAGCTTGTTATACACAAATGAAATGTACCTTCATTTAGGTTTGAGTAACCGTACCTAAACGTGCACACTAGGTTGGATCAACAGTAGTTAGCCAAAGTTAACTATATGAACACTTTCATACCAATCTTATCCATCTTAACCATAACTAGTTCAAATGACTCAAATGAAACAAGTTATAGAGTTGTTCAATTGCTATATTCTCATAGAAGTATACAAGAACAAAATTGAAACAAAATCGGTTTGATTCACTCGAATCAATTCATGAACATTATAGCCAAGGTTTGCAAAAGATTACATTTCTTATTATATAAATGTATTAGTTCATGTTACAACATATTCTAGAACTTTAACCACCATTAGCGCTGACACTCAGAGTGATGATATAGCCCTCACCGGGACGGATATCTCAGGATAAAACACCACTACACCTACTACTAGCATATGTAGTAGATGCTCAACGAGCTTGGCGACTCGCAAAAAAACCCTTAAGGAAAAGCGTGAAAGCTTAAGAAAACAATATAAAGATATTTTCTCTTGGGGGTCCCTCTAAAATATAGAGAAAATCCCTTTCCGTAGATTATACAAAAGTAGTGAATTTCTTTATATAATGGAATAATACAACTTAAAAGATGAACCACAGGTGTGGGACTAAAAAGTTATATAGTCTCTTAAACCAACTAAAAAGTGGAAACTCACGGTGTGGAGACTAATAAGTTTTTCATTCCACAAAAAATAATAAATTATAATTTTTATTAAAACTTTAAAAATTATATTTTATTAATCGTTTTCAACAATACATAGACACAATTGAAGCTATCATACTAGATAAGTTCAAGTCTCCACATACATTTTTGGGTCGTGTGAAGTTCCACTGGTTCCTTAAGTAGTTCTTCGTCTTAGTAAGATAATCAGCTATGGGAATCGGAGCTCAACTACCTTAGCTATCCTAGACCGAGACTTAGTCATCGAAGTAAACTAGAAATCAAGAAGGTATAGTTGTTGTATCACTAATATTGAAAAACATGCTTGAGATGTAATGCATGCGAGTTCGAGCAAGCAGTGCTTAACAATCTCCCCTTTATCAACTTTAGTGACAAAACTATCAATACATATGGATTAAAAAATAGATAAAACTTTGTAGCTTCTCGTCCACATGCTTGATCTCCTTGGTGCTTCAACATTACTCGAAAACTTCTTTTCCAAGTACTCCCATGATTCCATAGATGTTGGTTCAGGCCACAGTCATAGTTGTTGAAGTTCCGTAGCCATAACAATGAGAAAACAAAATCTCTCGATCATTGTTATACAATGTCATAGTATTATTGAAAGGCGAGGAACCCAAATATACCTCAAGCTAAAACTTTCCCTTCCTATAAGTCCTTTTCGGAAAGTGATTTTCTATCTGAGAGTCGAGACAATGCGACTAATGGTTCCACTTAGTGTGATCGTCTATGGATACGAGATCGAGATAATAACAGCGAAGCAATATGTTTACTTGATACAAAGGTTCAGACTTAACCAAACTTTGCAATAAGTTCACGTATCAAGTAAACTAGGAATTAACATTGCACAATTTACTTTAATTATAATAAAATAATTATAATGCAGGAAATATAAAGTAAATGACATAACAAGATTTTGTTAACGAGGAAACCGCAAATGCGAAAAACCCTGGGACCTTGTCCAGAATTGAGAGTAATCTTAGGATTAATCCGGTATACAAAATAAACCAACTTTGTATAGTTGAGACCAAGCATTCTAAACCTATGAGTTTACCTAGTTCCATCTGTATTCCATACGCCTCAACTCGTAAACAAGTCACCATACTTGGATGCTTCCTTTGGTTCGTATTCCAGACAATCAAAGTGATCATCTTTTGTAGGCGTCAAAATAATTACACTTCTCCTACTCAAAATATATAATGAAGCAAGGGGAAGAAAGGATCGTTCCCACAAAGAGGACTAGGTTGTCCAAGTTGTTTCGGTTTCCTATAAATAACACGGGGGATTTTATCCGATTTTTTTAAGTAAAAATAAAAAGCAAAGAAAGAAATAAGCAAACAAATCAAATAGAAGAGATATTGGTGGAATTATCTCATCTTCAGACTGTAAACAAGTATTTAAATCGTCATGAATGAATTCGTATTTAATCTCGCTATCATCAAAATCCCTAGAATACCTTATTGCAAGAATACTCCGTAAATTTCCTGATTTATCAACTTTACACACATTAGAGCTGCATATGTGAATTCTACCTAAAGAATAACCTAACGCCTGTGCGCTAATTAAGTTCAATTCTAGGAGCATTAAGTTTTGGAGAATGGGCTAATCAATGCAATTGTCATACATTGCGCATGACCAATTCAGACAATGGTCAATTTCTACATATGATTACAGAGAGTGCATCGCTACAAACTATAATCATATCATGCTACTATGTATTCAAGGTGTATCGCTAGATGAAAACCTCAAAATAGCTATAGATATAGATGTATGTTCAATCAAATTCTAGACTCAAGCCAAACAAACATTCAATCATATTGCAATACATCAATCATGCAATTATTATAATCAGTAGAAATCAAACGATAATATTAAGAAAACTAACTCATAAAGATCAAAACTTGTTTTCAAAATCCAATTACATCTTTAACCAATAATAAAAACTTAGTTACTCATGGCATGGGAGTTCATAACAAAATGTATATGAAGAAAGCATCATGTTCTAAACCCTAGAAAATAAAAGTATGGCAACTCTCCCTAATGGAGATATCTACTAGGTTTAGAGAAAAGGTTTTCTATTTATATGCCTCTCCCAAAAGGATACTTTCCCAAAATTAGGTTAAGTCTTCATAATCTTCAAGTCCACGTCCATATACTAGTACACCAAGCCCATGTGTGAGAAATATGTCTCTGAATTTTTGGGTCCAAAGCTCAGTCGTCAATTGTTTGTCATCATCACCAGAATCCGGTTGCGTCGTTGGAAAATTGTCTCCGACCATCGATCCATCGGAAATTGTCACTAGACTAGCTGATATTTCAATACCTCAACTCTACTTCTCTGTGGTCCATACATTCACAAAAGAGCCATTTAAGACAATTCCTTGTACTTACGAAACGTACCTAAAAGCGTGACTCGTAGCTCATATATCCCACCATGACGACTCTTGCATCCGACTTCGAACCCCTTCATGATTCGGGAAACATTTTGATCCCCACTTTCGGTTCCAAAATAAGCCAACTGGAACTAGTATCACCAGCTCGCCATTTCGCTTCACTTTTGCGCTATGTTCGACGATATTCCAAAATCATTCACTACTTCAACTCTGCAACAAAGCTCAATACAATCTTGCAGCTGCAACTTCAGCATACTTTCTAGCCCTCTGCAATTGCTTCAACTCTGAATTGAAACTCACTAGTACCATGTAGCTTCATTTGTAACTCCACCTTTAAGCGCAACATCAAGTCATGGCCATCTGCAAACTCAACACCAATACCATCCAGTTCATAACATAGTAGAATAATCCATTAGCTCCTTGGAAAATACCCATTTAAACATTGCAGCAACAATCGCCAAGCAGAGACCCAAACCGCTAGCTATCTAATCTCTGCAGTTGCAATATAACACCAGCTTCCCAAACCATTCTCGTCAGGCAAAACTCCACCGGGTTGAATTATTTCTCGAGCCTTAACCGTTTCCATTTATCCACTGAACTTCTTCCATGTAGCTCCATTCCATTCCATGAGACTCCACTATCTTCCTTCAATTGGTTTTAGTTTCAGCTTCCACATGGACATGTCCTAGCTTGACTGCAATGAGAATCAGTGAACCACTTTGTTGCCACGGGAATTCCAGCTCCTTCTATGCTCCTTATTGGCCACATCAAGACCTGACAGTGAGAGTTTGTTATTAAATAATTCCATCAAGCACCTAATGTGACTTTTGCAAGCGATGACACTATGCACGACATGTAAATCGGAGATTGCACAACTCCTTCCCTGCGAGCATACATAACCCATTCTTCCATTTTTCTCGGAGAACACAATTACTAGCCTTATTATTTCATTATACACAATATCAATAGCAGCAACGTCTTAATCCAACCACCAGTCTCTTGATCTACTCTGTCAAACCATGATTACAAGAACAACCCATCTTCCTTGTTCGACTCGAGCCCTCAATTCTTCAAGAACAAACCCATAACTCATCAATTTAACAATTCCCAGATCCCTTTCTTCATATCCGATTTCTCGATTCAAACTTTTCTTTATTCTTCCATTATTTCACAATAACAATGAGCTATTCTTCCTTGTTCTTCTCAGTGAACTGGTTGTCCAATACAACCTTCCCGACCAGACACGACCCATACCAGCTTAGAAAGAATGAAAGATCTTGGCAGCATCTTGGTCCGTCGAGAAGAATCGAGTCGAAAATCTCCACATAGTTCTGCTAAGTTATAGTGAGAAGAGTTTAGATACCCAACCGATGGATATGGGCCACCAACAGATTATTAGGCATGTCGATTCTAGGTAACCAACAATCTAATTATATGATTCAACCGTCAGTTGTGGAAAATCGACAATTCATTCTTTGTCTCTCCATGCGCACCTAGCATGCTCCAAAAATAACTCGCATGTGAATTGATCTGTTCTCCCTTTACGCTTCAAACATACATTTTCTCCTTCTTTTGCTCATAAGGACTCCATTGCACCTGATAACTCAAAACTAAACATAAGAGATGCAATTCACAACAATAATAGCAAAGAAAGCATAAATACTAGATATAAAATAAGGTGTTTTAGACACCTATCAGATTCTCCCACACTTAGAATTTGCTAGTCCTCGAGCAAATCAAACAAAATAATTCTAAAACATACATACAACTCTGTGTCGTCGAGGCTATGGTCACTTTTAGCATAAATAACAAGCCTTTGAACCCTAGGTGTCCCTAGTGGACGAGTTATAGTCTCGTGAAGGTTTACAAGAGGTATACCTACAAAACCTATATTTCCAACTCCATCTACTATGACAAATCGAACGAATCCAAAATGACTATTGGAGGAGGTACCTCGATGCGAATTCAAATTAATATATATGTAAATAAACTTTATTAGAAAGTTGAACAAACCACAATACTCGGAATCTAAAAAACCACAATCACAATGAAAAGATTAAGAAGATGGATATAGAGGTAGATGTTTGCGAACGTTAACCAGTGATCGGTGTTTCCCATATCTGTCTAAAGGTCACCGCCAAGATGAACCTATGCATCCTATCGGATTGAGCTACTGGTATGAATTCTAGTGTCAACACACTGGCATATACAAGGGAACCAGTGGTCAACAATCTTAATTCTACATCAACTCAACGGCATATACAAGGGAACCAGAGTGACTTTATTCAACCAATAATAATTTCTTTTTCTTTTTCTTTTTCACTTTTTTTTTTATTAGACAACATGATTAGATCTTTTGGATCCAAGCGCATGCTTCTTGTCAGCATATTACATGATAGTTCCCTTGGATCCTGCATTCCACGCTTGTTTAGGTGACGGAGACAGGGAGAACACACACATATTGCTATCCAAGTGTCATTTTTATTCCGTTTGGTCTAATTGGTCGGTCTCTTTTTTTTTTTTAGCAACTCAATCACTCTATTTCATCCTAGCAGTAATAACAATTCGATGTTTAGTGACCCACAAAATCACTTAGAGAACAATAGATAAATATGGAAAAATAAAAATAGAACGTGATATGGTGATATTCCGAGATATGGTAACAACTATCATATTATTTCTATCATTCGAATAATTCTGTCCCTTTTAGTTAATGGGTTCCTCAACTCCTCAGTCAAGATGGTTTCATCCATTTAGATTGATAAACTGGCAACACAAAATATGATCTAGATTTCGTATTTATAAAGATTTTTTTTAATAAAGGAAATCAAATAAACTATACAAACATATAAACACTCCCTACACTTAAACTTTACATTGTCCTCAATGTAAAATCTAATTATTCAAAGAAAGTCAAGATGAAACGCAAATAATACTTGATAATGAAAAAAAATAAAACGGTGAAAAATCGACATTTAATCTCTCAGTGAAGGCTTCTAACAATAGAGGATAAATACAAATGAAGATATTTATTGGCATCTTAATCGACTTAACTTAGCCGTATTATTACATACCTCATCTAAGAAAAAATCACCCACTTAGAAGGCTACAGTGTTTATTTTAAAATTGTTCAAAATCTCCTAAAGTTGAGTTTGATATGTAAATATCCAAAATAAGAAAATAAATAAAAATAAAAGACTTAAAAATAAAAAAAAAGATAGAGATAGATACACAAAACTAGTGGGTTGCCTCCCATTTAGCGCTTGGTTTAAAGTCGTCGACTCGACATGCAAGTTGAATTCCCCATACACCAATAATCGGAAAAGTTGGGGATCCACCCATAGCACCTGTTTTGCAAACACTAGCTTCACACAAATATTAGTAATATAAAACAAATGAAGCTATTAACCGATAAAAGCTTCCCCACACTTGGAAGTGTATAAAGAATATAAGAAATCAGGACTTCTATGGTTTCTTCTTTACAAACATCCATAGTATGAGAATCAAATGTTTCTAATGGTGGATATCGAGAAACAAAGTCATTTAACAATATTCTCGAAGCACATACATTCAAACCAATAAGAGGTAAAGGAGAAGAAACAATATGCAAAGGGTTAGACAAACCTTGCATAATCTCTTGTATCACGGAATCCTCTTCATCCTTGAAAAACTCAAGTGAATTATTCACCTCTTGTATATCATGGTCCTCTATCAAACCTTGCAACCATTCTTCGTCCGTTTATGCCTTAACCAAAGTCTCGACATCAACATCATCATTACAATCATTCACAAGCTCAATTGGGTCTTCCACAATATTGGTCATATCGGTCACATTCTCAACACACTCTCTTTGTTGTAAGGAACATAATCCACTGCGGATCAAATTTCACTATAAGGAACTTTTTAGAACACTCAAAAATGCTTCATCCTCAAGCTCCACCCTTTGAATAGGCTCTTGATCATTAGTAAGATCAATGCTTGAGCAAACTACACTAGTGTCATCATATTCCTCTTCGTCTTCATCTTGATCCCAAAAAGACTCCTCGGAGATGTCACCATGAGTTGTTTCAAGCAATGTATCATAATCACCATCACTTTCATAGTTAACATAAGGTTCTTCGTCGTTGAATTTAGTGTTGCTAAACTCTAACTCATCCTTTTGAATAGGCGAATGATCATTATTAAGATCAAGAGTTGAGTTAGCTACACAATTATCAACACAAGTTCCCAAGGATTGGCCTTTTCAACATTAGCATCAATCAAATATTCATCACAAACCATATGCACATTAGAATTATCCATATATTCCTTGCATTGATCAATGCCTCTTCATGCAAGTTAGCAATACCTTCATGAAGTTCTTGGAGTTTCTCTTCTCTAGTCTCTTTATCTTTTTGAAACTCTTGTTGTACAAAGTCGGAAAATTTGTCTAGAAAGTTAGAGACTTGTTGTTCACGAGCATAAGAATCCTTCCATCCTTGTGGTTGTTCACACATACCCTCCATAAGGTTGTTGAGGAAAACCATAAGGATCCATGGGATATTGGTCATAACCAATGAATTGGTTTTGATTATACCCATGGAATTGGTAGTTGTTGTATTGCTGAGGTTGTTGAAAACCGTATCCATTGTTCCAATATGCTCCGTCCATAGAAATTGAGTACATAAAACACGATTCTCAAAACAAGGTTAAAACCAGAAAATAAGAAAAACTAAAAACTAAAAAAATAAGAAACCAAAAACAAGTGACAACCGTTGCCTCCCCGGCAACGGCGCCAAAATTTGATCGATGTTGTAGGCGTCAAAAATAAATTACACTTTCTTACTACTCAAAATATATAATGAAGCAAGGGCAAGAAAGGATCGTTCCCACAGAGAGGACTAGGTTGTCAAGTTGTTTCGGTTTCCTATAAGTAACAAGGGGGGGATTTTCTGATTTTTATATACTAAAACAAATATAAAAGCAAACAATAAATAAGTAAACAAATCAAATAGAAGAGATATTGGTTAACGATTTCATCTTCAATTGTAAACAAGTATTTAAATGTATGAATAGAATTCATATTTAATCTCGCTATCATCAAAAGCCCTAGAATACCTTATTGCAAGAATACTCGTAAATTTCCTAAATTTATCAACACACACATTAGAGCTGCATATGTGAATTCTACCTAAAGAATAACCTAACGCCTTGCGCTAATTAAGTTCAATTCCTAGGAGCATTAAGTTTTGGAAATAGGCTAATCAATGCAATTTTCATACATTGTGCATGACAATTCGGACAAAGGTCAATTTCTACATATGATTACAAGAGTGTATCACTACAAACTATAATCATATCATGCTACTCGTATTCAAGGTTATCGCTCGATGAAAACCCTAAAATAGCTATAGATATAGATATATGTTCAATCGATTCTAGACTCAACCAAACAAACATTCAATCATATTGCAATACATCAATCATGCAATTATTATAATCAGTAGAAATCAAGCGATAATATTAAGAGAAAACTAACTCATAAAGATCAAAACTTGTTTTCAAAATCCAGCTACATCTTTAACCAATAATAAAAACTTAGTTACTCATGGCATAGGAGTTCATAACAAAAGCATAGAAGAAAGCATCATGTTCTAAACCCTAGAAAATAAAGTAGTAGCGACTCTCCCTAATGGAGATATCTCTAGGTTTATAGAAAAGGTTTTCTATTTATATGCCTCTCCCAAAAGGATACTTTCCCAAAATTAGGTTAAGTCTTCATAATCCTCAAGTCCACGTCCATCTACTAGTCCACCAAGCCCATGTGTGAGAAATATGTCTCTGGAATTTTTGGGTCCAAAGCCGAGTTTGTCGAATTGCTTAGCGTCATCACCGGAATTTATCGACGGAAAAATTGTCTCAGACCACTTGATCCATCGAAGCTGTCACCAGGATAACTTGTATACTTCAAGTACTCCAACTCTACTTCTCTGTGGTCCATACATTCACAAAAGAGCCATTTAAGCCAATTCCTTGTGACTTTAGAAACGTGCCTAAAAGCGTGACTCGTAGCTCATATATCCCACAGTCGACTCTTGCATCCGACTCAGACCCCCTTCATGATTCGGTGAAACATTGTGATCCCCACTTTCGGTTCCAAAATCCGCCAACCGGAACTACTACCACAGGATCGCCATTTCAGCTCACTTTTAGCACTATTTTTGCGAAATTCCAAAAAGCATTCACTACTTCCCATCTCTGCAACAAAGCTCAATACAATCTTGCGAGTGCAACTTCAGACATACTTCTATCCTCTGCAATTTCTTCAACTCAGTTTGAAACTCACTAGTACCATGTAGCTCCAGATGCAACTCCACCTTTAAATGCAACGTCATGTCATGGCTTCACTGCATAACTCGGTGAACCACTTTGTTGCCAGGGAAATTCATCTCATTCATGTCTCCTTATTGGCCACATCAAGACCTGACGATGAGAGTTTGTTATTCAATCATTCCATCAAGCACCTAATGTGCCTTTTGCAAACTGATGACACTCTATGCAACGGTCAGAATTGGAGATTGCACAACTCCTTCCCTGCGAGCATACATAACCCATTCTTCCATTTTTCTCGGAGAACACAATTACTGCCTTATTTTTCATTATACACAATATCAATAGCGAGCAATGTCTTCGACCAACCACCATGTCTCTTGATCTATCTATCAAGCCATGATTACAAGAATAACCCATCTTCCTTGTTCATCTCGAGCCCTCAATTCTTCAAGAACAAACCCATAACTCATCAATTTAACAATTCTAGATCCCTTTCTTCATATCTGATTTTTCGATTCAAACTTTTCTTTATTCTTCCGTTATTTCACAACAACAATGAGTTATTCTTCCTATGTTCTTCTCTGTGACTCGGTTGTCCAATACAACCTTCCACGACCGACAAGACCCATCCGGCTTGAAAGAATGAAAGAGCTTGGCGGAAGCATCTTGGTCCGTCGAGAAGAATTATCGACTGAAAATCTCCACATAGTTCTGTTAAGTTATAGTGAGAAGAGTTTAGACACCTGTTGATGGATATGGGCCACTGACAGATTATTAGGCACATCGGTTCTAGGTAATGCAACGATCTAATTCTCTGATTCAATCGTCCGATTGTGGAAAATCGAAAATTCATTCTTTGTCTCTCTCCATGCATAGCCTAGCATGATCCAAAAATAACTCAGCATGTGAATTGATTTTTTCTCCTTTACGCTTCAAACATAAATTTTCTACTTCTTTTGCTCATAAGGACTCCATTGCACATGATAACTCAAAACTAAACATAAGAGATGCAATTCACAACAATAAAAGCAAATGAAATCATAAATACTAGATATAAAATAAGGTGTTTTAGACACATATCATAAAGGAACAACAAATCTGTTTGGTATCAACTCTCTTCAACCAAGTGATATGAGTTACACAAAGGCTCTTTTGTTTATCTTAACATAAACTCCTTTGCCAGGTTCCAAGATCTATATTATGTTTAATCACCAAAAGGTAATTGTTAAGATTAAGCCAATCAACACCCTTAATCCAAAGAACTGTGTTGATGCCGATCTTCTCAATTAACCAATCCAATCTACCACAAGGATAAACCGATTATTAATTGGATCCTCTTTTACCAAAATAAGTATTGTGCACACCAAATATTATAAACACCAGGTCAAAATCTTTTATCTCTTTTTGTCTTCAAATCTTCTTAGATCTTCAATAAACACATGCACACAACTTCTTGAATCTCTTGTGATCAATCACACATAGAATTGAGTCTGTTAACAATGGATTATCACAAGATCGTCTTTAGATCTAACAACATCTAAAGATCCTTGTCGAAACCTTGAACTAGTTTGAGTGAATCTTATATCAAAGAGAAGATTCTCAAGCATAAACAAACTAGGTGCAATCAAAGTTCAACCACCGTTAGTCAATCAAATCAATACAAAAACTAAAGATAAATCGCAATATCTAGTTTCCCACCAACGGTCGCACTAGAGCTTCTCAATCCCAAAGAAGACTTTAAATTGAGCGACTGTAAGAGATTTCACCTAATTAGATTACTCTCCTCTCCGATAGGCGCTTCACCAGATAACAAATACAAAGAGGAAGTTTATTACGAAGGATTAGTTTGCTAGAAATGCAAACTCAAAGTATTTATAGACAAGGAAGTTTGGACACCAAGGAATTTCCAAAACCGAAAATATTCTCAAGATATTTTTCCATATTAACCCAAATTCGGTTTTCATAATTCCGTGAATGCACTTGTCCAAATATAATGATCGAAATCTCCTTGGAAAATCTTTAATTAGCAAATGCACATTACTAATTCTTATTTTCCATATATAATTAAAAACCTTAATTAAAAGATTCTTAACTTATTTAAATTCGATCTTGGGATTTACTTCCTTCTTAGCTATTAAGGAATATCTTTGAACAATAAAAGAATACACATTAATGCACGTGTTCAAAGTGTGTCGACATCTTTCTCTTGCAAGTCCTTTTTCATACTTACTCACTTGAAACCGATTTACCACACTTCCAAACAAGTTTAGAATTGGTTCATCTGACTTTCAAGAACTATGTGATTGATCAAGTAACACTCAATCACAACCATGGGTTTAACGGTTCTACCAAAACAAGTTTCGGTTCTACCTCCATGTGAGTACTGTGCATAGAAAAGACATGAGAAGAGGAAAGATGTAGGATCAGAATATCGCCACAATAATACTTTTACGAAATATATAAACAACATTTTTGCGAGTTCTTCAACAACACGCTGCGAGTGTCACAGAGTGACTCAAAGAATGACGTAGCAGATGACGATAAGTGAAACACGAGAATAAATATTATAACTGTTGCGAGAATATCGCGAGTCAGATCCGAAATAAAAGGACAACATAGCTGTCATCCACTATGTAACTTTCCTATATAAAGAGAACTAATAGACTCAGAAAATGAGAGATCAATTTTAGAGTGTCGAGAAATTTTTGAGGAGATAGAAAGTTTAAGTGAGCGGTTGTATTCTTGATTTCTTCCGTTTCTTGTAATATTTATGAGAATTAATCAATAAAAGTGTTGTTCTTAATCTTCAAATATGTGTTGATTATTATGAATTCTTGTGAGGGGTGTAGTGTAGGAATTCCTGCAACTACAGTGAGATAGGTAGATTTTCAATCCACACATCTTTGTTATCCCAATCATATGATATGTTACTCCCCCTTAGTCTGTGCTTTTTCTCATTCGTTAGATAAACATTCAAGCACCATTGTCCTCTTTACTAGTGAAACCAATCAACATAAAATTGAAACCAGCATCACTTGTTTACTCCATATATTTCTCCCCCTTTTTGTCACAAAATTGACAAAGAAACGAAATAAATAAATAAAGGACAACACGAAAAGGATCTTACAAATCTCAAAATAGACTTGCAACATGTTGAGTGAAGCACGAGGGTTTTACATACCATTTTTGATAACCAATATCAAAACTGAAACTACAAAGTAGTTATGTTATCATTGAAATAATTCCCCAAAGCAATTTTCCCAACTAGTTTAGCAAACCAAAAATCAACTAAGAAACTTAGTTCCTTTGCTAAACCGATTGTATAAATACAACCGCTTCATTCGATAAGACCAAAACAAAAATAAACTCCATTTTTCTCATCAGGTTCTAATTATCCATATATCTTAGACCTTTAGATTTTAAACAAGCCAAATACTAGGTTAGTTAACTAGCATTTCCTTGTTTAGGCGGCTAGACTTGAATAACCGAAACCTCCACTTTGATAAGTCTAATTAAGATCAGAATTAACTTAGCTTATCCGAAATCGAATTGGACTAAACAACCCGTCAATATATTCATTCATTGAGCCATAAATAATTCATACAAACCAATAAATAAACTTGCATAATTATTTACCTCAATCGGAAGCAATTAAAATAACATATATCATTAAAGTTCCACTATTGCACCGAAATTTTGTAAGCTTAAACAATTTATACTATACAATAAACCAAAAATAACAATTGTTTTACTTAACTGGAAGCAATTGAAATAACATAAACATTAAAGCACCGCAATTGCACCAAACTTTTGTAAGCCTAAACGATTGATATCACACAACAAAGCAAGATAACAATAGTTTTACTTAACCAGAACCAATTGAATCACACAAACATCCACACATACATAATGGAATAAACTCATCAATTGTACCGACAATTTCGTTTAAGCAAAAGCAATATATATATAAAATAAAAATAGGCTTTTCTTAAAACAGGAAAACAATTAACTAACAAGATTGTTACCTCAATTTCACATCCAACTTCTCCAATATGATAAAATATTTTTCTTCCATGGAGAATTGATATCGAAATACCATTATGTTGTCATCCTTATGCAAAAACAAAAGAATAACAACAACCAACCTTTACCAGAGAAAGGTTAAAAATCGGTTTTCATAATTGCAAGCAAAAGTTGAAAACCGTCGAAACACATATGCTTTTATGCTAAAGCAAAACTGATTCAACATATTGTTACTTTTTCACATATTGTTTCTACAGGAACCCCTCATGATCCCGTGATAAAGCCTACCAACATGGGCTAGAACTTAATCCTGCTAAATCAAAAAGTCACCCAACCATAAGGGTTCACAACATATTATGAGATCGAATATCAAGGTAATAAAACCGAAATCAAACATCCCATAAACATATATAGCAAATAAATAAAGCATTAAAGCACCGGCTATGTAAATCAAAAACTATCACAAGAAAAATTATAAATCAAATAACTTTATTCATAATAGACTAATACAATCAATGAAAGAAATCAAAAATTGATATCTATTTTTCGTCTTATTTTTCAAAGATCATCTTCAATTTCCTCAAATTTTCCAGGATCTTCATCAACAACATATCGAATGATATCTCGGATTCTACACACGTTACCTTGATTATGTTCACAGGCAAGAGCATTAACCTTTCGATTAATATTACGAGAGTACTCTCTGTTACCGATTCCATGTTTGATCAGCTTCTTTTGGTTACGGATAACAGTTCTTAGAAGAGCTGCCTGTTTGTGATGAGTTTCTATGGTACTGAGAATAACCTAACAAAGATTGATAATATCAATCTTGGCATCCAAACTGTTTTGGACAAGGAGATTAGTAACATCTTCCTTTCCATTTTCCATATTTTCACAACCAGATTTCTTGAAGGAATTATCAAGATGAATTGTTTCCTTATAAGTCGTTCCACTCAATGCTTTCAGAAGATTCGCTTGAGATCTGGTTTGAGAATACATCCTTTAGTATACTTTTTCAGGCACGCTGAGTACATATACTTAAAATACCTTTAACACATACCAAACATAGATATCAGCTTTAAATAAATAATTTTGATATGGTTTGAAAAGATTTTCGCATCTAATGTGTTACACAAAACTTTCTCAAAGAGATTATATTCGAAATTAGTATCAAGGGATATCCAGATCACAAATCCTTCTTACATTAGTTATTGCGACACAACCTTTTTACTCATTAGATTATCAAAGGTACTTAAGGTAGATCGTGTAATGTCTCTATGTTAAATAAGAGATGTTATTAGGATTCAAATTGCCCAGCTACATGTGTTTCCTTACATCCGAAGATTAGGAAAAGTAAGGATGCACATTCTAATGTGTTTTAAGCATTAGGATGAGGATTTACCTCATCAAGTCCCATTTTTGAAGATACTTTCTCCCATTCTTGGGTGTTGAACCCTTCCTCTTGATTAGGAATATTTTGAGATACAATCTCTTCAATTATATCTTGAGCCCAGGATGGAATGTTATCTGAACTAGAACCTGTGTGATCAAGATTAGCCATTCAACAAATTGTTAATGTCTCTTGTTTTAGACATTCTAGATGTTCCCTTAAGGTATTCATTCCTTGATGGAAATAATTTTCCAAACACTTGTATAGATATACCTTTTGGCATGTTCTTGTAAGAAAATATTCAGTAAGGATCTTATTCCTCATTAGTGAGTTCTCCAGCGAATGAGTAAGAGTTTCACACTTTGTGGCCTGCAGATGAACTCTGTTACACAAGTTCATTATTTGTTCCTTGCAATCAATCAGATTGTTTTGGAGGATGACTGTATATCACTTTTCTTCACAAATCCTTACATTCAATTGAACTATAAGTTCTATGACATCATCCAGACTATCATTGGTTTTTCGCTTTTATGAAAGGTTCTCGATTTGATTGAAAAATCTCCTCATCATCTTGCCAGATTCATAACTTGGATATATTAGAGAATTGAATCTCTTCCCAGATGATTTTCCATAAATTGGACTCGAATCCAAATCAGGTTTCTTGAGTTTTGAACTCAACCTTTTCTGATCAACAACCTGATATGTAATTGAGTCTTTAGTCATAGACTTTTTCTTTGTCTTTTGAAAAAACTTTCGAGACAGATTTTGATTGGCATTCTCTGAGATGTTATTCTCATTATCTTGGCATACGTTAACTGAGTTATTTATAAGTTTAGGATGGATCACACCAAACACATATTATTAGATCTTTTCGTGTTTGCATGCTCTGATACCAATTGAAAAGGCGAGGGTACCCAAATATACCTCTAGCTAAAACTTTTCCTTCCTATAAGTCATTTCGCTGAAAGTGATTATCTATGGACTGAGTCGAGACAATGCAACTAATCGGTTCACACTTCATGTGATCGTTTATGGATACGAGATCGAGGCAATACAACAACGAAGTATGTTTACTTGATACAAAGGTTCGGACTTAACCAAACACAATAGGATTCACGTATCAAGTAAATAGGAATTAACATTTTTGCAATTTACTTTAATTATAATAAAACAATTATAATGCAGAAATATAAAGTAAATGGCACAACAATATTTTGTTAATGAGGAAACCGCAAATGCAGAAAAACCCCGGGACCTAGTCCAGAATTGAATACTCTCAGGATTAAGACGCTATACAAAATAAACCAACTTCGTATAGTTAAGACCAAGCAACTAAACCTATAGTTCACCTAATTCCGTCTGTATTCCCACGCCTCCAACCTGTAAAAAAGTCACGTACTTGGACCAATTCCTTTGGTTCGTATTACAAACAGTAAAGGAAAAACAAATCTGTTTGGTATCAACTCTCTTCAACCAAGTGATATGAGTTACGCAAAGGTTCCCTTGTTTATCTTAACATAAACTCCTTTTACAGGTTCCAAGATTTATCTTATGTTCAATCACTAAAAGTCAATCAGTAAGATTAAGCCAATCAACACTCTTAATCCAAAGAACTGTGTTGATGCCGATCTTCTCAACTATTCTATCAAAATACCCAAAGGATAAATTAATTATAGTTGGATCCTCTGTTACCCAAACAAGTATTGTGCACACCAAAGATTATAAAACCAAGTCAGAAATCTTCTATCTCTTCTTTGTCTTCAAATATTCTTAGATCTTTAATAAACACCTGCACACAACTACTTGAATCTCTTATGATCAATCACACACAGAATGGAGTCCGTTGGTAGGTCTATAAAGAGTACCTACAATGATATTACGAGTGTACAGTATCCATATGCAACACAGGGAAAGCACATGTCGATCCAAAGGGACACGGTGGGTGTAGATTTGAAGCTATGGTCTTTTTCTACTGATTCAAATAAGAAGATAGTAACACAAAAGAGTTATTTTATTATGTCGATACGAAAATATGTTGATGAAGATTATGATGGTAAAATAAAGAAGCAATAACAAAGAGATTAACACTGAGAATAAAGGCACTAGGATTGTCAAATCCACCACTAACTCCTGTTATGTATTCAACTAGTTTTATTACTTTTGTCCTTGTAACCGATAAGGAAGAAGTGTCAAGTCTATCACTCACCTAAGGGGTTTCACCAATAGATAGTTCAATAGCATCTAAAGTATCAATCCGGAGCACTAACTATCTAATTAAGCACAACTAGTCAAGGGATTAACAACAATATCTAAGGCATGAGTTGAAGCACAATCAACACAGTTTTATCCTAACTATAATGGATACATGGCATATACTGTGAGGGAAAAGCATTAAATTACTAATATTGAACCTATCTTAGAATAATTTAAACATTCAAGAGTATGAATAATCATAGCAGGGAGTTAAGTTTTCATTTAAACCCTACCAAAGTAATTTAGAACATGATTAAAACAAAGTGTATTAAACTAGCAATTGATCCAACTAAACTCAGATGCCGAGTTACAAAGAAGACCTCCCTATTTATACACAATTTTTCTCCAACCACATTCGATTAGGAAATTAAATTAAGACCCACTCACCAAAACACCTATGACTTCGTTGTCCCCTTATCAAATCATCTCTTCAAGCCATTAATTTCGTGTTTCCTCTAATGTAGATGATAACCCTAATATTATCCCTCTCAATCCTAGCTTTTAGGGTTACATGGAAGAAGATAAGATGGAGAGAGATAGAGATTATGAGTTTGTTGGTGGTAATGGATGGTGGTTGAGAGCAAATATGGCCGGGGAGACGAAGAAGATGTTGTTTCTGCAGAGATGGTCGGGGATAGAAGTTGTACTGGGATTTTTGCAGAGGATGGAGAAAATGAGAACGAACTGGAGATGAGTGTTTGATTTTGCTCGATTAGGGAAGGAGATAGGTGGCTAGGGTGTTAGGCAGACATATCGAGAGTTGATGAATTGGTTGGAGATGTCGTTGGATGCTTAGAAGCTACATCAAATCTAACGGCTCCGGATGGAAATGGGTTTGGGTCTTGGATCTTGGTTCTTGGGTTCTCTACCAAGCCCATGTATCTGCAAACAGATTACAACTGAAGCGCAAGCGGATTGCGGCTTCTCTTGCGTAATATTTCTTTTACATTCTTCACTGCCATCTAGCGGGATCTTTGTTGCCTCTCTTCCGTAGTCACTAGTCACCATTTCTCTGCTCTTTTGGATTCTCAATTCATCCAAGCTTTATTTAGTACCTAAAAACACAAAATTAATTAGTACAAGAATTTATTCTTGAAAACAATGAAAATATAGAATTTGGGATAATATATGATTTTAAAGCACAAAAGATGAGTTAATTGCCAATAAAAAGGTGTAGAAATATGCAATATTTGGCACTCATCATCTGTTAACAATGTATTATCACAAGATCGTCTTTAGATCTAATAACAGTCTAAATATCCCTGTCGAAACCTTGAACTAGTTTGAGTGAATCTTATATCATAAGATAAGATTCTCAAGCATAGAAAAAACTAGGTGCAATCAAAGTTCAACCACCATTAGTCAATCAAATCAATATGAAAACTAAAGATAAACCGCAATATCTAGTTTCCCACCAACAGGTCGCGCTAGAGCTTCTCAATCCCAAAGAAGACTTTAAATTGAGCGGCCGTAAGAGATTTAACCTAATTAGATTACTCTCCTCTTCGATAGGCGGCTTTACCGGTAACAGTACGACAGAGGAAGTTTACTGTCACGAAGGATTAGTTTGCTAGAAATGCAAACTCAAAGTATTTATAAACAAGGAAGTTTGGACACCAAGGAATTTCCAAAACCGAAAATATTATCAAGATATTTTTCCATATTAACCAATTCGGTTTTCATAATTCCTGTGAATGTACTGTCCAAATATAATGATCGAAATCTCCTTGGAAAATCTTTAACTAGCAAATGCACATTACTAATTCTTATTTTCCATATATAATTAAAAACCTTAATTAAAAGATTCTTAACTTATTTAAATTGGATCTTGGGATTTACTTCCTTCTTAGCTGTTAAGGAATATCTTTGAACAATAAAAGAATAGACATTAATGCGCGTGTTCAAAGTGTGTCGACATCTTACTCTTACAAGTCATTTTTCATACTTACTCACTTGAAACCAATTTACCACACTTCCAAACAAATTTAGAATTGGTTCATCTGAATTTCAAGAACTATATGATTGATCAAGTAACACTCAATCATAAACCATGGGTGTAATAGTTCTAACAAAATAAGTTCGGTTATACCTCCATGTGAGTACTGTGCACACTAGCTTAGATGACTAGGTACTAGGATCGGTTTCCCACATATATTTGGTATCTAACTTGTATGCACTGCACATGTCCATAGGATCGGTTCCTCCTTTCCTAAAAACGTGTTGCACATGTTCATAGGATTGGTTCCCCTTTCTTCTATAAACCTTGCTGCACCTCATACAAGGATCGGTTCCCCCTTTTGATGTACTGCACCTCTTCATAGGATCGGTTCCCCTTTCCCAAATTTGGTAAGACACTCACAAACCTAATCATACCCCAGGTGATTACTTAAGATAAGTGTAGTTGCAGGAAATCCTACACTACACCCTTGCTAAGATTTCACAATAATCAACTCATACTTAAAGATTAAAAACGACTCTTCATCATTTAATTCTCAGAAATGTTTACAGAACTGGAAGAAATCAAGAATACAGTTAATCTCTCAATGTTTCTCTCTCCTCAAGACTTTCTCAATTCTAAAAATACATCATCCCTCTCTGAATCTATATGAACCCTTTATATAGGAAATTACATAGTGGATGACAGCTAAGTTTTCCTTTTATTTTGGATCTTCTCTGCGATCTCATCGCCATAGCTATAATGTTCATTCTCGCAGATGTTGTAACCATCGCATAACGAACATGATTTTCTCGTGTTTCTTCCATCATCATCCATTACGTTATTCTTTTAATTACTCTGTGACGCCCGCAAAATGTTGTTGAAGAGTTTGCGGTGACACTCGCAGAAGTGTTGTTAATCTCTCGTGAATATAATTGTAGCGATATTCTGGTCCTACATCTTGCCTCTTCTCATGTCTTTTCTGCGAAGAAGAGAAGATCATGAGAACTAAAATGCCCCAACTACTTATCTTTTCACATTAATCTCTGTTCTGACACGTTTCTGTATCCTTCGCCAGCTGTTTTCACGTATTCTTTCTTCCAATAAATCTTTAACACGTCCTTTCCAACCGCCGCGATCTGACCGTTCGTGTTTTTATGCGTGTCGTAGGTGCTCAAATTAAATTACTTATTTCCACACAATTAACTGGTAATATAATGGAAGTAAGGATCATTCCCACGAAGAGCAGGGAGATTTAGTTGTCGAAAAATGTCACAATGGGGGGTTTTGTTTTTGATTTTAGAACAAAGTAAATAACAAAGCAATTGAAAATAATAAAGTTGCAAGCAATGGAGAGAAATATGATCAGGGAATCCTTTTTCATTACTAAACCGTCATCAAGTTATTATATTCATCCATTAATACCATTAATCACAAATTATTACCAACCGTGGAATAACAGCTAGCTCAGTGCTATCCCCTAAATTCCATATATCACTGAGTACGGAAGCTCTCCAATACCAGATTCTATTCGTCTAAACCACCTAGTAGTAGCTCACTCAAGGTATAATTTCTCCGAATGCTTTATCTTTTGTGAATTATAGATTGATCCTAGTAGTTAGACTCTTAGCTCAAGGTCCACTTTCTAGTGTTGTTTAAACACACAATTGCTATACAAAATCCCTCTGCAAGGTCTTGTGTTCTCTACTTTTGTATGAATTATTTGACTATTACTTATCTCCTAATTCAATACTAGAATTTGATTGAATCAACAAATTAGTTCAGTTGGCCACCTAAACAATCTATCAATTAATCATAAAAATTCTAATTAGTAAAAACAATCAATAATTATGTGAAGAACTTCAAAATAGATTTATATAATAACTCAAATCATGTCTAGAACTTAAAATTCATCCCCAATCACTAAGAAGTTTAGCTACTCATGGTACTAACAAAACCCATGAGTTTCATATAAGAAAATAGTAAAGAAATAGTTACGGTGATGAAGAGTGCTCCAAAACCCTAGCTTTTCTCCCTTGTATTCTTCTCTCCAAAACTTGATTAGAAATTATTAGATATGATGTCCCAAGAATATTGAGAAGTTCTCTTATATAGGTGTCCCACTTGTAGTTGTGCCCGTGTGCCAAATCCCGGTCAAATGGTTGCCAAATACTAGCCAAGACTCCCAAAATACATCACGTCCAAAGCCTGGGTCGTGAGAAATCTGCAATATGGGCTCGCATCAATGCTAGTTAAGCCCAGCCCAACGTCTTTTCCCATCAGAACTCGGATAGACATCCCTCCGTGAAGACAGTTTTCCCTGGATTTTTAGTTTCCTCCCGGCCGTAAGAATCACGGACAAATGAGTCCCCGTGAGCGAAAATATCTGTTGGAACCTTCGTCAGACTCTCGAATAGTTAAGCCACCGTGAGCGATAAATTCTGCTGGATTTTTAGTTTCTCCGACCATTCACGTACACTCTGGTCATCGTGAGTTTTCTTTCTCTTAGCCATAACTCACTTATACCAGGCTCTCCGAGAGAATGAATTTCTTCTGAAATTTTCCCTTAACTCGAATTCCATCTCCATTGTACAGAGCATCTAACTTTTGCACTTCTTCTCGTACGTCACTTCCAGCATCTTTCTCTTGTTTCCTCGGCTAAACTACCAATACCGTGATAGCAAACCCCATCTCCATTCTTCACAGCAAGCCTCTTGTAAACCATTCGCATCAGCATTACCTCCCTGAAACTCTCGATCTCACATACCATCATCAGCCAACAGCCAACAGCAGCTCTCGAACTCAGTTCTCTCCACCATTGATACATTACCCTCTTCACTGGCAGCAGTTTCGATCACTGTCAAGCTCTCGAATTCAGCTTAACTTCAAACTTGAGCTCCAACTTTCATTCCCTGTTATCCCGTGAAAACACCAGCATCAATAACTCTTTTCTCTCCTTTCCATCATCTCAGCCATAATCTAGACCGATCATCTTTCTGATCACCGATAATCACCAACACAGTTCCAGATCAGTTACTCACTGCCCTTTTCCTTTCCTTCGTATAACAGCAATACCCAACATTATCTCTCGGTCTTTGCTAGCAGCAAACTCAATTTCTCCATACCGAACTCCATTACAATGGCATCAAGCCATTTCATTCCCTACTGCCATGTATTCTCCATCGTCACAGGAAATATACAACCATACACCTCCATGCAACCACCATCCAACTCCGGCTATCTCCAAGCCTCTATTTCTTTCTCGTTACTGCCAGTAGCACCCATCACCACTTCCATCTTCATATTCACCGGTTATCACTGCTCATTATCCTCTGAAACTGTCGACTCGAGCTCAACTGCCAGGTTCTTCCCTTTTAACCAACACCTTTGCCATTTAATCATGACAGCAACCAAAACCCTGTTATTTCCAAGCTACAACTTCAATGTCAGCAGCCAACAATCAACCATCATCACTGTTACATACAACCGATATTGCTCCGATGAAGAAGATGAAGTGCCCGTTCAGCTTCTTCTGCTTTAAATAATCAATCAATCATTCAAGCATTATAAAATTCTACCCATAATTACCAATCATTAGCTTGTCTCTTTCTCCCATTATTGCCAATCATTGGTTTGTCTCCTCTGTTAGTTAACTGTCAGTTCTGTGGAACTGATAAGCTTAACATCTTCTTTTTCTCATAGCTTCCTCACATGATGTCGGAATGACTCCATTCTTCCGCCGTTGGCTTCGTATTTTCGTCCTATTCGAAATGATAGTATGCACTCCTAAGTTCGAACGAGTTCCACTTGGTCTTTGGCCTTTCTCCGCTTTTAGCTAACTTCTTTTATTGCACAATTAAGTGCAAATTCGCTTCTTTTGGATGATTCACCTAGCAAAACACAAATAAAGAAAAACAAGAGTAATATACAATAATTCGCAAGAAAATATAGCAAATACTAGCATGGATTCGACACTAAATATGTGAAAAATATGCCCTTAACAAATTCCCCCACACTTGTCTTTTGCTAGTCCTCGAGCAAACTATCTAAAATACAACAACTCCATGTCGCCGAGGATACGGTTACTCTTAGCATGAATAACAGGCCTTTAAACCCCTAGGTGTCCCTAGTGGACGAGTTATAGTCTCGTGAGGGCTTACTAGAGATATACCCACAAAACCTACTCCAACTTCAAAGCATTCCAGCTTCCCAAGCATCCAAAGAGCTATGAGGACATATAATTTCTGCATGCTAGTAATAATAAGTTAGAAATACCAAAGAACATATTCATTCTTTAATCTTGAGTGAGAAATAACCACACCATAATGAAAGAAACGCGTGTTTGAGAACGATCAATAAGCATTTCGCCTCGACTTCTGCCTCACTTAAAAGGATTTTATGATAATTGCACTCAATAAGACGGCTTTTTTATGGGTCTCACATGTGTGTAGGTAGGAATAAAGAGAGAATCTTATACACGTTGAATGGTGGGAAGGTAACCTTCTGAATTATTTCTGGAGACTCCACAAAATCGTGGAAAACAAAAATATTTTTCTGATGATCTCTAAGAAAGGAAATCAACCACTTTAGCAAGGATGAGAGTACTTACCACCTTCACATCTGATTGCAATGATGAAAGCACCACTCTCACAACATCCAATAGAAACGTATTCCTTCGGCTCGTCTTCTTCATCTTGGTCTTCGGTCTTCAACTGTTGATGATAAACTCTTGAACTTGTAGAACTTCAACAATTTGTACTCTTTTCCTCAATTCCTTGTTTCTTGAAACTTCTTTATATATTTTTCTTCCACATGGCCTTATTGAACAAATAACAACCTAAATGCAAATCTCTTTGTATATATATATATATATATATATTTGTATTTTTTTTGTATTTTTTTTTTGTATTTTGTATTTTGTATTTTTTTTTTGAAGAGATTGCAACTAAAAAAATAAATATGAAATAAAATTAACATGGCCATGAAAGAAGTACTTTACCACTTTAATATTCACAACTTGTAATGTCTTTCGTATCATAAACTTCAATAATTCTCATATTTTGATTTTCTTCACTCTTGTAAATAAGTCTTCATGCTTTGATATAAAATTCCGCTCCTTATGTGTAAGTCTTCAACATGTATATAAAAATCTGCTCATTGTATGTTGCTTTACTTGGATATGAAATTTTTCTCTTCCTTGTATTGTTGCTTGTAAACATCAAACGTCTTCAACTTTCCTTGTAGATTTTGATATCGCTCCATTGTTGATGATGTTGTGTTTCTATGGACCTGTTGTTGGCGAGAGAGAGAATGGTGCATGCAAATCAAACTACAAGAAGGTGGTTTTCGTCTATAGATGTCACCCTCATGATTGACAAAATTAGCACTCAAGAGATCAAAAATAGTGCTTCTATTGGTGGGAGGTTGGGTAGCTCACCATTCTACCCGGAATTAACGTACTGTGACACACACTCTGTAGGATCAGAATATTGTTACAACAATATTCCTGTGAAATAAACAACAGATCTGCGACACATCAATAGTAAGAAACAGTTCTGCGATATATCAATGATATTCTGTGAAACATCTCAAGGTGACGTAAGAAATCACATGTTGGATGAAAACGACAGAAACATGAGAAGAGCGTGACATTTTTGCGATGAATCGATTAAGCTTACGAAATATTAAGGCGGTGCCACCTGCGATTTATCGCAGAAGTCTAGATCCGAAATTAAAGGGAATCTTAGCTGGAAATGAGCTGTCATGAGCTGTAATCCACTATCTAAATGCCTATATAAAGGAAATGAATAGTTCCAGAGAAGGGGATGATTTCTTGAGAGTTAGGAAGATTTTTAGGATAGAGAAAATCTTTATCAAGTGTTTTGTGTTCTTGATCTTTGTAAAATTCCTTAAGATCATATTAATGAAAAAGTGTCTTTAATCTTCAAGTTATGTCATAAATATTGATAAATTCGTGAATAGGGTGTAGTGTGGGAATTCCTGCAACTACATTTTGGCGCCCAGAAACAGGGAGGAATCAATTTGAGAAATTTCAAATTACAGCTTGAAGATTTTAAGAAATTATTAGAATTGAAGAAATGTCTAGAAGAAGAAGAAATACATCATAACCACCAACAACAGTGAGAAGAAGTAAAAGAATTGCAGGGGAAGGAATATGTGAATTGGAAGGATCTTTAAGGATCAGATCAGGAAGAAGTATAGTGATAAATGGAGCAGAAAAATCAATCCAACCACCGAATCAACAAACACGAGCACAAGATAGAAATGTGGATTATGATAGAGTAAGTGTGCATACTTGGAGGTCGGATTCGATAGAAGAAGCGGAAAATCAAGAAGAGGAAAGAAATCAAGAAATGGATGGAAGACTAATTCATGAAGAGCATGAAATAGTAGATGATTTGAGACAAAGGATACATGAAGAAAGAAGATTAGAGGCAGAAGAACGTGCCAATCTTACAAGGCAAAATCATGAATTAAGAATGAAAAATTTGAGGTTGCAAAATAGAAGATCGAGAAGCAACATGAGATCAAATTCAAGATCATATAGAGAAGAAACAAGACAAAATCTCCCTATACAAAATATTGGCGAGAATTTGATAAATGATCGTTACATTCCACGTGGTGAAACTTTAGACATTAGACATAATCAGGATGAGGGAGAAAATCAAGAAGAGAGAAGGAGAATGTTACGTGATGAAGAGATTCGAAGAAATCGCAGAATAATCGAAGATGATATTGAGAGGCATTATATTGAGCAAGTACATTTAACGGGAGAAAGAGAGATTGCGGCGAGAAGTAGAAGAACAAGAAATTCAAACAGCGTTGCGTCAGAATAATCATGATAATCGAGAACGACGACGTGCGCAAAATCGTAATAATGATAATTTCAATGAGGAATATGAGAGAATTCGCAGAGACATAGAAAGGCAACGAAGAGAAACAATAAGGGATGAGGAAATTCGCGGAGAAGAGAATGAAAGACAAATAAACTTGCAAGAAGAAGAAAATCGCAGAAGAAGGCAAAACCAAGATGTTAGAGAAGAAGCACGAAACATCGCAAGACAAGAAAGACATGAACGCAGATGAAGAGAGGCTGCGTTGAAAATGCCAATGGAGCAAAATTCTGATAGAAATGAACAAATCTTGCGAGAATTAGCAGAAATGAGAGGAATGATAAATAACAGAAGAGAAGGAGGAAGAAGAGAACTTGATGAGGCAATCGAAGAAGATGCGAAAACTCCATTTACTCAAGAGGTACAATTAGGAGGGATACCTCCAAAATGCAATTTACCGGTGTTGACCAGTATATTTGATGGGACTACGTGTGTTGTCCAACATATCAAAGCTTATATTCAATGTATGCTACAATGGGAGAACCATGATGTCATTTTGTGCAAATATTTTGCGTCAAGTTTAACTGGCGAAGCATTGAAGTGGTTCGAAAGTCTTCCCAAGAATAAAATAACTTCGTTCATGCATTTGCAAACTACTTTCTTAGGAGCATACATCAGCAATAACTTTACGCGACCTGGAATTGAAGATGTGTTTGGATTGAAAAAGGGAGTTGGTGAGATTTTAAAGCACTTAACGATAAGATGGAGGACAATGTGTAGTGAAATGGCAGGAAGAGTAGATGAAAGATATCTCATCTTATCCTTCATAAATGCTATGTTTGCGACGAATCTATTATACATTTAGGTCTTCCGAGTTAAAAACACAATTACCATGACAAAACTGCGAGAATTGGAAGAAGAATATATTGCTTTGGAGGAAAAACAAAATGAGATGGAGTCTTATCCAATTCACACAGGCACAAGTTTAGCCGCAGCAAATGGAAGTTTGTTACCAAGGATGATTAATAAAGTAGCAAGTACTTCCCAAAACCCGCGAGAGAAAATGGAGACTGATAATCAACATAAGATAGTAGCAATGGGGAGTAGAGATCAGGAGGAATTGGAAAAAGAGAGAAATTTTTATAATCGCAATAACAATAATAAGGTCCCAAGGTTTGATCAACCGCATGAGACTTATGGTGGACAGAGGCAGAATTATTCAAGAGAGAAAAGAGGTCAGAGGAATATGTGGGAAGACATCAAATTGCCACCTTTAAATACCGGTATAGACAAGATTTGGGAAGCGATTATTCTGATGGAGAATATACCCTCACCCTGGAACATGGGGAAAGAACCACATCCTAACAACCAAAATCAAGATTTCTGTCCTTATCATCATTTTCATGGCCACTCTGTGCATAATTGTAGAAATGTAAAAAGAATTATTTTGCGAATGATTGAACAGGGGAAATTAAATCATTTTGTAGCAAGATATTTACAACCGCAACAATTGCCGCAAGCACCAGAAATTCGCAGAGTTAATGTTGCAAAAGAAGCCGAAATATTTGTCATTGAAGTAGGAGCTACAGTAAAAAATCTATTTTGCGATTCAATTGTACATTCGCAGAAAACGATAGAGGATTTCCATGACAATGTGCTAAGAAGAGTATTTGCAAGGGATATAGAGGGAAGAGAGGTGATGAATATTGCGAAGATTTCTCCGTTAGAAGAATGGCAGACACAAGTTATTTCTTTTACTGCGGAAGAGATACCAGACCCTGGGAATATGCATGACAACCCATTGGTGGTGAAGTTAGAGATAAATCCAAAATACAGAGAAGAAGGAGAAGAAGATGATGGTGACGCAGCAAATGATTCTTGGGC